>SADC01001338.1:0-493497 GCA_004194705.1 Ditylenchus dipsaci
AGTACCAAATTGGCGCGTATATTATTTCGGTGTACATTTTCACTGCTGGTATATTTTTCAGACTTTTATTTGTCGCTGTTTTTACTCTTGTGTTTTAGCATCGACTTCGGTCATCATGTCACTGCCACAGCTCCTCCAAGTAGTCCTCTTACCGCCAATGCTCATGATGCCAAAGAAATTTTTTCAGAATCGCATTTTAGAATTGTGCTTGTAGAATTTGTTCGCATTGTACTTGTGTTGAACTTGTGAACTAAAAAGTCGTTTGTCTAAGCCTTGGCCTGATCTGTGATGATATTTCCATCAATATTTTGCAGGAACACGGACTTTTATCCTCCAAGACGTTTTGTTCTCCAGCATTTTTCGTCCTCTGTTTCTTGTCTTACAGTATTTATTTAGTTGGGAGGCAGTAAATTCACCTGAAGGAAATTTAAATGTGTAACTTTGGTTCGTACTCATTTGGCAAATTCTGGGCATCCTTATTTGAAAACCTCATTTGGTCACCAATTTCAAATATGCTAAATTTTCAAACGCAAAGATGTGCCTTTTCAGATTGTTGTTCGTTAACTATTTTCAAAGAATTATTAGGCATCAAAGCAGGCCTGTGCACGGCCGGAATCACGGCTCGGGCTGGCAACTTGATTAAGCGCTGGTTTCAGAACACTTTTCTCGTAATCCAAGTTTTTTTTAAAATAGACACCTCGGGATGGTGACCTGCAGGTTTTGTAGGGCTACGAATTATTTATAAACTGCTTTACAGAATAATCTGAAGAGCCACACATTAGAGTTGGAAAATTAAGCATATTTGAAGTTGGTGACCTAGTGAGAGGCCCAAATGAGGGCTGCCCAAATGAGTACCAACGGTAACTTCTCACTCCAGTTTTTAAGGTTACATGTTCGAAATACTGGTGGTAGAAAACATTTTTTTCTCGCAAAGAACAGTCCGTAACTCGTTTTCATGAAACCATTAGTTTTCAGAGTGGGTAGCGGCATCACTTGGTACCTCCTTTAGTGGGTATTTACTTTAGAATCCGCGCTCCAAACAGTTTTTCATGCCGTGAAACGGATATAAACACGTTTTTAGGTTTAGTTTTTCGAAAAAAAAAATCGTTTGCCTTGGTATCGCCTGTGGTTTTGAGTCATTTCCCCTTGCTCCTCCTATGGTTTTTGGTCATTATTTGGTACCCGTTTTGATCACTGGAGCTTTGGAAAAAGAATTTTTTATGCATTTTCGATCATTAGTCTTGCTTGGAATCATGTCTAGGACAAGTGAGATGTGCACACCCGCATAGCTTAGACACAAATCACTCGAAAGTGACTTCGGATGCATGAAAAAAATATATATACCAGAGTTTTTTCCATGCGGTAGGCCCCAGTTAACGAAACTATCTTCGAATTTCATTTTTTTTAGGTTCAAAAGAGAGTATTACAGTGAATCCTCGATTTAACGACACCCCGATTTACGACACCTTAAGTCGGTCCCCAGGGGTGTCGTTAAATCGAGGGCTGACTGTATGTCAAAAATGACCAAAAACCACAGGGGGACCAATGCAAACGAACATTTTTTTCGAAAAATGCCTTCCCACACTTAAAAAACGTATTTCCTATCTGTTTCACGGCAAACAAATAGGTATCAAGTACTTTAAACCGTGTTTTTGATTTACGGTAAAGTGTAGTTTCACCTTTAGCTGAAAGTAACTAAAAATGAGTGTATCCTATCCTGAATCGTGTCCTGAACACGGTTTTATTATACTGAAACAGTGATTTTGTTCACATATTTTTTATGCCGTAAGGTATCTAGGTAGTGCTGGTGTGTACCCTGGTATCGGTACGCAAGTGGAAGTACCTGAGTAGTAGTACGCAGTTACCGGTACACATGCTCCTACTTAAAGCGGGAGTACATTTTTAGTCTGAATGCTTTCAATAAAATTATAAACTCCTCTTTTAGCGCTTCAGATCAACTCCGCTTTTAGCTAGTAGAACAATTGTAAAGAGCATTTCTTTAAGTAAAAAATTCATTGCTGCCCCTCTAATTATATATATTTCTCAAACGTTCGGACTATAAAATGAACTCCCTTTTTAGGGATGAGGGGGAGTTACTTAGGTTTGAAAAAGTAGCCTCCATAGCGCTATGCGTAAGCATTCTTGTTTGTTTGGCCCAAAATAGTATTGGAGGTTCGATCCATAGAATTGTTGGAGGTTCGATCCGGCATCCTATTTATTTTGGCCTTTTGACCAGTTCTAGGGGTGATTTGGGTAGCTGATTACTAATCTGGCGTCAAAAAAGTCTCATTACATTAAAACTGGTCAAAAAAGCCAAAATAAAATAGCATGCCACCACGTGGGATCGAAGGCGTGCGGTCAATTGGTCCACGGTCAATTGGTCCACAGGTCTATTGGTCCACAAAATTATTTTCAAATTAATCTTTTTTGTCTTGTAAGAACTTCTGTTATTTTAAAAGTTTTTCGATAATTCAGCCTTAACCCTACTGGTTAATCCATGCACCAACCAAACCAAGTGGTCATCCCTTTGTTGTTAAATTATTTTTTATGTTTTCGGGTTCTAATACCTGTTTCTTACACTAATTCGAGCATTCTAAAGAGGGTTATAATAGTAAAATTCCATTTGTTGGGTAATTTTATAGTTTTGTTAAAATTGCTGGAATGACCTGAAAGCTGAACTGGTGTTAAGGTAGTAGTACGGTACTAGTACCAAGGCATTGACCAGGTACCGGTATTCAGGAGTAGAAGTGCCTAGGTAGTGGTGCTTGGGTGGTGGTTGTTTTTAGGTGGTACCCAGGTTGTTTATTAGACCATTTTCATGGTAGCTCGATCTTCTGGATATTCCAAGTACCAACAAAAACCTAGTGGTTGGTCAATTTTCATGTTTTTAGGTTCCGAAAACTGTTTTCTGCATTAATTCGAGCATTCTAAAGATGTTTTGAGAGTAGTGAATTCATGTTATACAAGATTTACAAAAACTGTAAAAATAGGCGTCAAGCGAATTTATCGACACCGAATTCGTCGATGCCGAATCATCCACAAAATTTTTTCCTGGCACAAAAATTTTTAAACATTTTTCTGTGCAACGCTGGATCTGTGTCCATGTACCAACAAAACCAAAATTTTGCTCCAGGTGGACGACCACCTGGTTTGGTTGGTGCATGGATTAATCAGTAGGGTTAAGGCTGAATTATCGAAAAACTGTTAAAAATAACAGAAGTTCTTCACAAGAACAAAAAGATTAATTTGAAAATAATTTTGTGGACCAATTGACCTGTGGACTAATTGATCTGTGGACGGTTATCCGACATTTGCGCGCCACGACATTTGCGCACCGACATTTGCGCGCCACGACATTTGCGCGCCGACATTTGCGCGCCAGAATACATTTTCATATCTGGACTTCAAGTGAACCACCAGATCAGCACCACCAAATCACCAATGTTTGGGTGGCGGTAAATTTACCCTCTGATAGATTTCCTTCTAAATTTTTGAGGTTACAAGTTTGAATCATGGGTAGCAGACATCATATTTCTTAAAAACAGTCATAAGTCGACCATTAAGCCTCAGGGTGCGTAAGAAAAACCCCCTGGTACCTCTCTGACATGGATATTTCACCTCGAGAAGTTGAAATTTTGGAATAAGCTGTAAGTATTAAAAATCATTGTATCATTACCGGAATTGTCTCCTGAACACGGTTTTATGATGCAAAACAGCGATTTGACTTGCAGAAACCCAAACCCCATATTCGGGTACAAGTGGTAATCTGGATGTCCACCTGGCTAGGTAATTTTTTTCTATGGTGCGGAAGGTGCGCTTTACCTTTACCCCCACCAAGCTGATTCACTGGTGGGGGTCAAAGTTAATTGAGTGGTGGGAGTATAAGTGAATTTAGGCGTCCGGGAAGGGTCTGTCCCGAGTCCACTGCCCACTATATTGGTGCACCACTATATGCACCACTATGTGCACCACTATACAACCACTATATTGGTGTACTTTGGGCAATATTCTTGAATCTGCTTCATAGTAGACTCTTCGTTTCTTGGGAGCTGCGATTCTGCTAAGTACTGCTCGAAATGCATGTCATGAGATCGTTGTATTCGCTTGAGATCCTGAAGAAGGTGGCCAACTGTTCGGTGGTCCACACCGAGAGCGTCATGGAGTCGCCGATGAGCAGCTTCTGCGAAATCGTTGGTTCGATCTTTATTAGCCAAAGTCCTCTCAAACATGTCCACCAATTTAGTCCACCACAGGAAGGTGTAGTGGCAACCAGACAAAGCAACATCAAAACTATTTTGTCGCCCGACAAAATATTTTAAATAAACATTTGTCGCGCGACAAAATAATTTTTTTGTCATTTTGTCGCGCGACGAAATAACAAACAAACGTTTTTTGTCGTGCGACAATGTAAAGGCACGTTCACATAAAAATAAAATCCCGCACCCACACCCACACTCTCTATTGTGAACACTCAAAATCTCGCACCCACACTCAGACCCACACCCGCACCCACACTCGTGTTCACAATAAGCTTTGAAAATCCCACACCCCACACTCAGACCCACACCCGCACCCACACCCCTGTTCACAATAAGAGTGTGGGTGTGGGAGCGGGTGTGGTGCGGGTGTGGGCAAATCTCACACTAGTTGCAATCTCACACCCAGTTTTCGATCCTGACTACTTATACTGCTTCAAACAGTACTCTTTTCAACAATTTATAACCCAATTGACTTCAAACGTCATTATATTGTTGTGTTCTTTGTTCTTATATTTATTTCTGAGCTACATCTTCTCAGTGTAGCTCAATTAAGTTGATTCAAACCGATTGCTATCGCCAGACTATCCGGTTGTCTACCCCGAACTACCCAGATTTTTTCTGTCAACAAACGCAATGTCAGATTACCAATTGTTCAGTTCAATATCTTATCCGTAGTATATGTCGCAGCACCCAGTTAGTAGTACTCAGTTTATGTTAAGCAAGTTTCGATACCGAGATGTTTCGCAATCGGTGGTACCTTGGTAGTGGTAGTACGTCGGCAGTCGTAGTAGTACCTTGATGGTGGTACCAAGTCGTTTCCAAACCACTCAAAACCACCTGAAATCAACCGAAACCACCCAAACAATCCAAACCACCCAAAACAACCGAAACCACCAAAAACCACCCAAAACTACCCAAAACCATCCTAAACCAACCAAAATGTGTGGCTCTAAGTAATTTCGGGTGTTCTGATGCTTTTGGGTGTTTTTGGTGTTTGCGATGGTTTGGGGGTGTTTGGGGTGGGTTAAGGTGGTTCGTGGTAGTTGGGGTGGTTCGGGGTGGTTCGGGGATGCTTGGGTGGTTTCGGGTCGTTTTGGGTGGTTTTTGATGGTTTGGGATATAATATAATTGTGGCCGAAAATCTCTTTTTGTGGCCGAAAATCTTTTCTTGTCGCCGAAAGTTGGTCTCGACACGAAAAAACAATTTTGAATTTTTTTCGAGTGAAATTCAGGGGCGAGGAAAGACCAGATGGCTCAGGACCCACTCCGGAATGGCCAAAAGGCCGAAATAATTAGTTTTCTGGGGTTTACTAAAGGGGGAGTAAACTTTTTGAGAAAAATCGATTGAGCGGATCAGATTTCGGGTCCGATAGGCTTAATCGCTCAGAATTCCAGGTTTATGCTGGTTTTGAGTGATTCAGAGTGGAGTTGTGGGCGATTAAGCCTATCGGACCCGAAATCTGATCCGCTCAATCGATTTTTCTCAAAGTTTACTCCCCCTTTAGCAAACCCCAGAAAACCAATTATTTCGGCCTTTGGCCATTCCGGAGTGGGTCCTGAGTGGGTCCTGAGCCATCTGGTCTTTCCTCGCCCCTGAATTTCACTCAAAAAAATTCAAAAGTTGTTAATTTCGTGTCGAGACCAATTTTAGGCGACAAGACAAAGATTTCGGCCACAAAAAAGGATTTCGGCAACAATTTTTTTCGGCCACAAAAAAGTATTTCGGCCTCAAAAAAAGATTTTCGGTCACAAAAAAAAGTTTGCCCAAAAAATATATGAATAACAAAAAAATCAAGGATTTGCTGATAAATAGTCTAGAACACAACGCAATGGACGAGTACCAGGCTTTAAAAAAAATTTTCGGGATTCGAAAATCTGATTGTGAACAGGGTCAGAGTGTGGGTGTGGGACTGAGTGTGGGTGCGGGATTTTCAAAATCTGATTGTGAACAGGGTGTCGGTGCGGGTGTGGGTCTGAGTGTGGGTGCGGGATTTTCAAACCCTATTGTGAACACGAGTGTGGGTCTGGGTGTGGGTGCGAGTGTGAGTGCGGGTGTGGGTGCGAGATTTTGGGATATGTGAACGTAGCTTAAGAAATAAATTATTAATGTCTCGAGAGTAATTTACAATTTAGCAGTCAATTCTAAATTTGAAGATGCGCATATTGATCGGGAACGCTAACCATGAACACCTAAATGAATATCTTGAAAAAAATCCTTCGAAAAATCCGAAAAAGAGCAAAATTTGTTGCAATGTCGCGCGACAAAGAGCAAAATTTGTTGCATTGTCGCGCGACAAAAAACGTTTGTTTGTTATTTCGTCGCGCGAACAAAAAACATTTTTCGGTATTTTGTCGCACGACGAAAAGCATACGACAATGCAACATTTTGTTGCATTGTCGCGCGACAAAATAGTTTTGATGTTTGCTTTGTCTGGTTTTGCCAGGTGTAGTTGAAGTTGAGCAAAGCAAGACCAAGTAGCAGTTGGCGGGACAAAAGCGAGTGAGATAATCATCTTATGCGAGGACGGAAAACTCAGGCTCTTGATAACGCCCACTAAGAGCACATATTCCGATTTGCTTGTTAAAATTTTTCACGAGGTGAAAGAGACAACCAGAAATCTTTGAATTTTAATCCAATAACAGAGAAGATAAGTATAACAGAGTCTGAAAAATAATTTACAAGAAAAACTTCGGTCAAAGATTAGATGGCAGCTTGTTCAAAGTCAACCAAATAGAAGTAGGTTGTAAATCCGGCCACAGCTGTTTCACCATTTTGAACAGCTTTGTGTAGACATCCCGAGACTTTGACTTGAGCAACGCATAAAGTACAGGAACATCCACTTACCACCATTTGCTGCTGGTGCACTGCTGTCAGCCAGCATAGCGTAAACCTGAATGCCTTGAATAACCAATGATAAAGATGAGAAGAGGAAATAAAAACTTGGTAGAATGGAGCAGGAGTTATGCTGAATGACTCATCCATGTAGATAGATTTCATTTCTCCAGAACCACTCCATGTGCCTTTCTCGTCCAAACAGCAAATTCTGTAAATAATTATGATACTTGAACTCAAAATAATAATTTAAACTCACCTCTCCGAATCATTTTTACCTGAATCGGCACCATCCTGGTATATCTGACATGTTGCTGGAATATTGACATCCTGCACCCTAGCTTATTCAACAACGGAATTTGATTGGCAATGCGGACTCTGCGTACTTCTTTCGGGTGGCACTATCTCCTAGACTTGGACCCAGCGCTAATGAGACTGACTGGAGCTCATGATTCAAAAGTCCTTTTGGCTTCTGAAAAATCAGTGCACATAAAACAGAGCTATTCACGACCTAGCTAAATTACTTCTCGGGTGTCTAAGGCACGATGTTTTATATTTGCTTTGACATTGTTGATTGGAATTGCCATCAGATTGAATGCATGGTTATGAGCTAGAGGCTCGCTATGAGGAAGAAACTTGACACAAATATTACTGACAACCAGAGCATGCAAGCGACCCTTGCATTTTCCATTCTTCGAACTTCACGCATCTCCAATATTTCTTAGTACCAGTTCGATTTTGGAAGTGAGAGACGAATTGATGGCCTCCGTAAACAGCCTTGTCATGACCTTTCTCTGACTTGATAATCGTTATTAAATCCTTAACAATAGCATAATTTTTTAAAAAAAAGTCGATACCTAAAAAACCACTAACCAGCCGTTGCTTGTTTTCATGTACGCATCTCTTGCTTGATTGACAGCATCAAAATTGCCTTGTGCCGCCATGTTTACTGCATGGTTGTTTTGCTGTAGCGCTTCAAGAATCGCCAAGACACGTGTAACCTCCACATAATTAATTTGACCATTTTGCATGAAAGCATCCATCCTGAAACATAAATGTGTAATCGCAAGCTAATAAAAATTAGTAAAAGATCCGAAAAAGAAGGGAGCGGATCATGAAAGCAATATCCCCGAAATAAAATATATTTAACAATGAACTATTGCAATTTTTTTATTAAGACAGCGAAGAGTCTTTACTGAAGACATCTGGAGTCCCTTTTGTTAAAAGGAATGATGAATCGGCCCTTTTAAATAGTGAGGATGAATCGTCCGTTTTCCAAGTGAGGATGAATTGTCCCTGAGGATGAATCGTCTCGTACCGTTGTAGGCACTTGTTTCCTGGGGGGAGGGGGTGGTCTCTTTTTGGTCAACTATAAATAGTGTTTAGACGTCTTCTAAGTAATTTTTATATGCTAAAAACGATGAAAAAGTTGTTTCCTAACAATTTCCGTACTAAAAAATGAGTATTCCAAAAAAAATTTTGGTTACCATAACTTAACCACTGCCTTGGTCCCACAAACTGAATAAACCAAAAAGGGTGACTGCATATGATTGAAAATACCAAAAGATGGGATTTGAACATAGTTTTGTTAGCTGGGGCCTACCGCATAAATAAACTCTGGTATGCATGCTTTTTCATGCATCCAGAGTCAATTTCGAGTGATTTGTGTCTAAGGTATGTGGGTGTGCACATCTCAACTCGAAGCCCCTTCGGGGACTCAGGGGCTTGGTTGGTTAGAGATGCGAGCACTCACTTACCTTAGACATAATTCCGAGTAAGACTCTTGATCAAAAATACATATAGAGACTTTTTTTGCTTAGCTCCAGTGACCAAAACGTGGCAGGATACCTTAATACCCGATATTTTAGCTTGGGGGACCAAGGCAATCGGTCAACTTATGGTTAGAGTAACGGTTTTGCCTTTTTGCGATGTTGCGCTGCGATGTTTTCGGCCATCCGTGCTTGCGCTGCGATATGCGCTGTTTTCAAAATTTTGCGTACGCTGTTGCGCGGCGATGTTTTTAGCTCAATTTTTCTGCGTACGCTGCGATGTTGCGCTGCGATTTATCGTAGCGCCCGATTCTCTACTTATGGTGACTAAATAATGGAGCATGTGGGCTTCAAGGCTTCAATCGTTCGACGCTGAAGGCGCTGAGAAAATTTTTACGTAAATATTTTTGTGAAATCTTATAGCCATTGTGAAGCAAAAAATAGGTAGGTGGGCACTAATTTTATTTTCAAAATACTCAAATTCAAAATGTGGGATTCATTACAGAAGGTAACATAACATGCTGGATTTACGAGCGAACAAAAAGATGCTAAATTTACACTCAAAAAGCATGAAACTGAGGGTTAGGCGCATTCAGTTTATCGAGCGTTCATCCAAGTATTCAAGAATCAGTTCATCGTTCATCCACATGGTACCCTTCCAGCGGAGTTCCAATTTGCCTCCGAAATTTTCGACGATTGCTAAATCCGGTCGTTTTCGAGGCAGTAGAACGAATGCTTGAGCTTCTTTCCACTTCACGCCGCAAGTTGGTCGTCTAAATTAGGGTTGTGAAATGGTAAGTCACCGTGGTAAGTCACCAGTAAGTCACCGTGACTTACCAGGCTTCCAAAGTCACTTAAAGTCGGTGATTTATTTTTAATATTTCATCTTTATTGAAAAATGATTTTTGGCTGTGTTTTCTTTGTTAAGAAATTTTTAATCTTGCAGCGCCTTATTTTCTGTCTTTATCGCTTCCTTTTTTGCTTGCATGTTCCGTCCACTCGAATATTTCTGACTGGTTTTTGCTAGTAGGCAACCTCCTAATCTTTCCTGTTTTAGAAAGAAAGATGATGCCAAAATCATTCACCTGGAGCTGGAACTATTTCACAAAGAGGGATGAAACAATCGATAGCAAAAAGAGATAGTTGGCCACTGTCAATTCTGCAATCCGAACTGTGCCGCTTCGCAAACTGGTGCTATGTGGACAACGCTGGCAGACAGGAGAAACATCTGCAGGTTTATAATCAATGATCAACTGAATTTAGGCACTGTACTGAATTTTAGAGTTGCAAAAAGGTTGGCGCTGAAATAAGAAAAGCAGAAGGGGATTAAGCTACTGGCCAACAAGTGCCTCAAAATCCATTGTTTGCAGGCAGAGAAGCAGAGGTGGAGTTTCAAAAAATGAATAGTTGCATAAATAAATGTTTATTTTAGGTTATGACTGAATGGGCTCACTGGCTTGCTGGTACCGGCATCTTTGCCATCGACATGAGGAACTACGCTTGGAACGCTGTGGAAACTATGGATGCGCACACCTGGTGGAAGGCTGATTTTCGGATACTTTGCTATGCAAAGTAGTTAAATGCTCCACAACGTTCCGATCTCTGCGGCGCCGACAGAAAGAAATTGGTCTCTCCGAGGCGGAATCCACACAAAGATTTGAAATCGGTATGGTCGTTTTTAATCCTTTGCAAAAACACATAATGGTATCGTTGATTTAGAATAAGGTCAACACCGCAAGCCAAGTTGTCTTCGTCAAGCACAATCTACTCTGGAATACGCCTGCCTGTTCAAGAAAATGAGCGTGTCGAGCCCGATGTGGAGGAAGAAGAATCGGAAGCCGAAGATGAAAGAATTCTTCTAACGATGAAATATTTATGGGTGATGTTGATTGAATCTGTTCCGGTATGTGTGATTGCAGCATTTTGATTGGTGTCAATAAAGCTTTTGTCGATAAAAATTTTGAACAGGCCCTTTTTGCTTTGGGATAAGTCACCGATATTTTGGTGACTCACCGGTAAGTCACCGGTGACTTACGGTGACTTACCAGAATTTTTAAGTCACCGGTGACTTCACAACCCTAGTCTAAATCCTTGTACGTTAGCGGACGACCACCTTCTTGCAATCTCTGTTCGAATTTCCGGGCAGGCGACGAGTCCCTGAATTTTTGATGAACTAAAGCAGGAAATAAATGCTTACTTGATTCGGTGCAACTGTTTTTTCTAGCTTTTCCACCCAATGACACTGCTACGATCACCTCCGAATCTCTTGCTGGCGGTGTTGCTAGAAAAGTCTTTTGCGTGCTTGATAACCTTTATCTTGAACTCCGTTGTATAGTGGGTAGGTTGCTCAAGTTCACGTCCTCCGTATGCAGATGGGAGTTAACTGTTCAGGTGGAATCTATACAGTCAAACTTTGATATAACCTACATCCTGGGACCAGGTCAGGTGTACGTTATACTAGGAGTGATGAAGGATGATCTCCCCACTAGATGATCTACCCTAACCATTAATGCACTCGAACGATTAATCTACCCGATACTATATACATGAACCATTAAATATTCCCGAACGGCATAGGCGCCGATAGGCGCCTACAGACCTAATTTAAATATTAAAAAAGAACACCCCTCTGCTTTTTTCTTCGCTATTTTGTTTTTTTACGCACTCTACTATGCTGCATAACACATAAACATACTTCCTTGTGTGCCTTTTCCAAAAACACTAGCAAGTAGGCAGGCAGGCATGTCAACACTCTAACCCAAACTAAGACAGTTAGAAGCAAAAAACTCCATTTTTACTCTAGAAACAGAGAGAATTTTTTTGAGAATTTCTATGTCTAATTAAAAAAGGATGCTAGAGTATTTTTCATCAGCTGGCCTAATCGATTTTGGTCCAGCTGGTTGGGAATGCCGCAGTTTTATTTCCTTCTCTAGCTTATGCAGGCACTAGATTACTTTTTTTGTCGCTTGGTTTTGCTTTATGGCGTTCACGTGTGTGACTTTCTCTCGCTTTTCTTTTATTTCTGTTTTCTTTGGTTGTTGGTTGTGTGAGTGGTAGTCAACATGTGTGAGGATTTGAAAAAAAGGTTTGCTTGAATGGGTGTGTAAATGGGAGTGGTAGAGTTGACTGTGAATTTGATGTTAAGTTTTTCGGTTGTTGTATAGAGTTGTGATTGGAAATAAACTTTTTTGATCGCTGTATAGAATTCCGCTAAGCAGAGTAATCAGGTGCCAAATCTGTGCGGATACTGAAAATATAAATCATTTTCCACAATAGTCATGGATTTCCGCCACCATACTATTATTTCATCATTTTCAGAGAATAACTCTATCCGATGAGGTCTCGATTGGTTTTAACATTATTATATTTTTTATATAAAATACATTTTGACTTGAAACTTTTTTCTTGCTAGCAAATTTAAACCTCTGACATTACTTTTGTGATCGATTTGTTGGGATAGAATACTTATACTTTGCGTGAGCTCACTCAAGTGAGAATCTCAGTGAGTGAGAGTGAGAATTGCGCCTTTCTGCTTGAGGCCAAAATCAACACAGTTTTATTCAGATAAATGGAATACAGCTAAATGAAACGAGAATAATAACATTTATTCTGTGATGATTAGCCAGTGTGCTAAACTACCCAATGCTTCTAGTCTAGACCCAGAGGACACAGAAAGCATGGGAAAGTAAGACAGTCCGACGGGTCGCCATCCTCTCAACTACTTTTGAACAAAGTTTTAAGAAAGAATTTCGAGTTTACAATCAAAATCAGACAACTCGAAGTTAGGCTAGGGTTACTATAAAAAGAATATGTTGCTATCAGAGGAGATAAGGTAATTCTGTTGTAAAAAAAATTTGCTGTAAAAAAATGGGCAGAAGGATGGCCACCCAACCAAGTAAAGCTCTTTCTTTCGAAAATGCTATGAAAAGTTCATTTAGGGAAAATTCCTTTTTTTAGTAAAAAACGTGCAGCCTTTTAGCGGCATTATTGCATCCCTGTGTTCACTATTCATCAAAAAAATTCTAGTCTTTATTAAATAACTGGTGGAAGAAAGTCCTTGGCGGGTTATGAGGCTAACATTTTTAATGAAAATCTTTCCTACAAATATTCTAAATAACAGGGTTGTAGCATTTATGCTCCTCTTTCAAATGGTGTATAACATTATTCATATGCAGTAAAATTATATTGGTAGAATGGGACAAAGGAATGAAGGGCAGAAAATTAATCATTTACCAGCTGTTTTGGGTTGTTTTCTTTGTTGATTTTTTTCTTATCAAACTTTTGGCCCATTTCATTCAACTTCATTTCTTTCAACTCTACTCTGCTTAAATTGTCTGATTTGCGTCCAGCTATTGTGCGCCTACATCAACAAGGAAAGAGGGTGATGGAGATTTCCCGACTCCTCGACATTCAGTGAGCGACGCCATCAAGCAGTTTGAAGAGACGGGGTCAAATGATGACAGGGAAAGGAGTGACAGGCCGGTGTGGCAGGCCTACCTCCAGTCAAAAGCTTGCACTGCTCCACACTTCTCAATCACAAACTTGAAAGCATCATTGGTCAAGAATGGAATGCCATTCCCCAGAGTTATATCCAAATGAAATTGATAGTTTCCCTAAACGGTTGCGATAATGGTGGTCATTTTGTGGAATAGATTTATCAAGTTATATGTCATCTAAAAGAGGAGCGTTCGCGCTACACCCTATATTTTGGGATAATTTTTTGGATAAATTTTCATTGAAAATAGTTAGCCTCAAAACCCGCCAAGGATTTTTCTTCCACCAGTTACAATATTGCAATTTTTTGGATTTTGTTCATTCTCACTCACAGTGAGAATCTCAGTGAGCTCACTCACTCACAGCCCCAAAATCAGAGTGAGTGCAAACACTGATACACCCCAGAAGTTCGTTCCCGCCAAGGGTCGATACTTTAGCCCCATTTTCCAAATTTTTTTCAGTTCTGTTTTGACAGTCTGGTCTCAAATATTGCAAGGATCCGATTTTACTGATCGTTTTTGAGAAAAACAACGAGTTTGACATTTAAAAAGCAAAAACTCCCATTAACATACACTTTTTTTGGATTTAGTGTATCTTAATGAGAATTTTGATTTTTAAATGTTAAAATCATTGTTGTTTGCAAAAGCGATCGGCAAAATCGGATTCTTGCGATATTTGCGACCAGACTGTCAAACAGAACTGGAAAACTTTGAAAAATGGGGCTGAAAAGTGTTGGACCTTAGGCGGGAACGAACTTGGGGGTGTATGTTTTAATTAGGGTTCAATATCGTGGCTTTGACTTCAGAAGTGTTCAAAAGCCTTCAGATTCATTCTAGATTGCTGTTTCAAAAAATTTCGGCCACGACGCTTGTAAATTAATCATGCACCCCCCGCCACTGCCCCCGCTCACAGCTTGCTTCCCCCCCTCTCCTCCCCTGCAAAAAAAATTTGCCTCCCCCCCCGCTTCTCCCCCCGCAAATTTTTTTAGTCTAATCTCCCCCCGTACCCCAAAAAGCGGGGTTGGAGGCAACCCTAATGTTAATGAGAGCCTTGACTGTACCAATTTATTTTTGTTATTTATAGGGTTGTAGAGTCGAGTACTCGAAATCGAGTAATTTCGAGTATTATTCGAAATTTTTCGAGTATCGAGTCGAGTACTCAAAAATTTTGAGTTTGAAGTATAGAATTTAATAATCAAAATGTGCTCGAGGACCAAATTTTTTCTTTTTTGGCTTTATTATGCATTACCAACTTCAAATGATTAAATTCTAACCAAAATTTTGACAAAAATTCTACTCGAAATCAAGTAATTTCGAGTAATATTCGACATTTTTCAGGTTTCGAGTATCGAGTCGAGTACTCGAAATTTCGAGTACTCGACAACCCTAGTTATTTAGTTTCAATGCAAACACAAATGCCCACATTTTACACAGCCAAACTATCACTTTTGCAGTGCCAGTAGCTTTGCAAAACCCAAGATAATAGAAAAGAGCCAAAAAAGTTTTTATTACAATCAAAGCGATGCTGCACAGTTTACACCATTTAAAAAATGGTACATCTATTCTTATTTTATCGATTTATTGCTGCTTTAGCAACTATTGTTTGCATTAGTTAGCAAGCTATTTTTTGCAGGTTTGAACATTAATCACTAAGCAAAATGCTGACTATTGCCCAGTTATTAATAGCTCCATTTCCCATGCTTTCTGTGTCCTCTGGGTCTAGACTAGAAGCATTGGGGTAGTTTCAGCACTACTGGCTAATCATCACTTTGCAACACCTGATTACTTAGCTATATTTAATGCGGCTTTGGGTCGCCAAGCTGGATTGTTGCATAGAAGGGCAAGAAGATTTTCGCAGTCTCAGCAACTAGCAATTAGGCAAAAAGCATAGCTGTTGCCACTCAGCAGTATTTGTAGAAAATTTGTAGATTTTAAGAGGTTTATAAATATTTTTGGTTTATATCAAAGCTGTTGTATAGTTGTGGTTTTCAGAAACGTAAACTATAATATCTAATTTATTTCAAAAATTGAACAAAAATTTAACACTTTTAAGGGCATTGGTTTTCTAGCTTGATCCCTTTTGTTTTTTTTCAATCTCAATTATTTCAACAAAAATTTGACCAAAACTTTGGTATACAGTCAACTCTCGATTTAAGGTCACCTCTCAAGTTCGTTCCCACCTAGTGCCCGACACCTTTTTAGCCCGATTTTTCAAATTTTTTACCAGTTTTGACAGTCTGGTAGCAAATATCGCAAGGATTTCCGATTTTTGTCGATCCTCTTTCACAAATCCTGCACTTTCATCATTAAAAAAGCAAAAATTTGATTTAAGGACATGCTTTTTCAAAAACCCTGTCCTTAAATCGAGGTTTTGCTTTTTGAGTGGCAAAATGATTTAGTTGTTAAAAAGGATTGGCAAAATTGGATGCTTGCAAAATTTGCAACCACACTGTCAAAACAAAACTGGTAAAAAATTCGAAAATCGGGGTATAAAATTGTTAGACCCTAGGTGTCCTTAAATCGAGAGTCGACTGTAATTGCTTTCACAAAACAATTTACTTTATCCCCCTTGAAAATCTTTCAACTGTATTATAGTTAACTTATCTTTCAAATGCAGATATATTGAGCAATCTTGTAATAAGTAATCAAAAACGCTTCCATTTTTCAATAGCTATTCTTGCATGGTCGAAAAAAGTTATAGGCGGCGCGTTATATCTATGCTATTATTAACTATTTCCGACTGTGAGACTGATTATTGTAGCAAATTATAAGAGATAAAAAAAACTTTTCAGAAATTTAGCTTTTTTCGAATAATTTCTATATTCAATTCTTTGTAATTGTTTTCAGCTGTTTTACAACTTTTTACAGGCCGGAAAATTCCGAAAATAACATTTTTATGGGTTGTTATTTTTTGCACACTTAGACTAGCAAAAAAGCAGCCTAAAAGTGCAAAGGAAAAAATCTCAAATTAGCGACCGATTAACTCATTACTTGCAATTTGATTCTTTTTTATTTAAGCATTTATAAGAAAAAGATTTTTTGTTAGCTGAACAATCTAGACGTCAGATTTTGAAGGGTATTAAATTAAATTCGAAGGTTTGAAATAAAAATAATTATTTGTTTGAATGTAAAGTACACACTTTTTGGCTCTATACGATATAAGTTTTCACTCATTTATGTTTGATAACAATACTTAACAATTTTTTTATTTTAAGCGACCGTAGTAGCCAAAAATTCCTAAGAAATCTGAAATACTGAACAGAATTTCAAAAAAAAGTTCGGTTGTTGAGATATGAGCTATAGTTGGAAAATAGAGGTAGATCGCCGATGGAAGTATTTTGGAAGCGGAAAAAATTATTATTTCGAAATGCAGATACAGGGTGCGCCAATTTTTTCGCACGTATTTGTTTTGGCCATAACTTTTTTATTTTTCATGATTTTGACTTCATGATTTCATAATTTTGTTATTAAAAGAAAGCTGAGACTCTAGGCAACCGAACCGTACCAAATTTGTTAATGTTTGTTTGTCATACACACTAAAAATTGTGATTAAAGAAAAGGTCTAGTTTTTTTTAGCCATGACCTACACAGTTCAAGACAAGGCAAAATTCGTCGAATGGTTCATCGAAGAAGGCAAAAGTGTCACAGCATTCGGTGTTCGATGTCGGAGGGAGCTTGGAAGGAATACTAATGTGCCGGACCTCGAATTCTTTCAGGCAAATCCGCATTCTAGTGTTCGGTGGGCTGCTTTTTAGTTTTTAGTTGAGCAGGAGTATGAGTGAAAAGAGTTGTTTATTTTGACTGTTGTCACAAAGTGGTGTTCAATAAAAAATTTTGTCAATGTTTGGTACGGTTCGTTTGCCTAGAGTCTCAGCTTTTTTTTAAAAAATAATTACGTCAAAATCATGAAAAATAAAAAAGTTATGGCCAAAACAAATACATGCGAAAAAATTGCGCACCCTGTATATTGAGTACTCTTATAATAAGTAATCAAAAACGCTTCCACTTTTCAATAGCATCGGTGGCTCATTGTGAAGCGGTGGACTGTGAAAGTCTATCGACGGATTAATTCCCGTTGGATGCAATATTTTTCTTTGACTTTTACTAAAATCTGACAATTTAATTTTCATTTAAATATCACTGGTGCCATCCTTTCGAAATATTCCCATCAGCGACGAGCATGCCCTTTAAATTTACAGATAACTGTATTATAGTTAATAGATGTGCGAAAAATAACGGCCATCTTTTACAAAACTCCCATTCCATTAAAAAAAATGCTTTTCATTATTTTCGAAGAAATGCACCAATTATGCTAAAATCTCTTTTCTACAATGATCACTGCAATATAAAAAAATTACCATTTTAACTTCCACAATCTTTTTTTCTAACATTTCTTTGTGTAAAAAAGAAAGAGCGCACAAAATATTTGCGCACTTTTCAACCGTCCAGTATGTTCTTTTTTTCGGAAAGCAATCTAGCAAGCACCCTAGTGTTCTTTTTGCATCATTCGCGAATTGAACTGACTGTGAGGGGTCATCTTTCCTAAAAAGAGGAGAGAACACCCCTTACTGCTGCCCCTGAGTGACCTCTTTTTATGCATTCTTTGGGGTGTATAACTATTATTTTAGGCTGCTCAAAGAGAAAGAGAAACATGCGTTCTCCTCCCCCTAGTATCCGCAGCCCGCACTAAAAACAGACTTTAGCTTTTTATATAAAAATTGTTCTTTGTATTTGTAGATGAAAAAAACTGTTAGCTGTTATAGCTATCTGATAGACTGGGACCAATGTTGGCACTTATTCAGTTGGCTCACCAACTATCCCCCGCCACTACTTGGCCCTGGACTGTCGATAATCCTTGGGCAAGGTCCAAACCGCAGGAGGAGGCAAAGCGAAAATTGTGTTTTTTGACATTATATACCAAAATTCACGGTGAGAAAGACGGGCCCTATCCAACAAAAGGGGAGTTTTTCGCCTTGGTCCCCCTGTTGACTTTTTTCGCTATTTTTTAGGCTCAGGCAAAGATAGGCCAGTGTATGTTAGGACAGACTCAAAGGTAAGTCTAAAATATGTTTGATTCCGTCCTAATATACGCTGGCTTACCTTTGCTTAAGCCTAAAAGCTAAGCCTAAAACTAAAATGTAACAAAAACAGTAGAGGGGACCAAGGCAAAACCTACCGCCCCCCCCGCCCCTTTGTTGGATAGGGCCGAGAAACCAATTAGCGTTTCCAAAAATTTACAAAATTCACCCTATTCACCCAGAAATTTTTTTTACTCAATTTAAAACCAGGAAATTTCTTAAAACACACTATATTTTTATAATTTTTTTTCACAAATTCTATAATGGCTAACTGTACGATAGTTAATTGTTGACTAAACTAGATTACATAGAAACAGGCTTTTAAAATTCTGTCTTGATTTTTAAAACAACCCAATATTTACCTGTTGGCTTTACTAAATTAATAATACGTTTAAAAATGTATATAGTTTACTATGAGAACTTTCAACTGTGAGAATATAGTTGAATTCAAGATTGTTTACTTCCAAGCACCCATTGAATGACGCTTTTCGCCTCTTTTTACGCATTTCTTGCTCCCGTTAACGTTCTCAAAAAGGGTATGCAAATAACTATTTATGTTGGTCGAGAGAGTCAGAAAAACAGCAAGTGTGCTCCCACCCCCTACACCCAGCTAGCTGCACTACAAAAACTCCACTTCTTCTTTTAGTATAGGGAGCCCACATTTTTGCCCTGCCCAGTTGTGTGTGCGTGCTTCCTGCCTCTCTATATGTTTTTTACCATAGTTATAGAGGGGATGGTTGTGTTTACTAAGGCTGCCCCTGCCTGCTCACGTGTTTTCTCTTCTTGTTGTTGTGAATTATATGAATTGGTTGGCGAGTTTGTTTTATGGGGTGTGTGGGAACTTTTGGTCTTTTCCGTGGTTTAGCCATTTTTATTTATTGATAGCAGTTGGTTTTTGACTGAGTGAATTTTTAATGTTGCTTGTTTAGGTTACAAGAGAACCTAGCAAATTGTAGGAATTAATTTGAAAATTTTGAAATTGCTATCTTTACGGCTTTTCAAATGATCCGAAAATGAGCATTTCGAGCTTGAAAAGAATTGTGCGAGAAAATTAAAAACCAAATGCGAATTTTCGGATCATTTGAGAAGCCGTAATATTGTAGGGAGTGGTTGATTTACGTTTTAGAATTTCAATACTTTTGGCGAAAAGCCAGAAAGACTCCAATGTGGAGACTCGAAATTTTTTTTAAAATCGGCCAAAAATCGCCTTGGTCCCCCCCCCTCTGTGGATTTTTAAAAACACATTTTTCTACAGTCAAACCTCTGTAAAGCGATACCCGAGAAAGTTGGATTTTCATCAATGTTTTAAATTTTTTTCTCAATACAGTCGACTCTCCCAATAACGAACCCCCTGGGGACCGGCTCTAGGTGTTCGTTATTGAGAGAGTTCGTTATTGAGAAGGTCCGTTATAAGTACTTTATCGAAAATCCAACCAAGCCAAACCAAAAAAAGTGTTCGTTATTGAGAGAGTTCGTTATTCAGGGGGTTCGTTATTTGGAAAGTCGACTGTATATGGGGTTAAGGAGAAAGGGGGAAGCCATTTAGGTTTGAAAACGTGGCTTCCATGGCGCAGTGCGTAAGCGTTTGCGTTTTTTGGCCCTAAAATGTTGCAGGTTCGATCCCACTTGGTGACATTTGTTTGACCAGCTCTAGAGATAATTTGAGTCGTTCAAAAAAGTCCAATTACCTCTAGAACTAGTCAAACAAGTCAAAAAAAAATAGCATGCCATCACGTGGGATCGAACCTGCAACATTATTTTGGGCCATAAAACGCAAACGCTTACGCACTGCGCCATGGAAGACACTTTTTCAAACCTAAATGGCTTCCCCCTTTAAAATAGAGCCAGACCCAGCTAGAAATCGAACTTTCGGTGGTAATTTTTTGTATAGTCAAACCTCGATACAGTGGCCCCCACCTCAAGTTCGATCCCACCTAGGGTCCGACACTTTTTTTAACCCCATTTTTCGAAGCTGTTTGTCAGTTCTGTTTTGACAGTCTGTTCACAAATATCGTCAGAGTCCGATTTTGCTGATCATTTTTTAATAACTAAAAAGTTTTTGCATTTAAAAATCAAAATTGTATTAAAAATAGCTTTTTTTCATTTCATTTTATCCATATTTTTACGTAACTTAAATTTGTTTTCTAGGAATGGTCAATACTTCAGAGTCTTCTATAAATAGACAGGACTGGAGACACTTCTCAGCACTACGCAACAACTGTCTAATAAGCTAAAGTGCAGAAGTAGACTAAATGAGAATTTCAAATTACACCTTTCCTACTAAAAATACAAAAAATTAGTTTTAAGTGATGGGAGTAAGACTTTCTAATACCACCTATTTTTAGTGTATCCGGGCATCTAACGAAAAAATTACTATTGCAGAACACGGTTTTTTGTTAGCAAAAAAGAGCTTTTCGTTAATTAAATTTCATCTTTTAATCAATTAGTCAGTCTAAATTTTAGGATAGTGAACTGCTAAAAGGTTTTATATAGTTACCGTATTTCCTCTAATAAGCGCCCCGGGACGCTTATTTTTCGTACTCCCAAAAATCGGAAAATTTGGAATTCGATTTTTTTTGGGTGCTCATCCAAGATCTAAAAAGTGGAATCGGTAGAGCTTGTGGGAGTTAAGAAAACGTATCAAACAGCTTTGCAAAATATTGCTTCTACACTGATATCCAGACCCTCAAGCCCTCACTGAGATCCAGACCCTCAAAGTCGAGGGGGGGGGGCGCTTATTAGAAGAAATACGGTATGGCTCATTTATAAACGCTGTCGTTGGCGTTGTCGTTGTCATTGGAATAATTCTTTTTATAAAAGCATTTTTACGCCAACGACGACGACCAAAACGACGACCTATTTATAAAAAATTCAACGACAACGAAAATTTTTTTTTTCAAATCAAGCAAATATTACATTTTAAGCCAAATTTTGAAGCCCCCACCCCAAGTAAGTTAAAAAACAAAAAGGCGTATTATATAACGCGGCTATTATAGAATAGGTGTGAAATGAAATTTTTTTGCCCAAACACAAAAAAGAAATGATGACTTATTTTTCTGTCCGGGCACAAAATGGCTTAGAGAATACATACTTGTTGGTCATTTGGGGCAGAAACGCGAGTCGCGTTTTTGCCCGGAACAGAAAGTGAGTCATAATTCTGCCCCTGTGTTTTTTCATTTTTTTGTTAGGGCCAAAAGCGCCATTTTACTAAGTCTCGCATGGTCGAAAAAAAAGTTATAGGTGTCGCGATTTATGTTTACTATAATAGACTATTTTCGACTGTGAGACTGATTATTGTAGCAAATTATAAGAGATAAAAAAAACTTTTCCTAAACTTTGCTTTTTTCTAATAATTTCTATATTCAATTCTTTGTAATTGTTTTCAGCTGTTTTACAACTTTTTACAGGCCGGAAAATTCTGAAAAACACACTTTAATGGGTTGTTATTTTTTGCACACTCAGACTGGCAAAAAAGCAGCCTAAAAGTGCAAGGGAAAACGATCTCAAATTAGCGACCGATTAACTTATTACTTGCAACTTGATTCTTTTTTTATGTAAGCATTTGTAGAAAAAGATTTTTTGTTAGCTGAAGAATCTAGACGTCAGATTTTTGAAGGGTATTAAATTAAATTCGAAGCTTTAAAATAAAAATAATAACTTTCTTGAAGGGGTTGATGCTTCAGCCCCACCCCTGTCAGATTTTTTTGCATACGCCTCTGGGTGCAAGTATGTTCTTTTTATCTTTAAGGGGGACCAGACTGCCAAATAAGATTTGGCAAAAGTCTTCAAAATTCGATTTTAAAAAAACGTCGGACTCTAGATGGGAACGAACTTGAGATGATGTCGTTAAATTGAGCGTCGACTGCGCGCAGATCTTCAATAATCCAGATTATTTCATGATTTACAAACTTATCCTCTCCCATTATATTTAGTTTCACCAATAAATCTCTTTTGCTGTTTAAACCCTCTTCCCCCTTCATTGGCATTATGTTAAGTGATGTAATGCAAAAAAACACACATTTCTCACTTACTTTGATGGATTTGTCTGAGCTGTGTTGATATTTTGACTAAACCAAAGGCCATATACATTCTTCACACATACTTGCTAAATTTTACAAAAAGGTGTAATTAATTATTACTATTTTTTCTTTGTTTTAGTAAAAGAAGGAAGGCAGTAGTTATTGGAAGTATTGCCTTCAATTTTATTTTCCCTTCTCTTTCTTCCGTGTATTTGCAACCGATCGAT
This sequence comes from Ditylenchus dipsaci, assembly GCA_004194705.1. Taxonomy (NCBI): domain Eukaryota; kingdom Metazoa; phylum Nematoda; class Chromadorea; order Rhabditida; family Anguinidae; genus Ditylenchus; species Ditylenchus dipsaci. The sequence continues at coordinate 22,679 of SADC01001338.1, forward strand.
TGTTGCAGCTGATTGACTAACTGAAAGGAGCCAAGATGCGTAACCTTTTTGACAATGGCTCTCATACTATCAAAAATTTGATCAGCTTGATGAGATGCAACCTGGACGCCGTGGACAATAATGGCATGGGCTGTAAAAAGGTTGGGTTTTTCAAACAAAAACGGGTCTAAACCAAGGCTCCAAAATCAAAATTTCAAATTTGTTAAAAAATTGAACTTGAAATTTTTAAGTTAAATCAACAAAAAAAACAATAGTCGACTACATTATTTGATTAACTGTACACATAACTAGGCAAAAAAATGTCAATTTTTTTGCTATAGCAGCCTGAGTGTGCACGCATCTATAAATTTGAGGCCTAGAGCTTGTAGATTTGACCAGCCTAATAAGTTAAAGGTTTTGATTCTTTATAAGCCCCTATTTTTTCAAAAATAGTCCTTCGAACCGTTTTTAAAATACTTTTCTTCTCTATTTGTTTCCTTTTTATGCTAAAAAACTTCTTATAGTGTCCTATCGCCGTTTTACAAAATCAAAATTCAGCGAGTGGACAAACGACTATTTTAGCTTAGTTTTGTGGTGCGGTCGATTTTTAATACAGTTTACTCTCGATACAGTGTAGGTGCAAAAAGTTCGTTCCCACCTGGGGTCCGACAATTTTTTACCTCTATTTTTGAAAATTTTCACCAAATCTGGTTGGTCAGTCTAATTGGAATTATCGCAAAGACTCCGATTTTGTAAATGGCTATAGTTTTGCAGAGGAGACCCGCGCCTCTCGATGTAGTGTAGCCATTTTTTGAAAATAAGGTTACATTATATCGATAGACGCGGGTCTTTTGGCGAAATTATTGTCATTTACAAAAATGATCGGCAAAGTCGGAATCTTCGCGATATTTCCAATTAGACTGACGAATCAAAGTTCATGAAAATAAAAAAAATCGAGGTAAAAAGTGTCGGACCCTAGGCGGGAACGAACTTTTTGCACCTACACAATATCGAGAGTAGATTGTAAAGCAAGAAATAATAAAATTTAGAAATAAACAATAAAATTAGAGTGCATAAAATTACTTTTCTGTTGTATTATTATTCTTTTGTTCTTTTATTGTAAAGTTATTGTTAAAAATACAAAAACTGTGTTGGCAGCCTGCCTATTTAATATTGCAACATTCAGGACAATGACACAAAGTGGTCGGAGAAGGCACTTAAAAACCTGTTGAAGAAGTTGCGCAAGAACAAGTGTTTGAAGAACTAGAAAGAGGTAGTAATTTTTTGGGAAAAATATTGCAAAATATAAAATATTCTAAAATGAGGCTCTATAATGTTCATGCCGACAACGAAAAAAAACGCCTTGGTCCCCCTGTTGTGTTTTCGCAATAAATTTTAAATTTTACCTTGGTCCCCCTGTTGGGTTTTTCCAAAAGTTTTTTTTTATAATTTTCTCAAAAGTAATCAAAATTTAGTTTTTGCGTTAGAAATATTTATGAGACTACCCTAAGAGGAATAGACTGTAATGTCGGCCATGTGTCGGTTGCAATCAATGATGGGTCCGCCTCGCCCCGGGCGCCCAAATGCGCGCCGCAACGCCCCGCCTCGGGTCGTGGGGCGGTGCCGGGGCATGGAAAAGAATAGTCCGGGGCGTGGGGTAGGGCGAAGGCAGAATTTGGTGCTGGGGCGACGTACGGGACGCTAGGATTTTTTAATTTCTCTTTAAAACTTTGCAAGATGGCTTCAATTTTAATTACCGTAATACTCTAATAAACGGAGACCCTACAGTTAACGTTTTTCAAATTTGCGTTGCTTTTTTAACCCCAATATTGTTTATTATTCGAAACGGACGACAACTCATTTTGCAGAGCTTCACAAACTCTACAAAATGAGTGGTCGTCCGTTTCGAATAATAAACAATATTGGGGTTAAAAAGCAACGCAAATTTGAAAAACGTTAACTGTAGGGGTCTCCGTTTATTAGAGTATTTACGGTAATCTAATTTTTAATCTAACTTTTTTTCATCAAATTGGCCTTGGCAATCTTGCAGAAGCATAATAACGGCTTCAAAAAGCTCTGGAACTGCAACATGAGCCTGTGCGCACAGCCGGGGCGCCCCGCCCGGGGCATGGGGCGGTGCCGGGGCGATAGTCTGCAAAACCTGGGGCGGGTCGGTTCAGGGGTGATAGTCTGGAAAACCTGGGGCGTGGGGCTGCTTACCCATCACTGGCTGCAACTTGACCAAAAACAGCACATTTTTCATTGAAAATGGTCGATAGTGTTATAGATTTATAAGAAAAACTGTTCAATTCCTTTATGGGAGCGCAAAAATGATTATACAGTCAAAAACCTCTATATACGCCCCCCCCCCTAAAGTTCGTTCCCCTTGGGTCTGACACTTTTTTTAGCCTCGATTTCCAAAGCTTTTTAAATTCTGTTTTGACAGTCTGGTCGCAAATATCGCAAGGATTCTGATTTTGCTGATCATTTTTCAATATTTGAATAATTTTACTATTAAAAAATACAAAACCTCTATATAACGGCCCTCTAAAAAAAATTAGAGGGCGTTATATAGAGGTTTTGTATTTTTTAAAGTAAAATTATTCAAATATTGAAAAACGATCGGCAAAATCGGAATCCTTGCGATATTTGCGACCAGACTGTCAAAACAGAATTTAAAAAAAGCTTTGAAAATCGAGCTAAAAAAAGTGTCGGACCCAAGGTGGGACGAACTTTTAGGGGGGTGCCGTTTATATAGAGGTTTGACTGTAAATAAATGGTTTGTTGAGAGTATTAAAAATATTTGCGAAAAAACAACAGGGGGACAAGGGCAATATTTTTTGGCGTCGGCATGAACACATATAGAGCCTGAAATTTTATGTACTAAAGTATTATTGTTATTTTGATTTTGATAGTTCTCATCATCTAAACGACCCTTTTCTAGCAATAACTTCTGAAGATCCATCCACCGGCTTGTGTGATTTACATGGTGTAAGTTTTCTTTCAACCTGACTTTTAATTTTTCAAAAATGCTCTATATGTTTTTTCAATTTTTGTCTGAATTTCTGACCACCCAGTACTTGAATTTTATTACAGTTGACTATTTTGAATCACCAACACAGTTAAAAAAGTTAACTATTTTATCAAATTCAGTGCTAAAAAAATAAAAATATATATATATATAATTTTAATTTGATTTTTAAAATCAGGCCACAAAACGAGCGCACAACTTACGGTGGCCAGATGAAACCATTTCCACACATTTACATGTAAGTTTTACCTAAGAAATTTGTTAAAGGGGCATGCCCACGCTAATAAGGGTGGTGCCGGGAATACAATTTTTTTCCTAATTATTAAACTTCTGTACGGATTTTTCAACTTGGTTTCTACAAAACAAACTTGTTAGAAACCAAGTTGAAAATCCTTAACATAAATTTTCAATTCCTTTCGACACAAAAAACATTTCAAAATTTTGATTTTAAAATTTAAATTTTCACTGTGAGTTAAAAATTTAAAGAGGCATGCTCACTTGGTCAAAATTTGTCGCCACCATTCAAAAATTTCCCCCTCATCATTGGATTCCTGTACGAATTTTTCGATCGGGTATCTAACAAAACTATGCTCTAAAATTAAATTCTAGGCCTTGTTAATTAGAAACCAAGTTGAAAAATCCGCACAGAAGTTAAATGATTGGGCGAAAAATTAAAATTGTCGGCAGAGGCGTATCCAGAAAATTTTCAGAGGGCTAAAGCACTCCAAAAGTCATCTTACCTACACCTTTTCAGCTTTTATCGTGTATTTATAATAAAATAAAAAAATTTCCAGGGGGGGGGATTACCCCACCCACCCCTGGATACGTGATGGGTGGGCACCCGCTTGTAATAGCGTGTGCCTGCCTTGTAAGAAAAGTGGACTACCCGTATTTTCTGTAGTAAGTCCCCGGGGGAGTTATTTTTCAACCCTTAAAAAATCGGAAAAAAATATTTCGATTTTGAGATTTTCGGATGCCCCGACCGAAATCTAAAAAGTGGAATCAACTAAGATCGTGGTGATTAAGAAAACGCAAAAAACAGATTTACAAAATTTTTCCTTAGACTGGATATGGGGTCGAATAGGGGGGGGGGGAGTTATTAGAGAGGGGGGACTTAATAGAGAAAATACGGTATTCCACAATTGATTATTTAAGCATTATTTTAGCTATTTTTAAATACTATATTTATTTTAGACTGCAAACTTTGGCGATTCCAAGACCTTCTGACGCATCACCAGTTGAGAAAGTGTGGCCACTGCCTGCATCCATTTAACAAGTCGCAGAGAATGGACCAGGTACTATTCATAAAATTTTTTTTTCTTGATAATCAGCTTGGAACAGTTAAAATTTTCCATAATCTGATAGTTGAATTGGCGAATAAATTGAAATTAATAATTTTAGATCTGTATCACCCCTACCACTATGAACTAATTGAGCACCGCGCAATCCTAGGGTCATTGTCAAGAAGAATTGCAGTGACCAAGGGTATGTTTTTCTTTTAATATAAACGGCTGCAATGCATTTTTTGAGAAAAATTTTGGAAGGCGGAGGTCCAAAAATAAGGTTTATAAGAAATAAAAAATTACAGATCAACTCTGCTATAGTGCACCCCCCTCAAGTTCTTCCCGCCTAGGGTCCGACACTCTTTTTACCATAATTTTTGAAGCTTTTTTGCCAGTTGTCTTCGGCAAGTCTAGCCCAAATATTGTAATGGTTCTGATTTTGCCGATCGATTTTCAAAATTTCATCAGTTTCGCCGTGACGCCGCGGGTACTCAATAAACCGGCACCTTTTTAAAAAAAGAGAAAACAACTGATGAAATTTTGAAAATGATCTACAAAATCAGAAACTCTTACAATATTTCAGACTATACTGGCCGAAGACAACTGGCAAAAGCTTTAAGAATTAAGATTAAAAATGTCGGACCCTAGGGCGCGCAACGAACTTGAGGGGGTGCCAACTATAGCGCAGAGTTGACTGTACTTTCTAACCTAAAATCGTACATTAACACTAAATACATACTCTTTGGCAACTTCAGTAACTTTTTACCCCGTTCCGCTTTTTTGCCTCGGATATCCTATCCCCTCCACAACTTTGTTTAAAACAAATCGAAGCAACTTAATACCCCAGTATTTTTCTATTAAAACCCGTTTATTTTTCAACCCCTCGGAAATCGGAAAAATTTGAGGTCGATCTCCGAAATTTTTTGGGCGCATCAACCAAAATTAAAAAGTGGAATCGTAAGATATCGTGGGAGTTAAGAAACTCGCAGTAAACAGATAAGCAAAATATTTACTCTGGGCTGAGATATAAGTCCTCAAAGTCGACGAGGGCCGTTCTAATAGAGAAATACGGTAAAACACTTCACTTTTTTCAAAGAAAAAATATATTTGTCCAAAAAAAATACCTCAATAAATTATTTTCAGGTTCGGTTGCAACAATTTTTGGTGACTAGGGATGCAGATGCTTTGTCAGCGGAAAGCATTCCAAATAATGACCCTTACCTTTGAGGAGACTATGGGTGCAAGAACAGATGTTGGGCAGTGGTCCTGCTAACGGATTCCCTCCACCTCCACCTCCCAACAGCTTTAATAGCAATGGAGACACCAGCAATCAAAAGCAGCTGCCTATCCTACAATGTTTCATATACCAGGAGCTCCTATGTCCAATACTTTTTCTCCGCTTCCAACACAGAATGTAAAATTAAAACAATTACAATTTGGGTTTCGCAGTGTTAAAAAACTAGGTGGACTGGCGCCTTACAGGCGCCTAATAACAAAACATTTTTGCTATTTACCACCGCCCACGAAAATGGATTTCTGACAAAATATACCCGCCTCTATTAAAACTTGGGATATAAACAGCAATATTCGCACTTGTTTGCCTTTTTAAACGACCATGAATGCTAAAATAATTAGAGACAAATAAAACAAACGGAGGAATAAAACATACGCAACAAATAAAACAACCAAAACGCCCTACACAACAAAACTAAAAGTGGCGCACTTTTAAAAAACCACTTTCAAAAGGTATTTGCCCATAAGTATCAAAAACCTCAAAAATACCCTGCACGACGAACCTAAACCAATTAAGTGACGTCTCAGGGGTGTCGGCCAAATGAGCCGTGCGATCCACTCAAAATGTAGCTCAGACATTAGCGCTACAACGTAACGTTGAGCCTTTTCCCGACTTCGGTACAAAAATCCCGAAAAAACCCTACTATTCAAAAAAATGCCCAAAAGGGTCAAAAACACGTGCACGACGAACCTTAAATTAAGTGACGTCTCAGGGGTGTCGGCCAAATGAGCCGTGCGATAGCTTAAAATGTGAGCCAAGGATTCGGGTACAACGTAACGTTGAGCTTTTTCCCGAGTTCTTATCAGAAAAAGGCGAAAAAAATACAAAAACCAAACACGTGACAGACAGAATCACAAACATCTCGATCAAATACTATACTATAGAGATTACGCTGTACCCATTAACCAAATTCTAAAAGTATTTTCACAAAAAATTTGCTTCTAAACACTAGAAATTTTTACAAAACAACCTTATTATTAACCTCCACTCAAAATCGGACATACAGTCAACTGCCAGTTTAGTGTACACCTGGGTTTAGTGTACTCCTGGATTAAATCATTTTTGGCCGGTGGTTTTAATTGAAATGACTAAGGATGAACCCTCGCTTCAGTGTTGTTCACCCTGGAGGCGGTCCCCAGGGGTACACTAAATGGGAGTGTGACTGTAGGCACCCCGGTGCTAACTGTCCACTTGGTTCAGTTTCGAGTATGAATACCGTACTATGTATTTTTTTTTATTTAAATTCACTCCCAGCAGCCGAAATTCTCAATACGCCTCCGAAAAATCTGACCTACTAAAAAATCGCTGTAAATACACTTTGGAACAAAGTTAGAGCTCAGGACTTAGGCTAAGGCATGCTAGGGTTCAAGTTTCGAATAAGAGGGAGGGAGTGGTCAGCATTAAAAGTTATACGGTAGCTTATTAATGTTATTTTTAACCAAAAAATTGCAGCTTCTCCAAGCCTACCTGTCTGAAGATATCGATATGGAGGGCAGTCCAACAGCAGTCCTCCATACAACCAGATGCCCCTCCTCCGCTCTCTTTAAAATGGAAACCATCCCAAACCTAACCAGACAGAACTGCTATTCTACAACGCATTGACGTGTCAATCTCCTTTGGATGAGGTGCCATAGTCAATAACCACAAATTTTTTAAATCAACGACAAAAAATATTTTTTAGCAATAACACTGAAGGACGCTTGCTGTTTGACCAACTGCTTGAAGAGGGCTTATCAAGGTAAAATACGTCAAACTCGATATAGGAACTCAAGGGACCGGCAAAAACCTGTCCTTAAATCGAGTGTCTTATATCGAGTGTCCTTAAATCAAGTTTTTATATGACGTAAATACAGCACCCCTGTACCTTAAATAAGAGAGTCACTCCTTTCTCGCCCAATTCATTTTATAATCAAAAATAACAATCCATCACTGGTTAGGAGCAAAGTAATTCAACAATTTTTTCTGCTTCATCATCTTGATTCTTTCTTTGGCTAGCAAATTGTCCACTTTGTCGCACAGCAGCGCTGATTTTGGGATTGGCATTCACGTCGGCGTAGAGCTTGAGAACATTCAAAGCTTCAGCGGCTTCTCGGGATGTGACTGGCTGCGGCGTTCCTCTTCGATCTCCATCACATCGGTTTCACTGAAAGCAAAATACCTAAAGCAATTCGCATTTGCGAAGGGTTGCGAAGGGGTTACGTTTTAGAGGGGGAAATACGGTACGTGACTTCCTGCTGTGTGAGATGTGGTACTATCGATAATACTGTGTTCACCAATATGATGCCTGAAGACGTTTTTTTGCCTTTCCCCTTCCGGCTCTTCCACATTCACATTCGAGACTTCCTCTGCGCTTTCTGCCAAAGAGCGAGATCCACCGGTTGTAAGTTGATCGTCCACGCCCAAATATATTCCTGCAGAGTGCCCTCTGCCAGATTCATCTGCTGCAGTTCCGCTTAGAGAGTGTTCAGCTCCTCGTCTTCCTCGCGCCCAGTTTCTCTGCACTTCTTCGTCAGTTTCCGCCATCAATTCATTGTACACTTGCATCCGCAATCCTCTGCAGATTCTGTTGGCTGAATTAAATGGCTGAATATTTTCACAGTAGACAAAATGCTAGACACAACAATGCACCACCCTCCAACACATGTTTGATAAAACCAGCCTTTTTGAAGCAGTTGGCGATTGTCTCTTGCTTCACATCCGACCCACGACCGTCGCAGGAATTGAAGAGCTTTGAATAAATCCATCTTGTAGTCGATCTTCGCGTCGAAACGCGTCAATTCGTCACGGAGAAGGAAGCGACGATAATGCACCTTCACAATTTGGATGATCCCTTGGTCACTGGCTAAAGAAGAAGGTTTATGCAAATGCCGAACATTTACGTAAATCCACAACGTAAAAGGTAAAAACTAACCTGGGAAGCAGCAGTAGTATTCGGCGGTAGAAAAAACAGCGTAATTTGTCCGAAGGCTATTTTCGTGTGCACAGGAGAAGTTGTCAAGGACCAGAAGTATCTTGCGCTCATCACGTTTTAGCTTGCGATCCCACTGCTTAAGCCATTCTTCAAACAGATTCGGCTGAAAAAATACTCCAAATTTTACATACATTTTGTAAACCAAGCAAATAGCAAATAAAAAAGAATATTACCTGTCATCCATGCTTTGCGCGTTGGCTTTGTATGAGAGCGGAACTTCCTTGCCCTTGAAACACCCTTGGCTTGTCCGACTTCCCGAATCACACAGCAGCGGCAGCTTTTCCGTTCCAAGTCATGTTTGCGGCACACAGTACCGTCAGCGTACCGTTCGACTTCTTGCCCGCCGTGCACCGCGTCGCCTGCAAACAAAAAATACCTAGTAAATCTAACAAAATCCTCAAAACCTACCCTTGAAAGCCAGAGAGTCTTCTTCGGGAGGAGTTGCCAAAACAGGCCGTCTCATCTGCGTTAAAACACGTCGTCGACGGAGAAGTGTGAAATCGCTTTGAGAAGAACATCTTGCTGCCAGTTTCCGAGAGCCAGCATATTATCTCACCTGCCTCGCCCTGGTTTTCTTTGAAGACAATCGAGTGACGGTGCTTGGAACTTGCCGAGCAACCCTCACTTGCTTTGAAACCGTCCCGCGCCAAGGAGCACTGCAGATCCATTGCTTTCGTCTGAAAAAACCGAAAGGTAAATGAAAACAAAGAACAACGAACCAAGATCATACCTTCAAGATCTCCCGCAACATTGGGACGTTTTCACTTCTCGCTTCTTTGAACCATTGCAGCATCGCCTTCTCTCAAGATCTCGTATTTTGCCTTCTTCAGACGTGACACGCTTTGCTTCCCCTTCCCCCTTCTTCGATCGCTTTTGAGAATTGCCGCCTTGTCGCCCAGAATGTTGCGAATAGATGAAGATGGCAGATCGAATTGCTTGCCCAGATCTTCGGATGTCTTGCCCACTGAAGCTTCGATGATTTCCTTTTTCTGATCCAAAGAAATGACGCGGCGCTCCTGCTCGGAGTTGACATTTCAATGCTGAAAAAGAACCAACCATTAAACAATCGGTCAAAAGAGCACAACAATTGCGGACACGAAGTTTCGAAATGGTACAATAACAAAGAATGAAAATCTAAAAGCATTCGTCCTCAAAAATGTCAAAGTTTTCCCTCTGAGACAGCAATATTTTCAAATTCTCGTGTCAATTTTTTTGCTGTCCTTAATCGAGTGTGCGCTTTATTGAGACGGGACTGCCAAAATGCTGTCTTAAATGGAGTGTGTCTTTAAATCGAGTGTCCTTAAATCGAGTGTCAATTTCTCTTATTTAAGGGAAAAAACACAAAAACAAAATTTGGGTGTCCTCAAATGGAGTGTGTCCTTATATCGAGTGTCCTTATATCGAGTTTTGACTGTAGTCAAATGGAAATTGGTTTATAAGTTACCGTATATTCTCGATTAGAAGGCCCTCTCTAATAGAAGGCCCCCCTTGAGGACCTATATATCAGCCTAGAAAAAGAAATTCGCAAATCTGTTTTTCGCGTTTTCTTAGTTAACACGAGCTTACCTGATTCCACTTTTAAAATTTTGGTTGAGCACGCAAAAATCTCAAAATCGACCCAAATTTTTTCCGACTTTTTTAGGGTTGAAAAATAGAAGGACCGGGCCTTCTAATAGAGAATATACGGTAACTGTAAACATAGTTGAAAAAAGATGCAGTTAATTGATATATAAAACGTTCTATGTTGTATTTTCCATCAGGTCCTTCATCAACAACTTCCTCAGCTGCATCGTCAGTCTATCCACACACGGCTTGAATGGAGCTCGTTCCCAAGCAAGAGTCCAGAGCAAAGAGAAAACAGCACAACTACATCACAGCCCCCTCTTTGGACAATGTGCATGTAGCTGTAGAGTACAATGAGCCACCTTTTTGGTGCACTGCAACCTATTGTAAGTTATTTATTAGTATGCCAATCGAAAAATTAACTGTGCGGCAACTATATATAGTTGAGCAGTAATGTTTGAAATAATATTTTTCCAAAAATTTTCTTTTTATAGACGAGTTGAACCAGAGAGTGGGCGACACTTTTCATGCCTCCAAACCATCTTTGGTAATCGATGGCTTCACTAACCCCACAGACGAGGACAGATTTTGTTTGGGTCAATTGAGTCAGTTGACTAACAACTGTTTACTAGAAAAATTTATTACAAAAAATATTTGCAGGCAACATTAACCGGCCGCAAGCAGTTATTGAGGCTAGAAAATGCATAGGTAGACTTTTTGGTCTATAACTTACATTTTTTTGATTGGATCGATTTGACCAATCGGAATTGGTAGACTCAATTTTTTTTTCTAAATTATCATTTTAAAGGGAAAGGAGCTCGGCTGTACTACATTGGAGGCGAAGTCTACTGTGAGAGCTTGAGTGAGTCAGCAGCTGTGTTTATCCAAAGCCCCAGTGTGGCTGCTCGGCACGGCTGGCATGCTGCCACTGTGTGCAAAATACCACCATGTAAGATAATTTATAAATAGATATATAAAGTCCTGTCAAAAGTTGCAGTCTTTTTTTTCAAAGAAATACTTGTGGCATCTATTAATAGCATGAAAAAAGTTTTAAAAGTTGACCTCTCATTCTACAGCCAAGATTCTCGGCTCGAAAATGAGAGGTCAACTTTTGAATTTCTTTTCAAGATATTTATGGAAAAACACAATGCCACAAACATTTCTTTTGAAAAAATAAGGATTCAAAGTTTTGAATCGACCTAATATATACTTGTTAACTGTATAAATAAATATGCATGCTAAAAGCACACCAAATCATTTTCAGACTGCAACCTAAAAGTGTTCAGCATGTCAGAATTCGGAGTTCTGCTAAACGCAGCAGTCAAACAGGGTTTTGAGACCACCTATGCACTAACCCGCATGTGCACTATCAGGATGTCCTTTGTGAAAGGGTGGGGTAGTGAGTATCGTCGCCAGAAAGTCACCTCTACGCCATGCTGGTAAGCTGACATAATTTTGTTATATAGTTGACTGGTAGTTGACTAGTAGTTAACTATATAAGACCAAACCTGATCTTAACGAGGGAGGGTGTGTAAAAGCCATCTAGTTTGAAAAAGTGGCTTCCGTGGCGCAGTGCGTAAGCGTTTGCATTTTTGGCTCAAAATGTTGTTTCAGGTTCGACGTTATTTATTTTGGCTTGTTTGACGAGCTCTAGAGGTAATTTGGGTTGCTGATTTTGAATCTGGCGTCAAAAAACTCTAATTACCTATAGAACTAGTCAAACAAGCCAAATAAATAGCTGGTTCTAACAAAACAAGGCCTAGAATTTAATTTTAGGTATAGTTTTGTTGAATACCAAGTTGAGAAGTTCGTACGTACATCCAACGATAAAGAAAAAAAAATTGAATTGGCGGGGACAACCGTTGTCGGAGACGGCAATGGCCCTTTAATTTAGTAATTTTAGGCTGGAAATCCATCTAAATGGACCCCTGCAGTGGTTGGACAGAATTTTGTCTCAAATGGGCGCACCGCCGCAAATTTGTACCAGCTATTCCTGAGTGAAAAAATAATGTTGAGCATCAGCAATGACCTAGCCCTGCCCCTACCTCTCCTCTTCCCACCCAGCCAGTAGTGATAGTGATGATGGTACGATAGACAAGCAGACAGACTTCATCAACAGACTTCTATTTTATACTTTATACGTGTTTTGACAAGCTTTCAGTACATTTTTTCTAGAAAGCTTATATAATTGAAGATCTTAATTAAAGCAAAATTACTAAGAACACGTTTTCAGTCAATTTTACAATTTTCTGAAAAAGTGGAAAAAGGATCGAAAATCGATCTGTCAACCAAATTTTTTCAAAAATAATTGGCCATCCCTGAATCACGCCATATTTATTAAAATAGAGTCGCAGTCACTTTTTGAGATGCAGTCTTTATTTAAGCCGCAGAAGTCAAGGAGGTTCAAAAATAGGCAATAGGTGGAAATGCGGAATTTCCGGATTTTAAACAGCGCCGAAATCAAGAAAATTCTCAATGGGAATCAGTTGTTATAGGAGATAGCCAATAGATTGATAATTTCTGGATTTCTGCGGGAGATAAAATCCGAAAATTCCGCATTTACGCCTACCGCAAATAAAAAAGAGCCGCATGCGGCTCTTTTAGAATAACTACGGTATTTTTCGGGCTCTAAATTAAAAATTACGAAATAGAGTTCAAATTGTTTGATAAAAAAGTAGGATACCAATTTCTTTTTGAATGCCTCAAAATGAAAATATAGGTGCGTAGTCGTTTGAGTTACTTTGCGCACTTTTTGAATTCGCGCTTTTTTGAATTTTTCAGTCAGGAAACAACTTGGATCCCTCAGAATCCCACCCCAGAATGGCCAGAAGCCCCTGAAAGTTGGTTTTTTTGGGGTTTACTAAGGGGGGTAAACTTTTTGCGAAAATTCGATTGAGCGGATCAGATTTCGGGTCCGATAGGCTTAATCGCTCAGAATTCCAGGTTTATGGTGGTTTCGAGTGGTTCAGGGTGGAGTTGTGGGCGATTAAGCCGATCGGACCCGAAATCTGATCCGCTCAATCGAATTTTCGCAAAAGTTTACCGCCCCTTTAGTAAACCCCGAAAAAACCAACTTTCAGGGGCTTCTGGCCATTCTGGGGTGGGATTCTGAGGGATCCAAGTTGTTTCCTGACTGAAAAATTCAAATTCTTGCAAAATTATGCAAATTTGGTTGGTCTTAGACAGAAATTAGGTTTGCGGTGAGAAAAAAGTATTTTGCGATGAGAAAAAAGTATTTTGCGGGAAGATCAAATTGCGGTGAGAAAAAAATAATTTGCGGTGATTTTCAAGTGTTTTGCGGTGAGAAAAAATACCATCCAAATTAGAATCCAAAAGGCGCGAATTTGAAAAAAGGGAACAAAGTAACTCGAATGCCCTATGCCGAAAAAATACTATAATCTTTTGCTTTACATTTCATTTTTCATGTATATGTGCTGTGTTTGTATGTTTTTATTGATTTTAAATATCTAAAATAGTTAAAGCTCCCTGAAATAAATAGTTTAAGCTTTTTTGCATTTGTTTTTGAGAGCTTTAACATCATATTTTATTTTTTTCTTAGTGATTTTGGTGTAGCAGATTGAAAGTTTTCTTTGCCTGTTTTACTACTATTGTTAGAAAAAAACATTTATTTTAATTTTTGTTGTTTTAAAAAAAGATGTGGTCGTAAAACATGTTTATTTGAATTAAGTGTAATAAATAAAGAGCAAATTTATATGCCCTAAAAATCGCAAAATATAAATTAAAATTTACAAAATTTCTTTCATTCTCTGCCAGTACAGCGTGTTTTACATTTATTTGAAAGGATATATCAGCGCGTTACACGGTCAATTTCAAATTTGCGAAAATCGGGGACCAGCCATATCCAAATTATGGAATTATGTCTAAGGTATGTGTGTGTGCGCATCTCAACCTCAAGCAACCAAGCCCCTGCGCCCCGAAGGGGCGTAGGGGGCTTAGTTGGTTGGGGCGCAGGGGGTTTGTTGCTTGGTTGGTTAGAGATGCGCGCACTCACTTACCTTAGACATGATTCCGAGAAGACTCTTGATCATAAATGTATATAGAGACTCTTTTTGCCCGGCTCCAGTGACCAAAACAGGGTAGAATACTTCTATGTACGGTGGTCTGCCTTGGAGGATCTGTGCAAAAAGTTGAAATTTGGTGAAAATTTTTTTATTGATTGCTGCTTTATTTGGTTTTTATAGGGTGCAATGGCTCACACAATCCTTTTTAAATAGCCAAGATACTTTTTGAGAAAAAATATAGCAATTCAATAAGTAGAAAAAAATCGTGGCGAACTGGCCATTTCAAAAAGCGTGGCGAACTGGCCTGTCTCCCTGATGTTGTCCGAACGTGATCTAGTTCGATTCCAACACGGTGCATATCTTTTTGTATAAAATGACAAATTTGCATCTTAAAATAATTCTCGTTTTTCCCGCCTTTTGCGAATTTGAAATTGCCCGTGTAACGCGCTGGTATGCCCCTTTAACGGTCATAATTTGGAAGCGGATTTATATGCTTTTACATATTTTTTAGACGATCAAGTGTAGCTGAGACTTTTCAGCTTGGCCCACATTCGAGATACAACAAACTCTTACTACCCCAAACAATCACAGTAAACAAAGGGCCTTTCTTTGAACAACAACGCCAGATGACACTGGACTGATGGTCAGTCTCAGTATTATCTCCGATGAGAACACAAGCTCATTTCGTTTATTTCTTGGCGAAGGGGTGAACAAACAACAATTTGATTGTACTTCTCTGATAAAAATCTGATCTGGCTATTAAAAGAGCATCCAACTAATTCTTTGGGCGTGACCACTGCCGACCATTCCCCCTTTTTAGGAGTACAAAACCACGCATAAAAGCGACAAGATCAACTTATTCTGATGTTTGGGCAGGATATAGTTCCTAGCATTTGCTATTACAATTGGACCTCGCTATAGTGGCACCCCCAAAAGTTCGTTCCCGCCTAGGGTCCGACACTTTTTTTAACCCAATTTGCGAAATATTTTATTGATTCTGTTATGACAGTCTGGTCGCAAATATCGTAAGGATTCCGATTTTGCCGATCGTTTTTTAAAACTAAATAGTTTCTAAATAGTTGCAAATATTTTTTAATACTCTCAACAAACCATTTATTTACAGTCAAACCTCTATATAACGGCGCCCCCTAAAAGTTCGTTCCCACCTTGGGTCCGACACTTTTTTTAGCTCGATTTTCAAAGCTTTTTTTAAATTCTGTTTTGACAGTCTGGTCGCAAATATCGCAAGGATTCTGATTTTGCCGATCGTTTTTTTGAAAATAAAACAAAATTTGGGTTAAAAAAATAAAACCTCGATATAGTGGCACCCTTTTTAAAAGTAGGTGCCGCTATATCAAGGTTTTACTTTTTTAACCCAAATTTTGTTTTATTTTCAAAAAACGATCGGTAAAATCGGAATCCTTACGAAATTTGGGCCAGACTGTGATAACAGAATTGATAAAATGTTTTGAAAATTGGGTAAAAAAAGTGTCGGACCCTAGGTGGGAACGAACTTTTGGGGTGCCACTATAGCGAGGTTTGACTGTAATTCAAATTCATCCTTTTTTCAACTAAGTATTTTTGATTTTGTTTCATTTTCTAACTTTTGCTTATGTAGGCTAGGAAAGGTTGTCTATTTGAAACAAGTTTTGGCCCTATTCTAAAAGTGGTAGTTTTTGACTTGGACCTCCTTGTTGGTTTTCATTGTGATTTTTCAGGATTAGGCAAGGGTTGGCCAGCGTTTGTTAGGATAAACTTAAACATAAGTCTAAGATGTGTTTGAGTGCGTCCTAACATATGCTGGCCTACCTTTGCCTAAGCCTAAAAAATTACAAAAAAATCAGCAGTTAGGACCAAGGCGAAAACCCTCTTCCCCTTCATGAGAAAGAGCCCAAGTTTTTCTTTGGAAAACATATTTACACGTGCTGAAAAATTCTCTAAAATAATTGATATTGTAACAACTATATTGTCTAATTTTCAGCTATTCAACTTGAACTTATTTATCTGACACTTGCCTGATTGTATTTGTCTAATTGGACTTCCTGCAAATTCAATGCCTCGAAATAGTAGGTTTTTTAAATCGAATCCGAAAAATTAATTTTCTGGCGCTATTAGCAAATAATCATCCGACCCCCCCCCCTCCCCCAAGAATCCGACTTACTAATATCGCTGTAACTACCCTTCAAAAAAAAAGTTTTGGCTTAGCCTTCAGGCTAAGCTTAAAGCACTATTTTCGTGGTTTTGGTCCTAGTCTGTGGATGTCCTCTCGATAGGCTAAGCCTAAACCACACGGGGGACCAAGCAAAAATCGTGTTTTAACTTTATATACCAAAAAAATTGACAGCGAGACAAGTGGACTGGTGAAAGCAAAATTTTGAAAAACGCTCTGTAAAAAAGTTATGACCATTTTAAAAACCGTGAATTTCTTGACATAACCTGTACAATAAATGAAATGCGCATTAATGGACCATAGCCGTCGCCGACAACGAGAATTTCAAATGTTTGAATACGCGCGGGACATTTTTTTTTATTCCGAGAATATTCAGAATTTTTTTTGTAAAGTTATAATAAAATCATTAAATAAGCAAAGCCGGCACTGGGGATCGAACCCACTAACAATGTTGACCACTCTTCGCTGTTTTACCACTACTAGTAACTTGTGTTCAAACAACTATTTTAGTCTGAATAATTTATTTCTAGAGCAATAATACATTCGAAAAATTTCGTGCAAAAACTATCGGAGTAAAAAAGTGTCCGCGAGCATTGAAACATTTGAATTCTCGTTATCGGCAACGGCAATGATCCTTTAAGTTCATAATCACAATCATTATTTCAAACTGGAGAGATTTTTCAGAAACCTGGTAGTGGGGAGGGTGAGTTATTTTTTGGATGCCCTCCAGAGGGTCAGTTAATAGAGCGGAGTGAGTTATTAGAAGAAGGCTGTGAGTGAATTTCCCCACCAAAAGTGTGAAATCCCCACCAAATTACTGAATTTCCCACCAAATTTTTAAAACGACCATATCTCAGTGTTTTCTTATCATTTTTTCATTTTTTTCAGACCAGCATGCAGCCCTACTCTTCTAGTTTCTAATGAGCCATCAACCAACTGTTATAATTTAAAAAATATTGAGAAAAGTTGGTTTTTATACAACAACTCCTTGTTTTATGTAAACTATTTTTTCTCAATGTTTTTTTAAATTTAACAATTTGCTTGATGGCTCATTAGAAACTAGAAGAGTAGGGCTGCATGCTGGTCTGAAAAAAAAATAAAAAATGATAAGAAAACACTGAGATATGGTCGTTTTAAAAATTTGGTGGGAAATTCAGTAATTTGGTGGGGAATTTTTACACTTTTGGTGGGGAAATTCAATTTGATCCTTAGAAGAAGTACGGTTAATTTGATTCAAACAGGTTAAGCAAAAAATGACCGTTCTCCATAACCAAAATTTTGAGAAAGTTTTGGAAGTTTTTTAAACTGAAATGTAGAAAATTTTCATATCATAATATGTTAATTTATTTTAAGACTATCTGGGGGTTGACACTTTCTCCGACAAGGTTAGTTTATTTTATCTTGTTACACTTTTCCTCTTCTTTATGGCGGCCCAAAATAGAGATAAAAAGTTCGACGTCAAAGTGTTTGAATTGTTATTATAGCTTTGCAAATCATTTTTCATTTTTTATTAATGATTTTATAGATACCATTCCAATTATTAACAAATAAAATTTCACGCCGCACTACTGACTTACAACTTCATATCTTCGTTTTCGACATCAAATTATTTGTTATCAAGCAGGTTCGACACTAGGGTTGTCGAGTACTCGAAATTTCGAGTACTCGAAATCCAAATTTTTTGATCTTATTTCTTGTTTTAGGTGTGATTTTTATCAAAGTTTTGAATAGGATATGTCACAATTCAAAGCTTAATTCATTGGCTACATGATGGCGTGAAAACTTTTTGATTTGTCGATAAAATATGTCTGTTTTAATGAAAACAATTTCGAGTCAGACTACTCGAAATCGAGTACTCGAAACTCGATTTCGAGTAGTCTGACTCGAAATTGTTTTCATTAAAACAGACATATTTTTAATCGACCAAATCAAAAAGTTTTCACACATCATGTAGCCAATGAATTAAGCTTTGAATTGTGACATATCCTATTCAAACTTTGATAAAAATCACACCTAAAAACAAGAAATAAAGATCAAAAATTTGGATTTCGAGTACTCGAAATTTCGAGTACTCGACAACCCTATTCGACACCGTGTGGGTGCGCTCCAGTTTTTCTGGCTTGTCTGGTCATATTCCAGGGGTGATTTGGGTAGCTGATTTTGAATCTGGCGTCAAAAATTCCAATTAGTCAGTCAGTCATTAGTCCGTCAGCCAGGTCAAAAATTTCACCTCACCCACAGCCTAAGCCGGCTGAGGTCTGAAAATTTCACCTCAGCCTCCGCCGTCAGCCGGGCGCAAAATTTCAACTCAGCCGTCAGCCTCAGCCGGATGATGGCTGAGTTAACCTCAGCCGGCTGACTTAAATTTAACAATTATCAACAGCCTGGAAGAAATTTCATCGCTGAACTTTTTTATCGACTAAACACTTCAAAATTATCAGAAAAAACAGTTAGAATAAACAAAAAACGCCAAAAATTCAATACGGAAAATTTCCTCAGCCGGCTAAGTTGGAAAAATTCCACCTCAGCCACAGCCGTCAGCCAGGACAAAATTTTAACTCAGCCATCAGTGTCATTATCGGGACAGGACAAAATTAACTTCAAATTTTTTCGGGTTGGGTCACCGGGACGCGACAAACTATGAACCTTCTCCGGGATGGAACTTCCCGACCCATTTACATATAGAAAAAACGGAAAATATATATGAAAAATCGGAAAATCACACGGACGAGACACTAGGACGGAATAGATTAAAAAACATAATGGGGACAGGATCCGCAACGTGAAAATTGTGAAATTGGCTTCGGACAGGACGACTCCCATCCCGAAGCCATCTCTAATACGTACAAACCCATTAATAACCCCATGAGTAACCCTTTTTGGGGGTTATTTATGAGTATCTTTCAGGCTTAGGTCAGGCCATACTGAGGGGGAAGGCGTTTTCGAAAAGCCTGTTGGTTGTTGCGTTAGGCTAATACTATAAAAAATTTAGGCGGGCTATAAATCTAGCAACTCAAGTGATGAGGATCATTGGCCCATAAAATCAAGCGATATGCTTATTACTTCCTCCGTGATAACAAGCCATCTGAGCGAAGATGTGTGAATGCCATATCTTCGCAAATGGCAATCACATATGCCCATGGAAGAATAAGTACTTGCAAATGAAGACGGACGAACAAAGGGGCAGCATTTTCACCATTTATTCTGTTTTGAAGCAAGCAGATGGTTCCCAAGGAAAGAGGTGCAGGTGGAAGTAATCTACGTGAATATTTTCCACGATTTGGTATTGCTTGAGGCACTGAATGGTGTCGAGTTCTTCGCTGGTGTTGACATACTCGAAAGCCCCAAAAAAGGTATTTTTTTTTGTAATGTTTCAAATTTTCGCTAAATGGTCTGATATTCTTAATGGTCAGCCGGAAACAAATGCACTTTTTTAAAGAACATTTGTTTTTGAACGCAGTGGCATTTCCGAAATTTGAATTACTCCCAAAATATTTTTCGAACTATTTTTTATTTGCATTTAAAATTTAACGACAGTATATCAAGTTCGAGAAAACATTTTTAACATTTCTGACTAAAAATTGACTTTTGACCGTTCTGGAGGGTACTCAGCAGGGTGGTATACTTCACGATTACCTCAGCCTCCTCCTCAGCCGGCTGAGGTCTGAAAAAATTCACTCAGCCTCAGCCGTTTGCCGGGTCAAAAATTTTAACTCAACCTTCAGCCTCAGCCGGCTGATGGCTGAAATTAACCTCAGCCATCAACCGGCTGAGGACACCACCCTGGTACTCAGATACCTTATTTGATGGTTTTGGCATGTTTTGGTCATTGGAGCTGGGCAAAAAGAGTCTCTTTATGCATTTTTGATCAAGAGTCTTGCTCGGAATTATGTCTAAGGTATGTGTGTGTGCGCATCTCTAACCAACCAAGCCCCTGCGCCGCCTTCGCAATATGCATACCAGAGTTTCTTAATGCGGTAGGCCCAGCTAACAAAACTATTTTCAAATCTTATGTTTTTGGTCTTTTACAGATGTCCACGTACCCTTTTAGGTTGAGTTACCTTGGCCCCCCAAGCCGAAAATGAAAAAAAAATCAAAAATGTTGAAATGTGTCTCCCCACTAATTTTTTCTTGCTTCTTCACGTTGAAAGTAGCTAAAATGCCCTTAGGATACCATTTTGTGTATTTTCGGCCAGGGGGCATTCTGTACTTTAGCCCATGTTTTTCATAGAAAATGATATTTGTAGTGTGTTTGGGACCCAAAATGAACACAGGTATAGCAAAGAGTATGAACTCTCTGAGCGTATAGGCCATTTTCAAACCCAGCGATTTGTAGAAGAAAAAAACTATAAGGTCTGAGTTGGACGGTCGTAGTCATATCACCGTAATGGTTGCACTATTTCTTTCTAGAGATTCATACATCTCCGAAGAGATTTTCGAAAAAAATCGAAACCTACCGGGCAAAAAGCTAACTCGCAAAAATTTTTAAAAATGCACGCGTATTTTTGTGACTCCCTATACTGTGAATATGATTCTAATTTTCAGGGAGACTGTGATGCTCTGGGGTCTTTCGATTCAGCACGATGCACAAGAGCCAGGAGAACCGGCCTTTCAGCAGGGCACCATCATGAACACAGACCAGGATGCAAATGATCGAATGTGCGCCTCTATGATCGCCTGGCCGTGCGACAGTGGCGGTGGACTCTACAACGACAATGGAGCACTTGTGGGAATTTTGTCTTCATCATTGAGTCCAGAAGGAGAAGATGAATCTCACAACTTGAATCGTGTGCTTTTTGTGCCCACTACTGTTATCCGTAAAATATTGTAAGATTTCTATGAAAAAAATATTCATTTGAAAAATAATGTTTTTGAATTTAGTACTCACTAGCCAATCCTAAACCCCACAGTGTTGCTGGTCCAGAATGAATTTGGAAACTGTCGTGACATATCTTTTCACAATTCCAATATAACTCTACATAATTCCAATATAGCACATATCAGGGCTGTACCGGATATCCGATATCCGACATCCGATATCCGATATCCGGCACTTTTTGGCATCCGATATCCGGTATCCGATATCCGAAAAATCGTCGAATTTCGGATAAATCAGATGAGCTAGGCTTTTTACGATATTATTTTAAAGATTTTTTTCGAATTAACTTTTCTAAAAACCATATTTTTCGGTCATTTTATGCACAATCCCTTCTTCATTTTATCTTTTTTGCATTTGGAACCTCACATTTTCGGCTTTTAAGATGTCTAACGACCAGAAATGGGATGCATTTTTTGTAAGAAACGGAACCATAGTAAAGTGCAAAGCTGAGCATTGCGACTTCTCTGTTGATCTTGGACCGAAGAAGGGAACAAATCAGATGAAGTACCATCTTCAAGGAAAGCATGCAGAGCTGTTCAAGCGCCGAGAAGCAGCCAAGCTGAATGAGAAGAACCGTATCCAGAAACAAGCCGGTTCTCAGCCTAGTATCTCGTTTGCCTTCAATCCAGTAGAATCGAAACCTAAACAGCTTTCGCCCAAGCGTGTGAAAATTACTAGTGATCCCAAATCGACGAATCTTTCAGTTAAATATTCTTTTCTTTTCATGGTGAAAGTCATTTACTGTTTTCAGATCAGTGGACAAGCACCGGGCGCAAGTCCATTGCTATCGATCGAACTATTGCGGAAATGGTTTGCGTGGATGCAGCGCCGCTTGCCATTGTGGATAGAAAGGGATTTCGTCGCCTTCTTCATATCGTCGCACCACTGTACAAATTCAAGTAAGATTTCCTTTTTCATCTTCTTGATTCTTTAAGGTATTTCAGGTCACGTAAATTCTACATGCAGACAGAAATCCCAGAAATATATGCACAGCTGAAGCGCAAGATCATCGCTAATTTATCAAAAGTGCCGTACTTCTGCTTCACCTCCGACGCTTGGAGCTCAAAGGACAGGTTGTTGAGATTCCCAAATGAACTTTTTAGGGTATTATAAATTTTAGTTCTCATTCGTTGATCTCGTTGACAGTGCATTTTTTGGACGCCGACATGAACCCTTCTCTTCTTGTGTTGGCCGCAACTCCGATCAAAAGTCATAAAGCAATCGACCTCTCTGTGGTGCTTCTGGAAGTCATCGAGGAATTCAAATAAGTGCTGACAAGATTCACATGCTGCTTCGCGATGCTGCACCAATATGCGATTGACCAGTCGGCTGATGCGAGTCGAATCATTTGACTGTTCTCTTCATAAACTTCAACTGGTGTGTTCTATTTTTCGACAGATATTTAACTTGATTTTTAGTGTGTCAAGGACGGATTGTCTATTCTTCCTGAATTCAGCTCAACTCTGGAGAACGTAAAGAAGCTGATATGAAAGGTACGCAAATCACCAATCAACCGGGAGTACTTAAAAGAACTGCAGGAATCGCTGGAAATGCGAAACACATCTTGATCAAGGTAGCTCATTATATTTAAAGTCAAGTTTACTTTTTTATTTTAGGCAACAGAAGTTAGGTGGAATTCGACTTTTTTGATGCTGGAAAGGTTTCTCGCCAACAAAGCAGCTCTCATTATGTTTACCGCTGAAGACAAGGGATCACCAAGCTTCTCACCAATGGAATGGGAATTAATGAGAAAAGTCGTCGAGATGCTCAAGCCGATCTACAATGTCACAATTGATCTGCAATTAAGAAGGGCTACAATTTCTTCAGTAGTTCCAATCTTTCGTGATTTGGTTCATCTTCTGCAAAGACCTGGGATTCCTCTCGGCAATGTTTGCGCGGCAATTGCGAATTCTCTGGAAGTGAGAATGCTTGGATGGAGAAACAACAGGCACAATTTTACAATAAATTTGCTTTGGTTTTGTACAAATTTAGTTTAGAAACCTGTGCTTGGCTACAATCCTAGATCCTCGCTACAAGCTGGCCTATTTCGAGGAGGAGGATCGTCCGATGTATCGAAGTTGGCTTGAAGAACAAGGTCTTGCAATAAGTCAGGATGTAGAAAGTGAAAGGAACACTATTGCCGAATCGCCACCGGATACCGGAATAAACTCTCTATTGGAAAGCTTTCTTCTGGTAAAAAAAATTCTCTTCTATTGTCTCTCAATTTGTGGTCAATTCTGTTCAGGATCGCAGCAATCAGCCATCAGAAGTGCCAATGCAGGACTTTGAGCGAACATCAAAGACTATGATAGAAGTCGCCGAATATCTTGCTGAGCCAATTCAGAGCAGTTCACTCGATCCATTCGTCTACTGGCGCAGAAATGCGAGCAAATGGCCAGTTCTCACAGTTTTGGTCAGAAAGTATCTCAGTGCGCCGCCTGGTTCAACAGAAAGTGAACGATTCTTTTCTACAGCAGGGCTTATTGTGAACGATCTTAGAAAATCTTTGTCTCCGCTAAATTTAAAAATGCTATTGTTGCTTCATCATAACCTTAGTGCTTACAACTTTGAATATGAGTGTTGATTGTTTCACGTGTTGTTATGAAATCGGCTGAATAAAGCTTTATGAGAAAATTTTTCAAAATATCCGATATCCGGTATCCGATAACCGATATCCGGCACTTTTTCATATCCGATATCCGATATCCGATCCGATATTTTTCATATCCGGTATCCGATATCCGATCCGATATTTTTTGACATCCGGTACAGCCCTGGCACATATGTAGCATTTTTAGCCAATATTGCCACACCTCCAATCCCGATATAACGACACCCGTGTTCGATTTTAAAAAAACATAATACATTTTTTGGTGGGTAGGTGTTTGTCCACTTTTGTGACATTTCTGGTGTTCTGCCCTATGTTCTGTTTTCACCACTCAGGCTTCATTTTTAAGCCATTTTATAGTTTGTAAGACTTTTTTCAGTCCAAGCCTAAGCCTAAGCTAACGTGCGCTGGCCTACCCTGAGCCTAAAGCCTAAGCCTAAGTTAAAATAACAATGCCTTAGTGCCTAAGACAGAACACAGGGCCATAGTTGCACGGGCGCCGGCGCCCCAGTCAAAGCGGGCGCCGACCTGACAAATTTTGAACAGACCAGACAATTTTTGGGTGCCGACGTGGCCGATAACATTTTTTGCAAGACTGCCAATGAGTTACTTCTAGATTGAGAATAAACTTTTTGGTCATACTCGCTATTACCGCAGATGCTAGGAAAAGTTTTTATAAAAAAAAAAAAAAGTCGGCGCCGACGCCCGTGCAACTATACACAGGGCAGAACGCCAACGAAGTCATAAAAGTGGCCAAACGCACCAACGCCATTTTTTAGCGCAAATTTACATTTTCATGCCTAAATTTTGATTTTTTTTTCAGAGTTTTCATTTTTTTTAGTCATAAGACTTGAAAAAAAAGAAACAACAAAAAAAATTTTAAGCTCAGCGGAGTCGAACTTTCAGGAGTGTCGTTATAATGGGGTTCTTATTGCATTGAATTAATAATTTTTTATTGTACATTGTTTTTCATGGAATTTAAAAGCAAAAGCTCTTATGAATAATACCTACGTAAATTCTTTTATGTTCAGCGTTATTAGTAATTTTCGCTGCATTTTACTGCACAAATAAACTTTTATTTATGAGCTGACTACTTTTTGTATTGAGCCTTTCCAGCATCACTGCTTTTAAAATTAGGCTCAAAATGAGGTAAAGCAGGAGTACAGTATATGAGATCTTCGAAAAAAAAAACGACAACTTTTACAAGTGTTTTAGCACCTGAAACGTGTAGAAAACACGTTTTTTGGTGGCGGAAGATGACTTTCGAAAAAAAAAATTTTTGACCAAAATTTGACTTTTTGCCTTGGGATACCAAGGTAAATCACATTTTACAAGGGTATTCCACCCCTTTTTAGTCACTGGAGCTAGGCAAAAAGAGCTCTTTATGCATTTTTCATCATGTCTCCTGCTCGGAACTATGTCTAAGGTAAGTGAGGCGCGCATATCTAACCAACCAAGTCCCCTGGGTTTGGGTCGCTGATTCCGAATCTGGCGTCAAAAAAGTTTAAAACTGCTCAAACAAGCCAAATAAAAAGCATGTCACCACTTGGAATCGAACCTGCAACACCATTTTTGTACATAAAATGCAAACGCTTACGCACTGCGACATGGAGTGTGAGTGAGAGTACACGTTTATAGGTGGAGGAAGATCATTTCCGTAAAAAAATTGACTAAAAATCGACCTTTTGCTTTTTTGCTTTTTGTTACATTAACATGATTCCGAAAAATATTCTCGATTGAAATGCAAACAGAGAATCTGACGCTACTGTCATATACCCCCCCCAAAACAGACTTTTTGGGAGTGTCTAAAAACCATTTTTATGCAATAATTTTGCCATAAAGGGACCAGAAAAGCAGTTAAAGGGATTATGGGCTGTATTGGGAGGGGAAGGAATAATACAGGGGCCACTTTTTTCAGCTGCTTTACCATGTTTTTCAACTCGGGCCGTGGCAAAAATAGACTCTATATGCATTTTATGATCAAGTGTGCTTCTCGGAACCTTCGGTACTCCTTCGGGGGCGCAGGGGGCTTGGAGTTGAAATGCGCACACCCACATACCTTAGACACAAATCACTCGAAAGTGACTTGGATGCATGAAAAAACATGCATACCAGAGTTATTTATGCGGTAGGCCCCAGTATTCAAAACTATGTTCAACATCTTTATTTTTTCGCGGAAGAGCATTTCCCTCGTTCTACAAGGCCGGGCCAGAGGCCCAGCATCCAAAAATTCAGCCTAGCACTCAAAAAGTGCTAGGCCTATGAGTAAACCCGCGAGGTCCACCCCGCTGATGGCTTGGTCCATGAAAAGTACTTATACTTATGCCTGCACCACAAGTTCCTGGGTTTGAAAGTACCCTTAGACGCTTAGAGAATTAGTACTCTAAGGATCCCATCCATCTCGAAAAGTGGCCCTGCATTATTCCCTTCCCCTCCCAATACAGCCCGCAATCCCATTTAAATTGCTTTTCTGGTCCTTTTATGGCGAAATTATTGTGTAAAAATGGTTTTTTACCATCCCTAAAAAAGTCGGTTTTGGGGGGGGGGGGGTGTGTATATTGACAGTAGGTCGATTTTGAGGGGGGGGTATATTACAGTAGCGCCGAGAATCTTTTGCCCAGCTCCAATGACGAAAACAGCGTAAAACCACCGAATAGGGCATCTGAGTACCCTCCAAAACTGGCAAAAATTAATTTTTTATTCAAAAAAAATTCATGGAAATGTTCTTTCCTCATCTAGAGAAGTGTTTTTTTCACGTTACAAGCTTCATAAATCAGAAAAACATCATTTTAGGTGGACTGCGTATAAGTTATAACGCACTTCGGCTTATTTTCGTAATTTTGTAGATGTAGAGCTTCAAAATGAAATTTTTTCCATCCACACGAAAAAGTTTTGATGAAAATGTGTTTACACCAGGTTCTGGTTTGTACTTCATTTGGATACCCTATTTGAGATTTTACGTCAAAATCTTTATTTCGGTTCTCAAATCTCAACAAACACTGGGTAAAATGGTACATTTTGACGAAAAATGACCGAATTGTATTTTATTTCCCAAAATTTACTTTGTTTTGAAATTTTGATATAAGAACATGTTTGCTCCAAGGTTCGTATGTGTCCTTTTTAGAAAGATTTTTCCTTTTTTCGGGACCCTAAATCTTTTATTTTTGAAGTTTTAGTCAAAATCTTTTTTTTTCGCTTCAAAATAGCAATAAGCACTGGATAAAATGACCCTTTTTCTTCAAAAATGGTCAAAATGTCCTTTTTTACACAAATGCTTTTTTTCAAAATTTTTCATTACGAACCCTAGTTTACTCCCATTTTGCCTTTCACTTGAATCACTTTCCAAGTCCAGTTTAAAAAAAAGACAGACAGACAATGAGTAAAAGAATGGCATGTTTAAAATAATCTTTCCGAAAATACTAATTCATCGGTAAAAAATTTATTGAAACATAAAATATTGAAAAACATTTTTTGAATATCAGAGTAATTTATTCATTTTCAAACTTGAATTAATAATCTCAGTGTTTTCCAAATCTATTCTCGACCGGCGTAGCTCTTCGCTTTAGGTTTGGCGAGCAAAGACTAAAATAAAAGATATCGAGTTTATATATGAGCGTGCCTTTCTTTCACAGCTATTTTTATTCTATTCCAGTCAGTGTTGTAAATCTCGGCACCGACTGAACTTCAGGCACCTTTTTCTAGCAGTTATTAGTATTACCCAGCCCGGTGCCGCCGATTTTTAGGTAGTTCAGACATCGGCACCGGGCTTGGAATGAAAAGTAAATCATTTAAACTTTCCGCATGGTGGCACCGGCTTGGCACCGAATTACTGCGTGTTTCAAGAAATTCTGCCTTTTTGAAATGGCTATAACTTTTTTCATAGACCGTTTTTCAAAATTCTGTAAAAGCCAAAATATTCATCTTGACGGGCATTTTCGTTGGGTATTAAATGTCAACAGCACGATTTTTGCTTGGTCCCCCTGTGGTTTGGGTCTTGCCCGTCCAGAGGGCATCCACAGACCGATCCAAACCATAGGGGGATCGAGCGAAAATCGTGTTTTTGACATTATATACCAAACAAAAATCATCGTCAAGACGAACAATTTGGCGTTCACAGAATCCGAAAAGCGGTCTATGAAAAAAGTTATAGCCATTTCAAAAAGGCAGAATTTCTTGAAACACCCTGTAGTTTTGACGTGAAATATTCGTGTACAGTCAAACCTCGATATAGTGGCCCCCCGATATAGTGGCCCCTCCAATATAGTGGCCCCCTGAGCTCGATTGGTTGGTTAAATCTAAAATCTAGATAAATGTACCCCAATATAGTGGCCCTCCAATATAGTGGCCCCTCCAATATAGTGGCCCCCAATATCAATAGAAATGCAATTTACAACTAAATTTATTTCAAGGAAGAACAACGACTTGATTAAACACAAACTATCTAATAGTTAGATGAGAAGAAGCTAGTGATTACTGGCTGCATTTTTTTTTTTTTTGCGCTCTTCGTAGAAGTAGTCATCTATTGCATCGCTGTGACGGAGAACGGTTAGATCAGCAGACTTCTCTTCCATGTATTGACGAACGAATTGGAAATGCCTTTGTGCTTCAAGACGACTGATTGGAGGTCGCTCTACTTCAACTTCTTCGGTTTCTAGAATTTCACTGCTAATGCTTTCTCCATAGCCAAATTGATTGCCAGAGCCAATGTGTTCCGACAAATCTTCGACAATATCAATCAGCGTGAGCGCCACACCTGTAAAACAAACATCGAGATTATGAGAAATTGTAGAAATAAGTCCAAGTGGTATTGCATATATGTTTCGACTAACTCATCAACATTTAAAAATTCTGCCATAGTAACATTAGTTTCTTCTAGCCCTTCTATCTCAATCCAAGCATTGAGCATTTCGCCCATGTCTTGGCCCAGCTGGCCAAAATCTGTCTCAAAGTCGTTGTCAGAGCCTACTTCTGTCAACATGGCCTAAATACGAAAAGCTCGCCAAAAGCCGTCATTAATTGATTAATGCATACATTTTGAATAAACTTGGCATGGCGAAAGCAATTCTTGATAGTGTTTCCTTTGACTTGGTCCCAGGCTCGTCGAAGCAGGTGAAGAGAACTGAGTAGGTTAAGCTTGTAGTTATTATCGGCCTCGATTCAGCAATGCGCCACCGCAGAACAAGTTTTCTATAGTTCACCTTCAAGTTTTGGATCACACCCTGATCCATTGGCTGTGAAAGATTTTGAATTGTTCAAGCTATGTAAATAGAAAAATTCACCTGAGAAATGGCAGTTGTATTAGGTGGGAAAAAATTGATTTTGATGTTGTGGAGCTTCAAATTTTTTGGATGAGCGCTACAGTTGTCCAAGTAAAGTAGAATTTTTCGGTTCTCCTTTTGAAGCTTTCGATCCCATTTTTTCAGATGTGATTCGAATAGAGATGCTTACAATTTTACAATGAAAATTAATAGCAGATGTAAAATTACACAAATTAACCTGTCATCCACGATTTAAGATTCGCTTCGTAATCCACCGGCACTTTTTGGTTCTTAAAACAACGAGGCTTGTTTGACCTTCCAATTACCAAAAGCGGAAGTTTTTCAGTCCCAGACATGTTTGCACAGACAAGCACAGTGATGCGCTCCTTACTTTTCTTTCCACCAGAGCATTTATCACCTTAAAAGACTATCCTCGTTGCTGGCAATGAGAATTCAAACATGCACAATTTCATTGCCTGCAACAGGCATGGTAATTTAAGCATGGATTCAAAATCAAATATGTAAAAACAAAACTTACCTTTATAAGCCATCGTTTTGCTCGGAAGAAGTTGCCAAAATAGCCCCGTCTCACCGGCGTTAAACACATCATCTGCGGAAAATTGCGCCAGAGTCTCTTGAAGTACTTGCTGCTGCCATTCACGAAGTGATCCGATGTCGACGGCTCCGGCTTCCCCTGCACATCTTTGAACCGGATTCCATGCCGATCCTTGAACTTCTCAAGCCATCCTCTGCTTGCTTCAAAATCGACGATACCAAGCTGAGCTGCAATAGCCAAGGCCTTTTCCTGAAAACAGAGCAGTATCTTTATCACAAGCAAATCAAATAATTAAGCAAAATCTCACCTGCAATAAATCCCGCCTACTGGAGTGTTTTGACTACGAATCTGCTTATGCCAAATGACCAGCGCTTCTTCTAATTTATCATACTTGCCTAACTTAAGACGCGCACGCTTCGCTTGACTTCCATTATTGATTGCCGCCAGAATCGCTTCTTTTTCTTTTAGGATTCTTTGAATGGTGACTCTTGGAATACCGAAATCTTTGGACAGCTGGTGATTTCCCTTATTAGCAGACGCTTCAATTATTGCCTTCTTCTCCACTAATGTAATAGCACGACGTTTTATTGGAGTAGACATTTAAAATACCTGAAACATCAAGGATTTACATTTACCAAGAATAAACTATAGATATGAACCATAAGCACCCTTATATAGTTAAACCTCGATATAGTGGCCCTACAAGTTGGGGAGGAATTAGAATTCCAATATAGTGGCCCCCAATATAGTGGCCCCTTCGATATAGTGGCCCCCTAGGCCTGTTCCCGAGGGGGGCCACTATATCGAGGTTTGACTGTAAATTGTTTGGGTTGCTAAGCTGATGCCGCTATGTAGAAAGGTTTTAATGACTAATTATTTTTTTCCTAGTCCAGGGCCGATGCTAAGCTACCTGATAGTCCGCGGCACCGTGCTGGGCAATACTAATAACTGGTAAAAACAGTGGGCTTAATTCACCTTTAGGTCCCCCTTTGGCACTGGATGCCGTTGGCCCCCCCCCTAAACTTTTGAAAAGTCACCTAAAAATACCTTCTGAGCTGGTTTTTTCTGTTTAATACGAAAAAAGAAACATTTCTAATTAGTTTCTAATCAAAAAAATATTATAACTATTTTTTTCACAAAAATTGACTTAAAGTCGTCTAAGGTTGATGTATTCTTAGGGTATTTTTGGTAATTTTTAGTCACATCAGATTAGATTAGGCTTAAGCTTTAGGCAAGGGTAGGCCAGCGTATGTTAGGACTAGGGTTGTCGAGTACTCGAAATTTCGAGTACTCGAAATCCAAATTTTTTTGATCTTATTTCTTGTTTTTAGGTGTGATTTTTATCAAAGTTTTGAATAGGATATGTCACAATTCAAAGCTTAATTCATTGGCTACATGATGGCGTGAAAACTTTTTGATTTGGTCGATAAAAATGTCTGTTTTAATGAAAACAATTTCGAGTCAGACTTACTCGAAATCGAGTACTCGAAACTCGATTTCGAGTAGTCTGACTCGAAATTGTTTTCATTAAAACAGACATATTTTTATCGACAAATCAAAAAGTTTTCACACCATCATGTAGCCATGAATTAAGCTTTGGATTGTGACATATCCTATTCAAAACTTTGATAAAAATCACACCTAAAACAAGAAATAAGATCAAAAAAATTTGGATTTCGAGTACTCGAAATTTCGAGTACTCGACAACCCTAGTTAGGACGGACTAAAACATGTTTTACTTCTTTAGGGTTCGAAAAGCATGTTTGAGCCCGTCCTAACATACGCAACGGCATAAGTGCCCTTCTCCCCTTTTTTTTTTGCCTTGGTCCCCCTGTCCATTAAAGTTATATTGATACTGTGATTATGATCATGGTGATTATGGTTAACATGATCACCTTGACCATGATCACCTCCAAAACAACAGGGGGACCAAGCAATTTTTCAACAAAAAACAACAGGGGACCAAGGCGAAAAAAAGGGGACCTAAAAGTGAACAGAGCCGAACAGGTGCCTGAAGTTTAGCCGGTGCCCAGATTCATAGCACTTATTCCAGTAGCGTCAAAAAATTAATTACTTGCTAAAGAATGGCCAGCTTTGTATTGAATTCAAACAATCTTACTATAGCTTTGCGAATATAGTACTGGGCACAAACATCACACGATTCTCACCATCTTTTACTGCAGTAAGTGATGAGGAAAAAATTCCCAGTAGTCCTCCAGTCTCGCTGTACAAACCACCGCCACTGTCGCAAGACCAGCCAATCACAGAAGTGCACATTTGGTCATAATGGTCCAGGCTGGTGTTGATAATGCTGCCATGCTGGAACACCAGTTTTTCCACTTCATCCTTCTCGCACTGAATTAAAGACCCCAGAGCATCACGGACTGTCCTGGAATTCAGTATGTTGGCTATTTAGATTCTCATATAGAGTTAACAACAGAAATCTGATTTTGAAAAATATATTTAATTTTTTTTTGCCGTACGGTAATTTCTTGAAATGGATCTGAGAAATTTTTTAGCTTTATATCCGGCTTTGTAGTCAAAATTTAAAAAAAAAAACGATTGGCTAAAAAAAGACATTTTAAAATAAAAAATTATTCTATCTAGTGCTTATAGCAATTTTAAAACATAATAAATATTTCGACTAAAAGTTTTCAAACAAACTTAGCGTCCTAAAAAAAGAGAATTTAAATAAAGAAATATACGATCCCTGCTTGACGGTATTTTAAAAAACCATGCCTTGGCCTCCAAGCTGCTTTTTTTATTCAAAAAACCATCCTAAACTGCTCCAAACCCTATCTAACTACCCTAAATCAGTGCTTAGGGTAGTTCAAGATGGTTGAGAATAGTTCAGGGTGTAATTCTGGACGATTTAGCCCATATGAATGAAATTCTGATCCACTCAATCGAATTTTAATTCCGCCCCCCCCTTCTTTCAGTAAACTCGCCGAAAACCAACTTTCAGGGGCTTCTGGCCACTCTGGGGTGGGATTTTGAGCTATCCAAGTTATTTTTTGACCATAAAATTCGGATTCCCGCAAAAATTTGCTGCAGACTGAAAATTCAAATTTGGTGGGGTAAACGATTTTTTTTGCTCAAAATTCAAATTTCGTAGAGTGAAAAAATTACTTTGGGGGTAAATGAATAATTTGGCGGGGGAAAGTAAAGGCTTTATTTTTCAGGTTTATTTTCCATTTAACAACAAAACCTTGTTTGGGACTTTCGAGCATGTCATGCTGAACATTGCAAAAATTGTCGTCTATAGCCTCGAGCACAACTAAACATTGTAAATATTGAGGTAGATCACTTCTACCAATACCTCCTTTTCTGAGCTGCCGTCTTCATTCTTCAAAACAGAATAGACGGTGAATTTACTGCCCTCTTGCTCATCTATCTTAGGCTTCAAGTATCCGTCAAGGCTGTGAGCGCAAGTGACTGCAGCCTTCAGAGCTATGACATTTACACATCTGCGCTCAAACACTTTGTCCTCACGAAGGAAATAATAGGCATGCTGCTTGATTTTATCGATCAGTAATTCCTCATTTGGGCTGCTGGATTTATCCATCTAAAATATGTTTTAAACACACAGTTAACCAAAAATGTTGAAAACATTTGTATGCAAGCCAACCAGTCTAATTTTCAATACAAGTTAAGTTGAGTAAATTTCTAAAGCACTACAGTCGAGTCTCGATTTAACATACACTTCGATTCAACAAACAGCTAAGCAAAGATTGGTCGGTCAGATTGAAATTAAGTCGAATTGACCCTCGATTTAACGTACAATACAGAAAAATTCAAAATTTTTGCTGTCATACAGTGACCAGAGTTTGGGTACCAAGACTCTCGATTTAACATACTGTGCCGCTCAATTTAACGATACCCAAAGTTCGTTCCCGCCTAGGTCCGACACTTTTTTAGCTCGATTTTTGAAAGCTTTTCACAGTTTTTCTTTTCACAGTCTGGTCGTAAATATCGTAAGGATTCCGATTTCGCCGATCGTTTTCGAAATCATGAAATTTTTTTTCTCAAAAAAACCCAAATCTCGATTTAACGACACCCTTTTATGAAAAACGGTTTCGTTAAATCGAGATTTGGATTTTTTGGAGACAAAAATTGCATGATTCTAAAAACGCGATCGGCAAAATAGGAATCCTTGCGATATTTTCGACCAGACTGTCAAAAAAAACGGTCAAAATTTTTCGAAAATCGAGCTAAAAAAGTGTCGGACCCTTGGCGGGAACGAACTTTTGGGTGTCGTTAAATCGAGCGGCAACTGTACCTTGATTCAACATAGACCTCGGGTTAGTTCCTAGAGTGTATGTTAAGTCGAAACTCAACTGTACATTGTAAGTTGCAGCTGATATTGCAGATAATTTTGCAACAAAATTAATATATTTGAATCCCAGGGTTTGGCGTTACCTATGAGTTAGCAATTGAAAATAGTTTTTTAAAGAATTTAATTACTGTAGAGATTGACTGGATCACTAGTCCTCCGACCCCACCCTACCCACTTAAAGCAAGCCTGCACCTACCAAGAAATCAGCAGGGAGAAAAAGGGCATAATATTAGTCTTTTTTGTGCTACCTCTATGCCTTAACACGAGAAAGGCGGGTCGTGAGGGTATTAGTTAATAAATGGAAAATTAGTTCAATAGTGAAAATATAAAAAGCTTGAAAGGAGCAATTGAATAAAATATGAGGCGCTACCACGGTTGATAAAAAATTAGTTTATTTAAAAGGGAATTCATAAAAAACGGGTTGACCAAAAATAGAATTGATCAAAAACCGGATTTCAAAAAAAAAAAGTTTTTTTTAAACTGTTTGGCAATATGAAGTTTTTACCAAAAAATAGTTTTATAAATATTTAATTCGTCAATAAATACGTTCATCCAGATTTCTCGACGAATTTACACAGTTTATTTTAGAATTGAATAGTATCTCAGAGATAGTGAAATCTTGAAAAATGAGCAACTAGCCGGTTTTTATGAGTTCGGCCAAAACGACCAAAATATTGTCAATTATGGCCATTTTCACAGTTGCTTTACCATAAATTTCCACAGTTAAGTATTACGAATTCCGAGCTGGAAAATATGCCACAATTAGCACGCAAACAATTTGGTCAAATGACTGTCCATATTCCGACATTTGCCATGACCTAACCCAAGTTAAGACACAGATTTACACAAACCAACTACGTACAAGCCCTCACACTTTTATTCGACGTAATCAAACAAATCAAACAACGTAATCAAACAAATCAAATCTTGTTTGCTTCTGATTGACTCCTGAATTTGATTTGATCCTCTTCCTCTTCCTCAGACCATTCTTGCTCACTTACATCGCAGCTGCTTGCTTCATCAGGGCTACTGTATTGGTCTTCGAGATTCATTTAAGAGCACTTAAAAGTGAAAATTACAATAAAATCTCGATCAGCAATCGCTTGAAGTCAATTACAGTATATGTAACTCGAAACTTTAAAAAAAACCCCAATATCCAGAATAGCGATGAACAATTATTAAACTAATTATTGATGAAACCAAAATATCGCAAACTTTCATATTGCCAAAACAGTTTAAAAAAAAACTTATTTTTTTTTGAAATCCGGTTTTTGATCAATTCTATTTTGGTCAAACCCGTTTTTTATGAATTCCCTTTTAAATAAACTAATTTTTTATCAACCGTGGTAGCGCAAATATGACATTCCAGTGGCAAAGCAAACTATATTTCTATGCAGTAAATTTTTGCGATTAACAACTTAAACTAAAAAATTTTTTTAGCTGGCAGTGCATTGAGCGGATAAGTTCGTGGTCAAAAACTTTTGGAACTAAAACATTTGGAAAAACAAAATGAAAATAGATGTAAACTTTAAAAGACGCTCACTTGGTTAAATTATCACCAAGTAAGCGCCTTTTAAAGTTTACATCTATTTTCATTTTGTTTTTCCAAATGTTTTAGTTGCAAAATGTAGCTGACATTCAGGACTAGAGTTTGGTTACAAAACTTTTTAACAAATTGAAGAAATTCAGATCTAAAAATTGGTTCAATATGTTTGGCGGTCGAATTTGGCTGGCGGTCAATTAGGCAGCAGTCAAATTAGTGGCGATAAAACCAGTGACGGTGAGAATATGCTGGCGGTAAATTTAGTGGCAATGAAAAGTCCTGTACCTGTTTTAGTGACCTGTAACTTACTGGTAGCTTGCCGCAATTTTTAACTTACCAGCCGGTATGCCAACCCCCCAACAACAGGCTATCTAGTCGGCAGGTAAAGCCAGGATGACCAAATCAATTTTTTAAATTTCCGGGCATTTTTTCTTCATAAATCTGGGCATTTGTTCTCATTTTCGGCCAATTCCAAGCAATGTCCTGGCAAGGTTACGGATTGTGCTTGAAAAAAATCCGGGCAAAAATAGGGAGAATCCGGGAAATGGCCGGAAAACCGGGAAGCTTGGTCACCCTGGGTACAGCCTGGTCTACAAAAACCGTTACCCTCAGGGGTTAGCCTGCGGTGCTGGTTTATCGGGGTGAGCTTTGTAGAATTTCTCTGTCGGACAGCCAAATCAGGTCTTTTCACATGGCTAATTAACTGAAAATGCCTGTTTATAGCCTGTTTATAGAACGTTAACTGTAAAAGAAAGTTCAGTCACAATTTTTGAAAAAAAAATCGATAGGGCGAAAGTTTACAATAATAGCCCACATTTTTGCATAATTTGTTGCTCGCATCACACACACAAGTCAATCCATTCAAAAAAAATCCAGAAACTAGCTGTTCTGAATTAATTTTTGACTACAGCAATTCTCCTCCTCGAACAAAATAGCTAGTGAAAATAAATTAACATTGCAATACCAATTCCATTGAACCAAAACAAAAAAATTAGTTGTGTTGATCTCAAAAACGATGGTTTTCCCAACCTTATTTTTTATATTTTCCATAATTTTTGGCTTAACTATTGCTGGCCCTACAGTTGATCCCGATTCTACAGTTAGCATCTCTGAAGAACCTACTAGTGAGCCAGTTACACTATTGCCTCCTCACACTGAGGAACCCACTTTTAAATCTACTTTTGAGCCCAGTGGTGGAACAGGGCAGCCTGATGAAAGCAGCACCCAAAGTTCTGAGCCGACATCTAAGTCACCGAAGAACATAACCCTGGAGGATCTGCCAATATGTTTGCACAGCTGGCGTTGTTCATCACGACAGTAGATTTGAAAATTTGAAAAAATTAAGGAAAAATAGAGTCAAGTTCGATCCCTCACTGGGTACGACCACTTTTGAGGGAATATTTTAGGGTTGTGAAATGGCAAGATTAGCTTTGAAATTGAATTCAAAATTGGGCCACGATTGGCAATATTCGGCCAATTTTCACAAAAACCTATAGTATTTATATAAAGCTTTACACCAGCTAATTTTGTTCTTCAAAAAAAGCTTTCTCCGTAGTCTTTGGCAAATACTCAACATATTCAAAATTCGACCCGCATCATCTGTAGTTTCGGAGCTTATGCACTTGGGATGCGCATTTTATATTGATTCGTTAAAGCAACTCCTAAATTTTTTCATGCTAAAAAAATTCAAAAATGCTTTCTGGCAATTTCCTTAAATAAAAAAATTAATTTTTTGACTAAATTTATGGCTTTATGCCTTTAGGTACCACGGTAAACGGTTAGGGCTACTTTATTGCATTTGTGCCACTGGAACTGAGCAAGAAGAGGTTCTATATGCATTTTTAGATGAAAAGTCGGCCTTATCCAACAAAGGTCTTTTTTGCCTTGGTTCCCCGTTCTTGGGCCATATTCAACATGTTGTTGTTTTTCATTTTCAGGCGTTACGCTTAGGCAAGGGTAGGCCAGCGTAAGTTAGGCCATACTGAAGCATGTCTTAGACTCATGTTTAAGTTCGTCCTAACATACGCTAGCAGGGGAGGCACGTGCCCCCCCCCGTCACATTTTTTTCTTATCGGTGCCCCCCCGTCGCATTTTTCTCAAAACGGTGTAAGTAAAATGGTCTAAAATGGCCTAGTGCCCCCCCCCCGTCAGAAATTCCTGCGTACGCCACTGCTTGCATGTAAGAAGTCTTAAAAGTGGGTCAAAAACGTAAATGCCAAAAACACGATTTTGAACGAGGAGGAAGGGGGTGTTAATCACAGGAAATACAATAAATATTAAAGTTTGAGAAATATTTTGAAATGACCTAAAGTTGGATGTTTTTCATTTTAATTTAATCATTTAATCATTCAGTCACACTTGTGTAAAAACCAGTGATGTTTTGTGTATACTGAGCCACTTTTTGTGTTAAATTACTCATACCTCGACACCTATTTATCCGAAATTCATGGATAATAGCTTATTTTGAAGAAGAAATATAGTTCTTCAAAATGAATTGATAAAATTTACGAAAACATAAAAATTCGCTTTTTCTAAGCTAAATAACGCCAATAAAAATTCAGTAATCAAATGAAATGATTTTTTTGAGTATGACAAACTGAACAAAAATATCTACAAAAGTGTCAGTTTTGAACCAATTTAAAAAAGCTTCATATTTTTTGGTAGCTTAATAGTTCTGCTATAATCTGAAATAAAACAGTTTTCAAAAATTCATGAAAATTTTAAAGTTATATGCTTCTACACAAATGAAAATCAATAGAATTTCCATATGATTACTCAATTCATTTTGAAGAACTATATTTCTTCTTCAAAATAAGCTATTATCCATGAATTTCGGATAAATAGGTGTCGAGGTATGAGTAATTTAACACAAAAAGTGGCTCAGTACACAAAAACATCACTGGTAAAAACATTAAAAACTAGCCAATTTCGCAGATACTGCTACAAAGAAAAAGGTGCTACCGAGGATACCTATGGCCACTGTGTGACCGAAGAAACTGACCCTGATCGCGACACCCTCGTATATCCAGACTGTCGCTTCCAATCAGACTGCCATATGGGCGAGTACTGCAACAGCATGCTTGTGCAAGACAACAGTCCTGGAAAGTGTTACAAAGTGGGTTGGAGACTAACAACTACTGATGCTCCCACAGTTAACTTCACCTCTGAGACAACTG
This sequence comes from Ditylenchus dipsaci, assembly GCA_004194705.1. Taxonomy (NCBI): domain Eukaryota; kingdom Metazoa; phylum Nematoda; class Chromadorea; order Rhabditida; family Anguinidae; genus Ditylenchus; species Ditylenchus dipsaci. The sequence continues at coordinate 61,348 of SADC01001338.1, forward strand.
CTGCACCATCCGTTGGCAATGAAACTGGTAGTATTACTCTGGAGCCCATGGAAGTTACTGGCATTTCGACAAGCGATCCATCAGTAAGATATTTTCTTGTAAACTTTTTCGGTGATGCAAAAAGTGCAGACGCCTTTTTGTAATATGTGTGTCGGGATAGGAACGATTTTTTTTAATTCTGCCCCCTAATCTTTTGTATAATTTGAAAAAGATAGTTTTCGATTGATCACCACTGTGATTTGAGTCCTGGCCGACCAGAAGCCATCCAAATACCTAGCCCAAGAACTCAGCTTTCTATCAAGCTATCAAACTTCACTGAATCATTTGAAAAATTGAAAAATTTAAGAGTTTGAAAAAATTGCAGAAAAAAAGTTACTTCGTTCAAAATCCTAAGTTCCTACATTCTTCGAAGGATTCAGTGGAGTTTGATAGCTTGATATAAAGCTGAGATCCTGAGCTACAAGATGATCAACAAGTTTTGAAAAAATAAACGTAAAAATTAAGAAAAAAATCAATTTCTGATTAGAGGATATTTTTCAGCGAATTGGGGGCATTTTGCAGTAATCAGGTGGCAAAATTAAATAGGGCAAAACTTTTTTCTGTCACAGATTCACTTTTTTGTCACAGATTTACTTTTTTCTGTCACAGATTTCCTCTTTTCTGTTACAGATTGAATTCTCGACACGAAATCCAGAATTTTTAAATTTTTTTTGTGAAATTCAGGGGTGGGCAAAGACCAGATGGCTCAGGACCCACTCCGGAATTTCGGGGGTTTACTAAAGGGGAGTAAACTTTTCAAGAAAACCCGATTGAGCGGATCAGATTTCGGTTACAATGGGCTTAATCGCCCACAACTTCACCCTGAACCACCAAAAACATCGAATTCTGAGCGATTAAGCCGATCGACCCAAAATATGATCCGCTAAATCGATTTTATCAAAAAGTCTACTCCCCCTTTAGTAAACCCCCGAAAACCAATTATTTTGGCCTTTTGGCCATTCCGGAGTGGGTCCTGAGCCATCTGGTTTTTGCCCACCCCTGAATTTCACATAAAAAAAATTAAAAATTGTGGATTTCGTGTCAAGAATCAAATCTGTGACAGAAAAAAGTGAATCTGTGACAAAAAAAAGAGTATTGCCCAATAAAATACCACCGAAAAAAATATAAATTCAGAAAACGCGCTAATTCAAAAAAAACAGGAAAAGAGTAAAAAGCCTACACGCCGCTAGAATACAATTTTTTGCAGGAAGAACCGACTGAATACGCCTCAAGTACACCAAGTGGATCAGCCAATGAAACCACACCACCCACTGACACTTCAAGCAGTTCCACAATGCCTGATCCAAACCAGAATATTTCTAGCAGTAGTGTTCCTGTCAACACCACTAGCGAATCCATAACCGATCAAACTGGTACAGAGACCAGTGGATCAGAGACTACTGAAAAAACCACAGGTGAAGATACCACAAATACTACCATGGCATACCATCAAGGCAATCACACTGGACACACTCATGCCACCGAAATCCCCACAGGTGTGACGGGTGGTGAGGTATCTGAGGAGACCACTCTAGCTAATGTTAGTGACCACACAACTCTGCCTGGTGAAATTACTGAAAGTGTGTCTGAAATTGCAAGTCCAACAACACTTGCGCTAAATGAAAATAGTTCGGTGGTTTTAGGACGGTAGCCAGGGTGGCAATGTTACAGAAAGCAAGTAGCAGCTACTTATACTACTGTTATTGAAGATTTATAAATTTGATGCTGAATAAATTTAAGTGATTAATATTTCTTTCTTTTGGCGCTTTCTCATTGTACTGATCTCCTATCCCCTGAAATTCTAATTAGAAGTGACGGCTAAATTGAACCTGAGCCCCCCCCCCCAGTCAAATCAGCTTGGGGACCAAGGCAATTTTTTTCGAAATTTTTTTTTACCATTATTTTTCATCATAACGGAATTAAAAACCTATTAAAATCATGTTTATGCAAAAAAATTAATGGTATAAAAATTTTTCAAAAAAAAATTGCCTTGCTCCCCCAAACTGATTTGACTGGGGGGGGGGGGATGGGGCTCAGGTTCAAGTGAGGGGGGGCTCAGGTTCAAGTGCTCCGAAGTGACATACAGTCGAAATTGTGATATAACACACCTCCAAATAAAAATTTCTTTTTTCGAGCCCTGAATAAAGACACATTCATCCTGAGCTTAAAGTTCAAGCCTTGAACTTGAAAAATAAATTTTTACTATTTGGATTTCTGAAAAAAAATTAGTCTATAGATTTGTTTTAAAAAAAATTAGCAAATAAATTTTCATGTAAAAGATTTTTCCGAAATTTGTGCTATAAAACACTGTTTTAAAAACAGCAAAAATGCCTGAAAAAGACAAAAAAAAACGCGAAAAAGCACCAGGAACCACGCTTTGCCTCGAAGGAGATCCAACTCGAAAGCATTCATAAACCTAATAATTTCACCAATCCACAACCGATCATCACGACTGTGAATGAACAATGAAAACGATTACAGTAGAATCTCGGTTATCAGTCAACAGTTGGGCCAGATTTAGAGGATATCAGATAAATTAATTCAGATAAATTAAACGGTAAAAATAAGCCAAACACATAGGGTTTAGGGAGCTGAATAATCGAAGGTGTCGGATAACCGAGGTTTGACTGTACAAATTGAATATAGCTTTCACAAAATTATTTATTTACTTATTTATATTAATAAACATTACAATTCGTATAGCTGTAAAATTCATTCAGTCTATCCGCACTCCGGACAGCTCATATCCCCTGGATGTGTAGTTCTCCAAGTGTTTCATCAAAAGACTCAAACACTTGGACTGAGTATTGTTGAGGAGAGCAGTCGCTTCTTTTCAGCATCAATTCCAACTTGTTGTTGACTCCTCCTCTGGCTTTCTGCTCTTTAGCACTTACTATTTCAAGCAGTGAAAACTGGCCGGAATCACAAGAATCATTTAGATCTTCGACCACTTTATTTGCTATTTTCTGGAAAATCGGTAAATTTAAGTTTTAAGGCAGAAGCAGAAATTCTCAAAAAGATTTTTCAAAACGTTCTAAACTCTTACTACCTATTACCTCGATTCCCGGACTATCAAGCTCCACATCCTCATAAATAGCTTTTGAATCAGCTACGTTGACCACTAGGCACAGACCAAGAAGAAAAATAAGACACTTTTGCATCGTCGGATCAAAACAAATTATTGAAAAAGTCCGTTCTTTTAAAACATATTTTTGCCGAAAGCAAAATATATTTACAGTGCATGAATAATTTATAGGGGGTGAAAAAATGACAATAGAGAACTGCTGAGACTGGAAATGAATTCATTAGGTGATGAATTCATTAGGTGGACTTATTCACTGCCTTTATTTCCACACAAACCATTTTCCATAAATAAGATAATAAAGTGTTTTCTAAGTACGGGTCCGCAAAAGATCCGTTTGGAATACAGACTAAGGCTACGTCGGATAAAAATAGTCGCATAGAACATGAGCCAGTGTAAAATATCGAATACCATCAGAAATGTAAAATGAATTGTAACCATTTACATAATCAGCACCAAGCATAATTTCCAAAATCTCGATTTAATTTAAAATTTGAAAATTTCACGCGGCTCCAAGCGTAACTCCTGATCCGGCGTCAGTCTTGCTCATTAAGATCTACCTAGCAAATGCTCCACTCCAGTACGAAAACACAAGACACACAAACCACATCTCAAAGTATATTTATTCATGCAACAAAATTAAACCACAAAAAATGACTTCGACAGATATAGATGATTGCCCTCCATCGATAGATTCAGTCCTTCTGAAGAGATGTTCTAAAAACGAATGCTTTAATTGGACCATATCTCAGAAAAACTCTTAAACTCACCCTGTGTCTCGGCCTGTTCCACTGAGGATCAAATAGGGGGTGCCTAACTGCTCCTGCTTGTTGCGCTGCTTGTCCAGAGTTTGCAGAGGAGTATCACTTGAATTCATCATTTTGAGCTTTTCACGCTTCTCCAACTTGGCCTGGTGCTTCTCGATCTGCTTCTTGCCTGGTCCTTTACCGTGGAATCTAAAAAGATGGAATTGACCTCCAACCATCTTCTGCAAAAGAACTTACTTCCATGAAAGAGCCCTGAACGCTTCCTTGCTACCCATTACCCTGCCTTTGCTGTCCGAGTAGTTGATTTCAATAGCAGGCTTATAATCTGCCTTGTCTGCGAACGGACGGATCGGACCTAAATATAGAATGAGCAAAGTCGAGAGGTAAAACTCCGCAAACAAAGGATATTACCGGTGCCAGTCGTTCCCAAACGTTCCAGCTTTCTCATTGTTTTATCCTCGATGTCGCTGAAAAACACAAGTAGCCATAGTCACACAAAAACCTCAAATTTGGAAAACTTACTATTTTCCTTGCTCAACCTTGGAGAATCTCTTGCTTTCAAGCATTTGCTTCCAGACACCATCGCCAGCTCCTTTGTTGTTGGACGCTTCGAGATAGCCTTTGACACCAGCCAACTTCAACATAGCCCCGACTCCTTTGGTCACATCCTCTTCCTCGCCTAGCACGTTTTCGTAGTCACCTTCTTCATCTTCGTCTTCACTCTAAATAGCAGTCAAATAAACTCAGAAATTTGAAAATGAAAAAAAAATACTTGGCGTTTGCGTCTGGAAGACTTGTGCCGACTGGAGCTTGCTTTAGAAGACTCTAGAGCATCCTTCCAAGACTTATCTTTGACATCCGTTCCTGATGAATGCTTCTTTGACTTCTTGCTTCTGAAATAGATTGGAATTATCACAGCCACCAAATAAAGAACACTAAAAGTGACATACCTTTTACGAGATTTCTCTTTCTTGCTGCTTATGACCTGCCCATCACTGTCCACATCTTCCTGTTTCAAAGCCTTGGCTGCAGCTGCATTTAGATTGCTCAGATCAGAGTCCATGGTGGAAAAATCAACGCCATCCCTCCTGTTGCCAGCCAGCCCAAATGTGGGAATTTCGCCTAAACCACGTATGCCTTGAACCTAGTAAAAGATAAGCTCCAAAAACCACCCTACTTACCAATCGCTTTATATTGCTCCGAAGTGGCGTCGAATATGATTTGATTGCCGTCTACATTATCATTTTCTTCGACGCTGTCTTCATCTTGCTCCATGTCATCCTCTTGTTTAATTTCGCGCTTTAGAGCTCCACTGGAAAGCAACATGGCACGTACCTGAAAGCGAATTAAACACAATTAAAAATTATACCTGTTCATTAAAATTATACCTGTTCAGCGCCTGTTCCTCCATTTGAACTACTCTTGGCAGCAGCTTGACGTATTTTTCTGGCTCGCTCTAGGGCAGCACCCAGTTCATCTTCGGCATCATCGTCCAGCACAACACCAGCCAAGTTGACCCCACCAACGATGTCTAAAAACAATTACGGAAATTGATTTCAAATGTAAGTGAAACCAAATAAGTAAGCTACCATCGTCACTACTCTCCTCTTCATCACTTCTTTGGTCACCATTGCTGCGCTTCTGATCCTTTTGTTCAGCAAATTTCTTAAGCTTATTGACATCCACTGATGCACCTGTGCCCGATTTCCATTGCTGCTTGCCTTTAGGTGCTACTTCATCAAGTTTGACCTTGTGCTCTTCTTCCAATTCTCCTTCTTCCAGAGCTTTGGTCGGATCCACTGGCGCGATTGGAGCTCTAAAACCTGATGATGATGACCTGTGACCTTCTCCACCACCGTTCTTGGACCCTTCTTCACGGCGACGCGCAGCAAGTTTAGCAACCCTAAAATTCGTCGGATTAATCAATAGATGTCTAAGGTCAGTGAACTATAACCCACCTGGCTTCCTTCTCTTGAACCGTTTCAGCATCTTCTTCTGGGGCTAGATCACTAGCTTTGAGTGTTTTTCGTTTACGGACTTTATCAGGGTTCTTCTTAGTAGGACGGCGGAATGATATCATCTCTTCCTAAAAAGAAAAGTTTTAAGTGAAAATTTCTGAGAATGAAAATAAACTCACATCAGTGTAGAATTCGCGAGCTAGACTCAACTTGGCACTCTGCAGAGACTCAAACTTGCGATTGGCCATCAAAAGCTTTCGCTTGGTTTCCTCCTCCTGAGCTTCCTTGTCAATATCGTAGCCACCAGTTTTGTCTAAAAAACCCAATCATTCAATAAACAGATGGAAACGCAGATAATCACCCAATCTGAACGTCTCACGCTCTTTCTCATCCCCGTCCAGACCTTCATCATATTTCGACAACATCTTTTGTTTGGATGGCTGAAAACAGTTAACCGTATTCCACATACCAATAAGTGAATCCGGTCTAACCTGGCCAAACTCATCCACTGCTTCGTCATCTTCATAAGGTTGGTAGTTGCCCTTTTTCTTTTTCAGCTCAATGTTTCGTTTGTGCCTTTCGTTTTCCAAAAGGTTGGGATTGATCAAAACTTCCTCATCATTGTCTTCCAGCACACCTGAAAAAACCAAGCTCAAATTATTCGATCATTGTAGGATATGCCAACCTTTGTCCTGCAGTATGAGAATGGTATCTTTGCCGTCCACAAATACTTGCTTAGAGTGTCCAACAATGAGACCTGCTGTAAGAGCGCTTCCACCACCCTGTAATGAAAACATTGGACAATACGTAAAAATGGCCGATTTTAGAGAAAAAGTGCCCAGGAAATGATAAAAAGTGCCCAGTGTTTTGGTTCTAGTCAAAAAGCCAAAATGTGACTAGTTTTTCAAAAATGTTCCCAGTATTCGTGGGAATCATCTAAATAAAGGACGAAGTTTGCATATTGCGTATATCCAGAAGTGGGCAAAACTAGGCACATTTTCACAACAACTGGACCCTTTTTTACATTTCCTAAGCACTTTTTCCCCAAAACTGGCCATTTATCCGTTCTCTACACAAAAAATTATACTAAAGGGTCGGCTAAAGCTAACATTACAATAAGCTACCTCTTTTGGTCTAGCTGCAGGCTTGCTGATACGCTTTCGCTCCTCTTCGATGAGTCCACCGATCCCGAAAGCTTCGTCCATCTCATCCAGCATCTTCGCCTAATTATTTTATTTAACTGTAGATAATTAAACTTTGCACCAATAGACTAAAAAAATTTTATCGGCGGAATAGTCAAAACAATAGAGGTGACTGATTTTCTACTTTTTTATCCGTCGAATTTTTTTACGAATAAAGAACAACTACAAAGTTTTTAAAAAAAATTCCATTGAAAAACTTACCTTCTGTTGCGCTTTTTTCCGCTGTTCCTCCAGCACTCGACTCTTCTCAACCCAGGCTGCGGCCGCTTCATCGCCCTCAGAGTCGGAATCTGCCAAGCCCTTTTGCACTTTAAGTACTTTGTTCTGAATTTGACGCTTCTGCTTGTGAGTTTCCAGCCGTTCTTTCAATTTCTCAGACTCTTTCTTTGAGCTCCAGTTGTCAGCCTTCTTGTGCACAATATTGACGCCGTCTTCAGTGAACAGCTCCTCGCCTTCGGCCAACTTTGGTAGGTCTGCTTCAGCAGATTCCTCTCCTGGCAGTGGTTTTGGAGCTGGTTCATTGCCTGTTTCCAGTGGAGCCATTCCCAGTTTGGCACGCATCTTGTTGGTTTCCTCGATGGACAACGACTCTTCCCTGGAAACAAATTGTAAGGTTGGTCTCAAATATGCACAAAAATTCACAACTAACTATGGCACACTTGGCTGCAGCCACTTGCTTTGCAATTATCTCAAGCAGTGCTGTAAATCTCGGCACCGGCCAAACTTCACGCATCTATTTCTAGTTATTAGTATTACCCAGCTCGGTGCCGCGGATTAATAGATAGCTTAGACATCGGCGCCGAGCTAGGAATAAAAAAATTAGTTATTTAAACCTTTCTACATACCGGCACCAGCTTGGCATCGAAGAAATTAGGACCTAAAATGGAACGGCGCCAGGCCAGTGCCGGTATGCAGAAAGGGTTGAATGACTGATTTTTTTTTATTCATAACCCGGTACGAATGTCTAAGCTACGTAATAATCTGCGGCACCGTGCTAAATAATACTGATGACCACTAGAAAAAGGTGCCTGAAACTTACCCGGTGCCGAGATTTACAGCACTGATCTCAAGACCACCTTGACTCAATCAACTCTGCCACAGTCAATAATCAATTTCGCATCTACTGCTGTGAAAAAGTCCAACACACTCACTTTCTATTTCCACCTCTGGACGAACGTTCTTCAGGAGACGAGTCTCTGTTTCCATCACGAGCTCCGGAGCGATCATGTTGGCGAGACCTTGAAAAAAGGGATGTCACCTTGAGTTGTGAAAACTTAAAAAGCAGCAGTAGTTAAACAGACGAAAAAACTCGAACCAACCTTTTAGAGGAAGATGATCATGCTCCTCTGAATCATGTCTACGACTTCTGCTTCGGCTCGATGAGTCCTCTGTGGTAGTGTCCTTGTCCAAATCGCGTTTTCGTTTTCGTTCATACTTTGAAGACATGGTTTTGAAAAAAGCTGACCAGATCTGCAAATTAAGAGAGTTATCGTTATCTTCACACTGTTATCTCATGAAAGATTTCACAACATTTCTCTAGCAGACAATACACGAAGCTTGTTGATTAAAAAGAATGATTGCCAGTGGCACTATGCATACTTAGTTGCCCAAGCTTTCCCAACCATTACCCAATCATTGCTCAGCAACTACCAGCAACATTGCTCAGCAATCATTGCCGAAGTATCGCTGACCAACCATTGCACAATGCCTGGAAACCATTGAGCAACACAATGTTGCACAACAACTATCAGCTACTTGCTGAGCAAGGTTTTTTCCGAATAAAAAGTTACATGTGTCTGTCCAGAGCAACTATGAGCAACTTGCTCAGCAAGGTACTCAAACCACAATAATCACCCCAAACTATTCCAAATTACCCCGAATCGCTCCAAACCATCTCAAACCATCCCGAATCGACCAAAACTATCCCAATTTACCCCAAATTATCACAAAGCATCCCAAAATTACACATATACATCCAGATCACTTCAAATCACTGCAAGCCATCCCAAGCCACCTCTATCTACCTCTATCTACCCAAAACCACTTGTAATATCGCCAAGTCAAAGTAGATCGTTTTTGAAAATATGAGTAGGGGTGTCCCTACTCACACCCGGGTGTTTAAGTCATAACCACCTGAATTTTCGTCCAAATAGCTCTGGCTTTTGGTGGAGTTTTAGGATCAAATTTTTTGGCTTGAATATTGTGATATTTGCTTGTTGTCTTGTGGGTCTTTTTGAAATTTCTATTGCATTTTTCACGCAAGTGAAAATTTGATAAGTTAAAATTTTACATGTGGGAAAATGGTGGTTTTGTGAATTGGAGGCTGGTTATCCAACTTTTTGCATACAGATAGTAGCTCACATACACTCATTTGAAAGAGGAGATCCTAACAGTTTTTTCGACACATTAATTAATTAACATTAAGTTATGGATGTGATCTCGAGATAAGTAGTATCAGCCTCTCGGGAAAGGTTCCACTTTCCTTGAAGTGCTCGTCCATTTCAAACTGGTTATTGGGTCACTTCATTACATCCAATCACTTCGGCTCTATATGCATTTGCGCCCATCCCCGAAAAAGTATGCCTTGGCCCCTGGTGATTTTTTAAGAATTTTTTTTCTACAAAAATATTTATTTACACTTTTGATTGATTTTAGGCAAAAAAATTTTCTGCTAAAAATTTATGAAAATTTTTTGCTTTGGTTCCCCAAGCTGATTTTTTGTGTTTTCCGTGCAGAGTGACCGAGCCAAACTAAGTGGTCGCCCACTTGGAATTTCTGTTAAGTTGACGTGTTTGACACGCCGTGGTAAGGCGTTTGACCCCTTTTTCTATAAAAAGAAAAATGGGGACAAAAGGCTACGACCCGGTTCAAATGACTAAAAAGTGTGAATAAAGACTTTTCGAGACTTTTAGAGTAGAGTAGTTTACGGTCGGTTAATTGGGCCTTACCCGGTTTTCGGTTAACCGGGATTTTGGCTACCCGGTTTTCGGTTACGGTTTTTCAGTTTTTTTTCGGTCGGTTAACCGGCTTGTACCCGGTTTTCGGTTTTTTTTGTCGTAAATTAACCGAAATTTTGCTGTACCCGGTTTTCGGTTTTCCCGGTTTTTTTGTACCCGTTTTTCGGTCGGTTTTTTTTGGCCAAATACCCGGTCGGTCGGTTAACCGACCGTGAACTACTCTATTTTAGAGGAAAAAAGTCTGAAAAAATCAACAGGGGACCAAGGCATACTTTTTTTGGGGTGGGCGCGAATGCATATAGAGCCCAAATACCCCTACTCCTATTTTAATAAACGATCTACGTAAATTTCTGCACCAGAAACAACAGTTGTTCCGTTCAGTCTTTCTCGTGTTAAAAAAGTAAAAATATGCATTAAGATAACTATTTCTAAATAGTATCTTCTAAGAAATGCTTGGACAATGCTTAGGCAAGCATTGCTGATCAATTATTGCTCAGCAACAATTGCGCAACAATTGGGCAAGCAAGTATACATAGAGCCAGTGAATTTATGGCTCTTTCACGGACTGCGACTTAGACTTAGACTGAGACTTAGACTGAGACTTTTTGGCTACATGAACACTCCTTAGTCTCAGTCTCAGTCTCAGTCTAAGTCTAAGTCTCAGTCTAAGTCGCAGTCCGTGAAAGAGCCATTAGGCTCAATGCAGGTACGCCACACTGCACGTTGCACACACGGATTGCAAATACACTGGAAAGGTTTTGACGAATTTTAAAAATACACTACACCAAACCTTCGAAAAAATGCGAGATTGACGATTCTCAGGATGATAACAAATAAGAAACGAGGCTTCATATTTAAAGCGGCATTTCAAAACAAAATTCCCAATAAAAGATATTTTTCTGTAGCTTTATATCGACCGCCCGACCAGCGCATCGAATAGTGAAAGCTTTAAAGGCTCAAACTAGCTAGTTACAATGCAAATTGAGGAGGACCAGCAATTTAAAAAAAGGTCGGTTTTTACTAGCCATACTTCAGGTAAACCAGGATGGCAAAATAACAGGACTCTAAATGCGAACTGATAATTCTAAAATATAGTACATATTGCGAAATACATTTTGATCATTTTCGAAAATGACATTTTATCCTGTGCTTGGTTTATGACACTTCTGTCCCGACCATTTCTGTCCTATTTCCGAATTTAAAGGGGCATGCCCGTGCGTTAAGGCGCGAACCAGCAGTTTTTTTCGAATTTTTTCGAATCGTCCCATTTTTCACTCGTTTTGCGTCAAATCTGATATAGATGACCTTATACTGCTTTTAAAAACTAGACAGAAAACTTAAAAAATCTAGACGAGAACGAATGTAAAAATTTATCGAGAAAGAAAAGAACTGCTGGTTCGCGCCTTTTCTCCCATCGGGCACGACCATGCCCCTTTAATGATACTCGAGAAATTGTTCAAAATTTATAAATCGGACTGACATTTCTCATCTGCCGCTTGCTCCAGCGGGACTTACTACGGACCTTAGCGGACCAATGTCCCAAAATTTCGACTTTTTGCCTTGGTGACCAAGGTAAACGCCTTTCTTTCAGGGTATTCTGCCGTGTTTTGGTCACTGGAGCTAGGCAAGAAGAGTCTCTTTACGCATTTTATGATCAAGAGGCTTGCTCGGAATTATGTCTAAGGTAAGTGAGTGCTCGCATCTCTAACCCCTTCAGGGGCGCAAGAGGCGTTATGGGTAGGTTGAGATGCGCACACCCACATACCTCAGACACAAATCACTCGAAAGTGACTCTGGATGCATGGAGGGGCTTGGAGTTGAGATGCGCGTCTTGCACTTGCCTAAACACTGGAAACATTAGGAGCAAAAGAGTGCAATAAAACTAGGGTTGCTGAAATGGCCGGCCACAATCTTTTCGGGAATATTCCCGGGAATATTCCCGGCCATTATCTTTTTTTCCGGCCACTTTCGGCCATATTCCCCAAAGTGACACTCTAAGCATTTTATTCAATAAGACATAACAATTCCATCAAAAATTGTCCATAAACACATCAAACTCATTCTCAATAATGTTAGTTTCTTCTGTTTCTTGCTCCTCTGCTTCTTCCATCGGCTGTTCCACTCGCGCTTTCTTGAAGTCATCCTTGTACTCCAGCGTCAAGTTGTGCTTGATGAAGTCACTTGATAGGCTGTATCGACCTTCATTCTAAAAGCAATCATAAGAACTTGCCACTCAAACAAAATACAAACCTATTGCGAAGCTTTGTGTGAATTCCACCTCGGAAAGACCAGTTTCTTTCAGTTGGAGCAGCTGATATTGGAACGTTGTGAAGCATCTGGACGATCTTGGAGAGAAGCGTGTCCGAGAAGAAGGCTGTCCACCAGGTTAGCGCATCCGTTGTGTTGACTGCATCCCACGCGTACTTGCGGTTCTCTTTGGCAAAGATTCCAGTGCAAGCCAGCCACGAAGCCCATTCCGCCAATACCTGAAATAGGATCTCAATTCAAAGTCAACGAAATACGAAATTTTACCGCTTGTTTCTGCGTCGCAAACACCGGGTTCTTCATAAGCTTGTTTGCCAGCAGCACGATCGCTTTCTGTTTCTCATAATTTGTTAGTGATTGTCCTCGATTGGAAGGCTCCAGCACATCCAGCAGATAGGCGACGTCCGACTTGGCAAATTCTTCTCGGTTTCTCAGAATCTAAAAAAACCTTTATAAGAGAACATTTTCAAAAAGCATTACCTCCGTCATCTCTTGCTTCATCTTGTCGAGAAAGCCACTTGTTTCAACTGCGAGCTTTGATTTTGAGAATGCTTCACGGATCTTCATGTAAGCCCTAAACAAACATTTTAACCATAATCACTACAATCAGCAAACCATCTCGAATTAACTTTGTTGCCTCGATTGATGTAATTGCTTCAGCCAGCGGAGAGAGAATCTTTTGCGCATCCATGACATCGAGCCAAAAGTCGTCCGACTCCCAGAGCATCTTCCGCAGTCGCTCGCCTCTTCTGCAGCGTCACATCATTGAGAATCCCTGGCGCACAGACTGCAAACTTCAGCGCATCCTTGCTGGCGACAATAGAAGAGAGAAGCTTCGAGTAGGTTCCCAACGAGTCTTGACCGGAAGTTGAAGAATTGCCGACGTTCCGCTTTGCTCCACTTGTGACTTCGACAGAATGAGTTCCGGTGTCTTCTTTCTGAAAGAGAATATAAATAAGAGAAGATAAATAAGCCCGCAAAACAATTTTACCGGACAAACTTTGCAGCTTCCACGCAGTACTTGAGAATCTCGGCAATCTTTGTTTTCGCACAAATGTCCTTCGCCGCCAGATCGATTGCATGCGCTTTGCATCTCTCGAAAATAATCCAGTCGAAAGTTTACCAGTGTACTGCTTCTCCGGATCCCTTTCAGTGTCTTCTCCGGCCAACTTTTTCCAAGCATTCTTCATGTTCGCAGCGTGATCCGTGACAACTGCTACAACCTTGTGTTTACCCAGCTTGACGATCTGTTCCTCGAGAATTTTCGCAATGAACTTCCCTGAAAATAGAAGTAAGTTAGAGCTTGAATCAGAAAATCCAACCAGTGTGTGTGTTCTTTGAATCTGTCCGTCCACTTCGGTTGATGTTGCATCGATTGAGTCGTAGAGAAAAGGCTTAGGCGTATGCACCACGATGTTTACGATGTTGTTCCCGCAAACGTCTGTCCATCCATCGGAAGAGATTGCCAAATAATCTGCCTAAACCTTAAGCGTAAAACACTGTAAATCTGAACCGAAAACAAACTTTGTTGCATGAATCCTCTAGACTTTTCTCCACTCGCTCGAATTCCTCCTTGATCAGCATCGGATATTTGTAGTCTCGGCTTGGAAGTTTGTACGACGGCTTCAACATGTTAATGAAGTCCTTGAAAAACGGATTGTCTAGAAGATTGGGAGCGACATTTCCCGTAGCAAAAGCCTAAAAAAGACAATAACAAGGCAATAACAAGAGTGTGAGGAAGAACGAGAAAAGAAAACAAACTCTAGTCAGCAGGATGTCGATTTTTTCTTGATCGTTCTTGGAAGTCGAATCAAAGTAGTGCTTCAAATTGCCGGAGCTTGCTCTTGGGGATTCGGCGCTTTCAGAGATCTTCGGCTTCTTGGACGTAGGAGACATGCTTCGACTGCGACGAGCAACAGGTTTTTTTGAGAGACGATCGATTTCCTTCCTTGCATCAGTGCCAACTTTATTGCAGTTCTGAAATAATAACGTGAATAACGTTATGTGATACGCAACCAAAACGTCATTTACCTTCAAGTGCTCCTCCATTCTGCTTGGCTTTCCAGTGTAGTGCGCATTGCAGAACTTGCAGTAGCCGACAAAGATTAGTTTGGCCTTTCCATCCACCTCCTCTTTGCGATTGAAAAAAGACCAGCACCAGGCAAGCGGCTTTGTTACTTTCGACATTCCTAAAACACAACGACGATAAACACTTCCAAAAATGAGCACTGTCAAAAATGAGCACTGAAAAAAGTGATCTTCGACGCAAAAATAAGCAAAACAAAATAAAAACTTTTTAACAGTGATTTAAAATTGGTTTTAGAAAATGGCGGATTTTCAATAGGTCGGCCACATTCTCGGCCATATTCCGGGAATATTCCGGAATATTCCCGGGAATATTTCTTGGAATATTCCATTCAGCAACCCAAAATAGAACACAAAAAATCACAGAATTCAATTTTTTTATTCAATCCCTTCAACCAGATTTAAAAATCACAGCAATCAAACAAGCTAGGGTCCCAACAATATTTTTTGTTTTTTCACAAGATGTTTAGACAATTGCACAGCTGTTCGGGGAAAATTGACCACAAAATCATCTTCACCCACGTAACATGCACTCACTGCGCAGCCTATAATGCACCATAAGTCGATCAAATTTACGAAATTTTAAATGACCTGCGAATGGTTTTTCCTGGAACTCAGCGAAAATGTGTCTGCCTTGTCGACGTTGCTAGCCTTTATGTACACAATCCGATGTTTGAATATTTTAAATTGAGCACCGATGGTTTGAACTCTTTCATTGGCTGATTGAACGATCCTGTTTCTTGAGTTCCACCATCTGCAATGCAATTTTTTGAATCAGAAAAATAGTTGAAAAATAAACCTGCCAGTAATTCTGACAGCACCAAGAACCTGCTAAGCGTGGCAGTCAAGTCTCTCAATCGGCGCTAAAAGAAATATTGTTTTTCGAAATCAATTCGAGCCATTAAAATCGAGTGAGGTTTATTATTTCAAGCTGACCTATACTGAAAATGTCGTTAAGTTTTATGACTTGTGGACCAACAAGTTCTACAAAACTCTGGATGTGGCGATAAAAGTGTCACATTCATCGCAGTTGAATAACAACACAATGTCGTTGAGTACTTTCTTTGCAAGGCGGTAAGGCTCATAAGGAATACCGCAACAGTAGACAAAATTTGAAAAAATAAACTTTTGGCCTAAATTTGCCGAAAACTTGGTTTGCCTTAGCCCCCCAGGACAAAAAATAAATTTTTTCCAAAAAAAAAAGTTTCGAATATTGATTTACATGTAGGAAATTGTCAGAAACAAATTTTACATTGTAATAAAAAAATGGACGATACGTAAAAATGTCACGTTTCGAAGAAAAAGTGCCACGTTTTTTCGATTCTAGTCAAGAAGGCGAAAAAGAGCCACGTTTTAGTGAAAAAGTGCCACGTTTTCTGACAATAAGGTTTCTTAGACAAATCAATGATTTACACCTGAAACTTTGAAGATTATCATTAGCTTGCTATTGATATGTCCTTGGAAACAAAGCGACACATAAAAACCAGGCATATCTGTGCAAAACTAGGCAAATTTGAAAAAAACGTGGCACTTTTTCACAAAACCGTGGCACTTTTTCTCCAGAAGATGGCATATTTCCGTTTTATCCATAAAAAAATACTCAGGAATTATGTAAACGTGATTTACAATATATTCTATAATGCGCCCGCCTAAGTGAATAAGTGCCGAGATTTCGGCGTAAAAATTGTTTTAAAAAATATGTTTTAAAGTATTTTGAATCATTATTTTATTATATTTCATTATTATGTTACTATCACAAGACTACAAACACCGAGATTACAGTCAACTCTCGATATAGTGTAGGCTGGGGACCAGGAAAATCTACACTGTATCGAGGTTACACTATATCGAGGGTACACTTTAAGCCAGTTTGGCTTGGAGCTGACCAAATGAGGTTGAAAAAATATACACTACTAGCTGAACAGGCGCCAAACGGCGCCTATCAATTCAAAATGTTTTAAAAAGGTGAGTATTGACCAGGGCACGTATAATTTTTTTTTTGAAAATAAAGACTTTCGGTCAAAATAAGGACATTTTCGGGTATATGCTATTTTATCCAGTGCTTATTGCGTTTTTGCTGCCAAAAATAAGATCTTGACTAAAATTCTAAAAAAAAAAGATTTGGAATCCCAAAATAAGGACAAATCTTATTAATAAGGACGTTTACGTGACTTGGCATTAACCCATATTTGCCGGTTGGCCAAATGTTGGCCACGTTTTGGAGGGTTTTCAGGAACTGATAATCTTTCGGCATATAAACATTCTCTTTTTTCGTAAGATAGAACCATTCTTGTGCTACTAATATTACTTTTCAGGTCAATAAAAAGTTCGTAGTTTCACGGAAGAAAAATTCAACTAAAACATGCAAAATTTTTCAAAACCATGATATCATGGTGCAAAACCAAAGTTCTCGAAAATCATCGATACAGGTCTCATGAAACCAAATTTTTTTGTTCAATAATTCAAAAATTATTGCGTATTTCCGAGTTTCTTCCTTAACTTTCCTGTAAAAAAGCAAAAATCTTTTCCATATAGAAGAAGCGTGAGGCGACGGTAGAAAAGGGCTAATTTACAGAAAATACCTAATCAAACTCGTAAAACTAAATAACAATTTTTATTCCGAAACAAAAACACGCATAACAACAGTATCGATTTCTTTCGTTTTTTTCGCCCCCGCATTTAGAGTCTTCCCTGCTTTGTATTTGCATAAAGAGTACATCCGCCCCGCATTGAGAGTTTTGTCCCTGCTTCCGATCTGCTTGAAAAAATTGTCCGCCTCCGCCTTGACGGCCCTCTTTTAGTTTACTCGCCCCGACATTAAAAGTACCGATTGCCTTTGTTGCACCATCACAGTGTGTTGAAAATAAAAGGCTAAATTTTGTTAATCCTTAAGCAATACCTCCTTCAAAACAATATTTTTAACCTGATTAAAATGTTCAGGTTCACAGCTACTTTAATAAACTCCGAAGCTCTCGCTCGAGAAAATCCCACATAAGTCATGCCGTGCGAAAACTCAGGATCGCTTAAGTCTAATCCTACAAAGTCGATTGTTTGACCTTGACTTTTATTAATTGTCATAGAAAACACGGTTTGACTGGGAATTGTTTTCTTTTAGCTCGAATGGAAACTTTGAACTCGTCAAAGACAATTTCGGAATGAACACTATTTCTCCCATTTTTTCACCACTTAAAAGTTTGCACTCTAAAATTTGAACAAACCATTTAGCGAAGCAGTATTCATGGCGCCCCGCCTGACAGCAATGGATACACACTCCCACTCATTTTCGCATCAATATCTGCTGGAAAAATACACGCATCAAAACTTGAAAATATAAATGTACAATAATACATACTGGTACCAGTTTCAATGTTTTTGCTGGGAAAGTTGTGCCCTTTTAGTTTCATTTTCTCTAAAACGCCCCCGCTTAAATGAATATCGCCCCCGCTCGTCGACAAAACAGACATGCCCCGCTGAATTTTTGAACTGATTTGTCTGAAAAAATAATACATATCGATATATGTATTCTGTTTTAGTCCTCCATTATACAAATAATTTTTCTGAACCTATATTTACAGAATAGGCCAATAAGGAATAAAAAAATGATCAAACAAAACGTGTTGAATCAAAAAATCTGATAATATGATACAGAGTCATAAAAAAAACTGACATTAAGTTTGCTTGACTGAAATTTTTTAAAAATGGCGGCAATTCAAATCAAAAATTTGCCGAAACAAAAATCGGCTGAAAAATTACCAACTTTACACGAATCCCCCATTTTCCAGCGTTTTACTTCTGTGCCATTGCACAACCATATACTCAATCGAAAGAGGAGATTCTGAGGATGGTTGACAACGAAAGAATAAGAAAAATGATAAGATATACAGCAATAATAAGCTAAAACGCAAAAAAGCGTCACAGAGCTTCACCTCCATAATACTATATTTAGATATCGAGATCTACACTATATCGAGGGTACACTGTATCGAGAGTTGACTGTATAGTTCTGAAATGTTGTTTGAAAAATATTAAATAACATTAAATTCAAAGACTCGTAGGGTAAATATAAATTTGGTCATTTTCCTAAATTAAAATATAACAAGAAAGAAATTGTTGATAAAATTCCATTTTGACAAATTGACTTTATTAGCTGGCTTTTTAGTAAAAACATTTGCTTTTCTAATATTATTTATATCGTGGATATAGTGTTTTAAATTTACCTTTTTTCTGGTTTTAAAAATGTCTCAGTGTTTGTTTAGAGCTTTATATTCTTGCAAAATTTATTAGCTTGCAAAATAAAAGCCTTTTCGTTATATTATATTTCTAACGCTACTCGTTAATACCATATCCCACCAACACAACCAACCACCCCCCCCCCCCCCCCCCCCCAAGTAGCTTTTTTAGAGGGGGGGGGCCTAAAAAAGCTACTTGGAATACCATCAACAGCCACCCTCCCCCCCAATAATTTTTAGGTACCACAAAAACCATATTTTTTTTGAAAAATGCTGAATTTTTACGTGTTTGTCCTAAGCCTAATGCGTAGGGCCGAAAGCCTAAGGCCTGAGGCTAAGCCTAAAAATTATCCAACATTTTTCGTTCCTGACTAGGGTTCGACGCTTTTTTCACCCTAAATTTCGAGCCATTTGCTGAATGTAATTTCGCCAGCCTAGTGCGAAAAATAGCAAGGAATCCAACGTTGCCGATTGTTTTTGTGAAACACTATATCTTCATCATTTAGACCCGCATTATTTCCGATTACGCAGACCTCTTTCAGAAACATGCGTTTAGGGTGAAAATTTAGGGTGAAAAGTGTCGGACGTTAGGCGGGAACGAACTTTTTAGGATTGCGTTATTGACATAGTCGACTGTAAACTCAATTTATTTGAACTGAAATTATTGAGATTAGAGAACTTAGTTGTGTAAAGGCAATTGATGGCTATGTTATATTTGTAAATCTGCTGCAAACCCTACTCAATCGCGCGCTAAAAAAGGTTTTGCTCAATTTTGATACAGTCGAGCAAAATCTAGATTTTGATCGAGAAAAAACGAGAAATTTCTTGAGCAAATTTTGAGAATTTCTCATTGGTCGAGTTTGGGTCACCTAATTAGCCGTAATCATAGTCGGGGTCAACTTTTAGGGTCAACTTTTTCTTCAATTCAAAAAATGTCAATATTTTTCTGAATATTTATTTATTTTTATATTCTTGACCCTAGGGCAACTTTTTGAGCTCTACACGAAAATTATAGGCAGATTTTCCGAGTGATTTATAAAAAATCGACGCAGAAAAATTGGAGGATAAAAAAAGTTGGGGGGTCAACTTGGGGTCAACATTTTTCAAAATTTTGTAGAAACAAGATTTCAAATTTCTGTAATAGCCATCTTGTAGACATCGAAAAGTTGATGGGGGTCAAAAAATATCATATTTGGCACTTTTATTTCAAAAAATTGATATTTTAGTAATTTAACAAAGTTGACCCCTAAAAAGTTGAGGGTCAACTCGATTATGATCACAGCCATTAGCACGAATAGGTTTTGAGAAATAATTTCCAGCATAATCATTATAGAAAATACGGTATTGAATATATGCCAATTTTTTTTACTTCAGCATTTTATTTCTTGTGCTCTTCAGACGTATTGAGCATTGCAGTTGCGTGACAAACTTCTTTAAAACCTACATTTTTTACTAATTTTCGAGTGTTACTGCTGAACTTTTGGAGAAGCATGTATTTAAAGCACAGCAGCATTTACGTGTGTATGATTAACAACATAAATAACAGTCCGTAATTGGAGATGCGGCTACTAAGAAGCCATCTGAGAACTGCTTCTAAGTTTTTGTGTTGCTATGCTATTTAATTTTTTGACATATGACTTGATTGTTGTGCTTTTTCGAAAAAAAATTAGTATTCCCTCAAAATATATTAGGTTTTCCATTTTTGTTTTTGAAAACATATTGTCAAGTATGACTTGTGTGTGGTGTCATCTGTTTTGCAAGCTTATTTTTCAGCTATTGTGTCTCTTTTGGTTTAGATGGTTTCTATTTCGAAAAATTTTAATCATTGTTGAACAAGCACTGGCTCACTTGTGTAATGACAAGCCAAATATGAAGACACATCCTTCCTTTTTTATTGAAAGGATAATGCTTTTTTCGTTTTCTTAACTTCTGCGAGTTCTACCGATTCCGCTTTTTGCATTTTGTATTTAACCCTAAAATCTTGAGATCGACCTGCAATTTTTCCAATTTTTGGGCATCATAAAATAAGGTGGCCGGCCGCCTATTTAAAAGTAATAAGGCAGGTCTATTTTGAGATTTTTGCGTGCTTAACCAACACCTGTAAAGTAAAATCGGTGGAGCTCCTGCGAGTTGAGAAAACGCGAAAAACGAGTTTTAAAATGTTTATTCTGGGCTGAGGTATGTTCTCTTCTTGTTTCTTTTTTTCAGCCACCTGTTAAATAAAAGTCCTCAAAGTAAGTGGTGTTGCCCTATTAAGGCACGTCGGCTTATTAGAGAAAATACGGTACAGTAACCCTCGATTTAACGACCCCTGGGACCAGTGTTTTCATAATTCACACTGACAGTGACATGTCAGTTAAGCGAACCTGACATTTTTTAGAAGTGGTCGTAGACATTAAAAAAGTTGTCTTTTCGAAATTCTGTAAAGTGCGTTACAGCTGACGAATTTCTGATTGAGAAAGGTGTTATCGAAGTTTTAACCTGTCTTTGAAAAAAGTGTGAAAAAGTAAGTGTCAGTTTCATTTTTAATGTCAGTTTAGCAAAAAAATGTCAGTGTCAGTTTAAGCTCTTTTTTGCTAAACTGACATTAAAAATGAAACTGACACTCACTTTTTCACACTTTTTTCAAAGACAGGTCAAAACTCTGATAACACCTTTTTCAATCAGAAATTCGTCAGCTGTCTAACGCATTTTACAGAATTTCGAAAAGACAACTTTTTTAATGTCTACGACAACTTTTAAAAAATGTCAGGTTTTCTAAACTGACAAGTCAGTGTCAAAGTCAGTGTGAATTATGAAAACACTGCTGGGACGACTGCCTAAGCCCAAATCAGCTTGGGGGACCAAGGCAAACTTTTTGGATGAACCCTCGAGCACATGTAGAGCCGAAATTTCTTTTTTCATTTAGTTCTTTTTAGTTAATTAATATAGATGCAGATCATGTAGGCAATATAGCCAAGGCTTCGAATGAAAAATTTCGAAAAAAAGGACATTTGTGTAAAAAAAAGGACATTTTGACTATTTTGAAGTAAAAGGGTCTTTTATCCGTGCTTGTTGCCACTTTAAGCGAAAAAAAAATTTTTTTACTCAATTTTCAAAAAATAAAAAAAGATTGGGGGTGCCAAAAAAAGAGACAATATTTTTAAAAAGGACGATTCGGAGCCCTAAAATATAGCTGATTTTGTGTTACTCGAATGTAACTCCATTAAGATTTTTTTTGCTTGGTGCTCGTGATACTAAAATAAAACTTTCGTAAACTCAATTAAGTCTAGATTTAGACGTTAAAAGTTAGCTATGTTCAATACACCTCTGACCGGATATAACACATTAAGCGAACCTGTCACAAATCTCGGTTTATGAATAAGTTAAGAACCATTTTAATATGTCCCTTAATACACTTTTCTACTTATTGTTTTCACATTAGTCATATGTGTTTCTAATTTTTCAACTTTTAAATATATATTACCTGTTACTGCTTCAAATAAATTCAAAATTACCGATTATTTTGTAATCAAAGTGAAACTCTGTTATCGGCACCCCTTAAGATCAGCCTTAGGATGCCGAATAAACGAGGTGCGGTAACTCAGTGTCAGTTAACAGAGAATTAGCCAATCTCAGCCAAATGAAGTATATTTGAAGGGGAAAGGAAAGCATTCAGGCTGTAAAAAAATCTTCCGTGGCGCAGTGCGTAAGCGTTTGGCCCAAAATCGTGCGCAGGTCGATCCTAGGTTGGCATGCTATTTTTTTGGCTTATTTGACCAGTTTTAAACTTAATTAGACTTTTTTGACGCCAGATTCGGTATCAGAGACCCAAATCACTCCTAGAATTAGTCAACAAGCCAAAATAAATAGCATGCCACCAGGTGGGATCGAACCTGTGACACCATTTTGGGTCAAAAACGCAAACGCTTACACACTGCGCCCAGGAAGCACTTTTTTGAAGCTACTTTTTCAACCCTTTATCCTTTTTGAAGGGCATGGTTACTTGTCAAAAAAATTTTCCCGCCAATTCAAAAAAATTTCCGAATCATTGAAGATCTGTGCAGATTTTTCACTTGGTTTCTAACAAAACTACCTAGAATTGAATTCTAGGCCTTTTGTTAGAAATCGAGCTGAAAAATCTGTACAGAAGTTGAATAATTCGTAAATTTTTTGAATTGGCAGCGACAAATTCAAAAACAGGTGACCATGCCCCTTTAAGGAGTCGCCGGATAACGAGGTTAAACTGTATAAACTCGAGTCTATTATTTTTCAACTCACCCTCGAGGTGTATACTTGAATATATGTCCTAGTGCAGAAGCGGTTGCCCAAATTGCCTTGGTCTCCCCTGTTGTTTTTTTTGCGAAATATGCCTTGGTCCCCCCTGTTGTTTTGAGGTGTCATGGTCAAGGTGATCATGTTAACCATAATCACCATGATCACTTATATCACTATATTAATATAACTATAATGAACAAGGGCAACCAAGGCATATTTCGCCAAAAAATAACAGGGGGACCAAGGCGAATTTTGGCAACCGCTTCTGCACTAGGACCCGCTCGAGGTGTATACTTGAAGAAAACAAGGTATACATACTTTAGAAGTGGAATAAATCATTTGTCAGTTATAAAATTGATATTTTGCTATTGTTGTATTTGGTCGTAACTAGGCTTGGATGTCCTTTTCTCAACAATGCTGCCAATATCTCGCATTATTCACTTACATTTGAACATGAAAACAATGACTTGTCAACTAGTCTTGTGAACATAGAGCTATACAAAGGTTAGTTTATAGCTACAGTCAACCCTCGATATAACGGCCCCCCGAATATAACGGCCCCTCGATATAACGGCCCTTGGCCCTATTTGGTTGGATTTAACTAAAACATAAAGAGTTAGACCCTCGATATAACGGCCCCATATAGCGGCCCCCTCGATATAACGGCCCCTATGGCCGGTCCCGACTAAGAAACATACCTCGATATAACGCCGGTGGAAAACATATGATTTTTATCGCAAAATAGTTTGTTAAAAATGTATTTCTATTATTATTTTCAATTATTATTGTTTTCGACACCTACGCCATCTACAATATTTATTCCTATTATTTGAAATCTTATTCTTTTGTCTTTTGAAAAACAGCAGAAGTAGGTTGTAACAAAGAGGTGTATTAAAAAAAGCAGGCCTATTGCCAAAGGGAATATTTTTTTAAAAGATTTTAAGAATAGTGTACCAGCTACATTTGAAAAGAATTGACACAAAATAGTTAACGTCGAAATAAATATTCTTCGACCGTAAATCCACTACCGAACCCAGTGCCAACTTTTAGCGGTTTCGATGCTGGATCTGGACTATTGGATGGATCTGGACTGTCTGATCTGGATCTTGACTGACCATATGGACTACTATTCTCATTTTTTAAATTATTACTGGGAGATCACACATCCAACCTCCTCACAATCGGTCCTCAAAGTAAAGGGTGTCGTTTATTACAGAAAAATGGTATTAATTGCAAGGTATTAAGGTATTGAATAAGTTCATCGCTTCAGTAGTTTACAGTTGAAAAGGTCAAACCTCGATATAACGGCCCCCTACAATTATGCCAAGAAATACTCGATATAACGGCCCTCCAATATAACGGCCCTCGATATAACGGCCCCTGCGGCGGTCCCAGGGGGGCCGTTGTATCGAGGTCGACTGTAATTCCATTAATGTCTTTAGTTAAAAAAATTTATTTATAATTTGTTAATCATAGTTCTAATTTCATAGTTAACTACAAACAACTTCTGGCATTTGTTTACTTCGGGGGACCCCCAATATGAAGTCAACTTTTTTTCTTGAGCGAAGCTTAGGATAGTACATGTTAGAACGAACTTATGTGATAATGCGTCTTTTTAAGTTTTAAGTGATATCTACACAGTGAGTTCTTGTCAAAAAAGCGGCCTTTTATAGCAGGGGCCCCGAAGTAGCCAAATTTTAGCTGTTTTGAATGAATTAACTCAAGCATATATAGATCTTACAGATATCTTGTATAATTACAGTCCACTTTGATAAACTAGGCCTTCTGGGGACCAGCTTGAGGTGCCGGTTTATCGGCGTAGGCTTGTCTAATTTCCTTGTCGGCCAGCCAAATCAGGCTTTTTTACAGTGCCGATTTATCAAGGATGCCGGTTTATCGAAAGCAGGGACGTATCCAGGGGGAGGGGCTAACCAGGCTAAGGCACCCTCCCCCTCCCCCAAATTTTTTGTTTCATTATACAAACACAATAAAAGCCGAAAATGGGTGTAGGTAAAATGACCTTTGGGAGCTTTAGTCTTTTGGATTTTTGGCTGATCAACCAAAATCTAAAAAGTGGAATTAGGTAAACTCGTGCTAACTAAGAAAACGCAAAAAAAGATTTGCAAAATTTTTTCTGGCCCAGATATAAATCCCTGAGGAGGGCCTTTATTAGAGAATATACGGTATTTGTTACAGTTGAATTTGATGATACGGTAGTTTATGTTTATAAATTATAGTTAACTCTCAAAACTGTAACTCTAACATTATTTTTGCATTTCATCAACCAAAACTAAAAATTTCATATATTCCGCTAATTTTAAAATCTTCAGGAGATACATGCAAACCAGAGCAAAGCCACGTCGCTTTTTAACTAAACTGTGCATGTTACTATTGTTTTGTGTTTTAAAATGCCGACAATGTTGTGTACACCACCTAAATTAGACCTTCCTACTATTTCCTCTGATGAAATAGAACAAGTTGGGGCAACAGCAACCAGATAGACAGAATTGTAACTACACACCCGATACTGCTCTTGAAGATGACCAAACTGATGAGTATTACAGATTTGGTCTCAGCGGTCATGCTGCCTATTCAAGTATGTGCATTGATTAATTTTTAGAGAAAAATTAGATTTTGAATAAGAACACTAGACTGGACATTAGAAGAGCTGAAATATATTAGTCTATGGCATGCTCAAGCAGATTATCAAAAATGTGTGGTGTTAGTTGAGGTAGGTAAATATGTTAGAATTTTGTGTCACTTTTTCAATTTGTTGAGCGCGAATAAAGAATCTTCTTGCCAGCTCGCATAAAACTGAAAAAACTTTGGCCCTACCCCTCAATAGGGGGGTTTTTTGCCTTGGTCCCCCCTGTTGATTTTTTGTGAAATTTCAGGCTTTAGGCTGAGGGAGGGGTTTGCCTTGGTACCCTAATGGTAGGCCAGCGTATATTAAGACAGACTCAAACGTATCTTAGTCTCATTTTTAAGTTCGTCCTAACATACGCTGGCCTACTTTTGCCTGACTTTAGCCTAAAAACTCACAAAAAACACAACAGGGGTGACCAAGGCATTTTTTTTGAAAAATTCTATTTTTCTAATTCAGAAAGTGTTTAGAAATGCTTCCCGTATTTTTGTGCAGAAAAATGAGTTGAGGAGTGATTTTGGTCATCTTTTAAAAAATCCGAGTATGGAGGGGAAACTAAAGAAGTACCGCCAAAACCTTTTTACCTATGTTTTTGGCTTAGGTTAGGGTAGGCCAGGGGTGGGCAAAGATCAGATCGATTTAGATCAGATCAGATCACCAAAGATCAGATCAGATCGATCTAGATCGATCTGATCTGACAAAAATTATTGTCAAAATAGCCAAAATTTTGCGGTAATATAAATTTATAGTCACAAAATGATTGGATTGCTCAAAATCCCATCCGGAAAGGCCAGAAGCACTGAAAGATGCTTTTTGGAGGTTTACTAAAGAGGGGAGCGGTGTTAACTTTGTTCGAAAATTCAATTGCACCTATTATATTTTCAGTTGATTGGCTTAATCGCTCAGAACCCACCTTAGAGTGGGCAAAGCCACTAAAAATTGGATTTTCGGGTTTACTAAAGGGGTAGTGAACTTTTTGCGAAAAATCGATTGAGCGGATCAGAATATTGGTCATATGGCCTTAATTTTTCAGAATAAGGATGGCTTAGGGTGGTTCTGAGAATTTAAGGCCATCTGACTGGTATTCCGATCCGCTCAATTGCTTTTTAGCAGATAGTTTACCCCTTAGTAAACCCCCAAAAACCAACTTTCAATGGCCTGTGATCTTTCTGGAGTGGGATTTTGAGCAATCCAAAGCTATTTTCAGACTATAAAATTCAATTTTGACCTAATTTGGCTATTTTGTCAACTATATTCGGCATGTCGATCTGATCTTGATCTGATTTTTGGCGATCTGATTTTACCCACCTCTGGGTAGGCTATCTTATTTAAGCAAGGATTAAAAGATGTGTTGCGAATTTTTCGGTAGTTTGGGCAAGATTTTCAGTTCTGAACACGGAAAGGCTAACTGTTCCAAACTATGCGTTTTGTGCAGAATGTCACGGTCAACACGATGGCTGAAAAAAAAATTAAAAAAAGGTGATTCGAATGGGCAAAACAGCTTCTCGAATGGTATCACAAACTTTTCCAACTCTCTTCACGTTTTAGCAATTTTCTATCCCGACGCCTGATTCACACTCATCGTAGTCGATTTACTTGTGAAATTTTTTTTAAATATTGAGTCACCCTCAAATTTTACATTACGCTCAAGACAATAAACATTCAAATAGCGAATAACGAGTTTTTTTTTGAAAATAAAATATTTTTGTCTTCAGCGGAATTCGAAATTTTAAAGTGACTTAATAGTTTAAAGGCCAATCAACAGGTAAATCGACTACACTGAGTAAGAATCTGGTGTCAGAATAGAAGATTTCCTAGGGTATAGAAGTAGAAGATTTCTAGATTTCCTAAGGTGAAGAAAGTTCAATAAGTTTGTAATACCGCTTCAGAAGCTGTTCTATCCGTTAGAATCCCTCCTGTTTCCTGTAAATTTTACTCTGCGCTGAGAAACAGACCCTCAAAGTTGAGGGGGTCTATAATTAGAGACGGTTCTATAATTAGAGAAAATACGGTAAGCGATGTGTTATTATTAGTCAACGTGTAAAAAGGAAGTAAAAACACGTGATTTTTATATAAAAACATTTGATTAGCCAGATTTAGGGTTGTTGATGCGTCGACTTTGACTTTTGACGCGTCGAGTTGAAAATTTCGACATACTGCAAATTTATTTGATGAAAAATATTTGAATCAATTCGATAAAATAAAACAAATGAATCAATAACAATAAAAAATGTTCACTAGCTTTGGGAATTAAAAAAACTACAAGTTTTTAGAGAAAGCTAGCTAATTCCCATATTTGAGTACAGCAACTCGAGAAGTTCTCCAAAACTTCATCGACAAATTTCGACCTCCTCAAGCGGTCAATGATCTCTTGACCTACAAACAAAGCATCAGGTGAGCCCTTTAAAGGGCCTGACCTCTTCCTACTCGGTGTCCCCCGCCAATTCAAAAATTTTCCCTTGATTATTGGACTTCTGTACGGATTTTTCCGCTAGGTTTCTAACAAAACTAAGCCTAAAATTCGATTTCAGGCCTAGTTTTGTTAGAAACGTGGCGGAAAAATCCGTACAGAAGTCCAATGATCGAGGGAAAATTTTTGAATTGGCGGGGACCACCGAATAGGAGAGGTCAGGCCCTTAAACCATTAATTATCACAAATCCTTAGTATTTGTGATAATAACAAACATTACTAAATGTTTAGTGAATTAACAAATATACCTGGTTTATGGGTTACTCCAAAAAATTTTGTTATGCAACAAATTTGTTAAAAAATATATAGTTATTGAAATTCCATATTTTGGCTCTATATATGTTGGGCTGTCCTCCGAAAAAAAAACTGCCTTGGTCCCCCCCTGTTGATTTTTTTCGTATTTTTTCTTCTATTTCAATATTTTTAGTACATGATGTTGAAAACATGATTTTCCCTTGATCCCTCTGTAGTTTAGGCCTTGCTCATCTAGGAGACGCCCAGAGACCAGGATAAAAAAACAGATGGACCAAAGCGAAAATCATGTTTTTGACATCATAGGCCAACAAATATAGTTGCGGAGAAAAAATCGATCTGTAAATACAGATTTTCGAAAAAAAAGGACTTAAAAAAGTTTTGGCCATTTTAAATGGCAGGAATATCTTGGACCACCCTGTAGTTTTGTGAAGTCTATCTTAAAAACTAAATAAAATGGCCAATAATGGTTCATGAAGTTTATTCAGATGTTTGTAACACTTTTTTTCTTGCAGGTTAAGAACTACCACCATGCTAGAAACGTAGAAAAGATCTTGGAAATTATCGGCAACAGGATTTCCGAGTTGGACGATGCTAGCAGAGGGGAGGTCATCAACTACTTGGGCTCTGTGATCCAATCAACTTCTCCTGACTCTTTCAGTGCAGAAGAAATGTCTTCAAGTCCAGAAAATGTCGATGAATCTGATGAAGAATAAATTGAATGAACTTGTACAAAGATTTTATCAAAGCATTTGAAAAAATTAATGTTGTTAAAAATTACTGGCTGTAATTTGGAAATATTGATCTCTATATACGACAGAAACAAAACTGCAGACCAATTTGGACCACCCTTTGTAAAACTAAAACCCCCATATAACTCCACTCCAAAGAGCATTTTTCTGGTTCCCTTGATTTTTTCGACCCTAGTAGCGAATACCAAACCAACGATTTTCACCTTTTTTACTTCAGTAAAAATTACCCAAATTTATGTCCCAGACCCCGGAAAATG
This sequence comes from Ditylenchus dipsaci, assembly GCA_004194705.1. Lineage (NCBI taxonomy): Eukaryota > Metazoa > Nematoda > Chromadorea > Rhabditida > Anguinidae > Ditylenchus > Ditylenchus dipsaci. Next base: position 90,564 of record SADC01001338.1, read on the forward strand.
TGCGCAAACTCTTTATTAGTCACAACTTCCGTACGCTAGCCTACTTCCAAGCCTAAGGCAAAGCCTAAACTTGTTGTTTGCAAGGGTAGTTACAGCAATTTTAAAATGTCGGATTCTGGGGGGGGGGGTATTCGCTACTAGCGCCATTTTTTCATGTTTTCATTTTTGAAATAACTTAGGCTTAAGTTTAGGCTTGGTTCAGGCAAAAATAAAAAAAGTTAGCTAAGAGAAAAAATACTCTTTGGAGGGAAAGACAGTTATTCGGGGGATACTTATTCGTACCTAATTCGGGGGATACGTCTTTGTAAAGTATTTTTAACGTGTTTTCATTTTTTCTTCAGTCTAAAACGTCTTTTTTTTTAAATAACAGTGTTCAGTATAGAAAACTTGTTACAAAAAGCACTTTTAGAAATTTATTGCCTTTAGTAAATTTTTTAGTTGACCTTAGATTAAATGTATAAGCTTTTGTAAAGTGTTTTCTTATAAGACAACAACAACAACAAAAAATGTTCTACTTTTGCCAAAGTACCAGTAAAAAAGCTTTTAAAAATGGCAACATTTTTCGGATTACCTATAAATGTGAATTTGCTCTGTAGGTGCTAATTTTACAAAAATCATATGTAATTTATTTATTCAATTTACTATTTTGCTATATTGCATCATCACCCTAATTTAATAAAATGTGTTGAAAAAAAAAAAAAAAATTCGCTCGCAAACACACAAAACATACAATTTAAAATTTGTCATTTACCCATATCTCCACTTATAGACCCTAGCAAGATACATCTCAATTTTTTCATTGCCTTTCAAAAGAGGGAAAAGCTACTTACATAGAAAAATCAGGTCTTGGTGGCAAAGTGGATGAGCGTTTGTGTTTTATGGCTCAAAATGGTGAGCAGGTTCGACCCCACCTTGTGGCAAGCTATTTTTTTTTGGCTTGTTTGACCAATGTCTAAAAGTAATTGGGGTCGCTAGATTCTGAATCTAGCGTCAAAAAGTCGAATTACCCCTAAATGATTCATGTACCTAGGCGGGGGTATAGCAACCTCCCCCCCCCGCCAGGAAAACTTTTGAAATCTTTGTGTGGGGCATGGACGCACATTGGTCGAATAGGCCAGAAAAAATGGCGATTCCATTACGTGGGATCGAACCTGCGCACTATTTGGGCCATAAAACACAGAAGCCGAATTTTCAGCATAAGTAGCTTTTCACCCTCTTTTAACCATGTTAGTTTATTAGGAATTTGTTGAAAATGTTGTAAAAGCACTATTTGAAAAGAGTGAACTAGCAAAAATTAACATTAAAAAATACTTTGCTTCTTAAATTTTGGCTTAAACTTTTGATCCAACATATGGATTGAATGTAAAAATGTTTACAAAAAGTAGAAAAGTCTTTCCGAACTGCCTTTTTCAAATAGTCGAAGCGCTTCAAAAATTTCTAAAACCGTCTATCTTACTATGGCCTATTTACAAAAAAAAAATGGAGTGGAAACTGCTCTTTTGGACTACATGTACTTTTAATACTAAAATTAACACAGCGAGAAATAATTGAGCAATAAAACAGAGGCAAATTGAGGCATTCAGTTGTTGGACTAAAATAATTACAGGGCCAGCTACAGCCCTAACACCCTCCACATCCCCCACAGCCCCACCCCCTCCTCCCAAAGCACCCAAAGCTGAAGGATTGACAGTGAAGTCAAAAGCAATATGCAGAGCATGCTCTAGGATGTGTATTTCAGGGTCGATGAGATTGATCGGCAGACTCCCACTCCAGGAGGTAAGCTTAGCGATGTGCCCTTTGCTAGGGCGTCATTGCCGGCCTAAAACATTTCTTAGTGTTGAAAAGGTAAATAAGGGTTTTGGATACCTTTAGAATGACCTCCTTGCCCAAAGTCCCAAGATTGTCAAGAGCATCCTGTGGCAAGCCCAGACTATTGCCTACATCTCTGAGCTGCAACCTGCTGATATCTGCTCTAGCTGACAATCTACCTCCCTCCGTGTTAACTGTAAAGTCGACTACAGCAGCGCCTGGATAGTCCCTACCTGAACTTGAGTCAGATGTTAACTTTGTGACTTTATTTTTTTCGGTTAATAAATTATTTAATAATCAGTTTAATAATTGTATAATTTATAGTTTTTTTTTGCTTAAAATGTTATTTAAATTTACTTTAAATCTTTATTATCAGACCCATCCTTGTAATGGAGCCGTTAATTTTAGTGGAGAATCGGTTGCCAGAATATGACTTGGTCCGCCTGTGGATTTTTTTGTGAAAAAGCTTGGTCCCCCTGTCTATTATGGTTACAGTCGAACCGGACACCCCAAAAGTTCGTTCCTAGCTGGGTCCGACATTTTTTAGACCTCTTTTTGAATGTTTTTGTGAATTCTGTTTTGACAGTCTGGTCGCAAATATTGCAAGGATGCGACTTTGCCGATCGTTTTCAAAATCCAAAAATTTTTCACTCTAAAAAAGCAAAACCTGGATAACCGGACACCTATTCTGAAAAAGGTGTCCGGTTATCCAGGTTTTGCCTTTTTAGAGTGAAAAGTTTTTAGATTTTGAAAAACGATCGGCAAAGTCGGCATCCTTGCAATATTTTTGACCAGACTGTCAAAACAGAATTGTCAAAACATTCGAAAAAGGTCTAAAAAAAGTGTCGGACCCAGCTGGGGAACGAACTTTCGGGGTGTCCGGTTATCCATGTTGGACTGTATGTTTTTATTAAAAAATCAACAGGGGGACCAAGGCAGATTTTGGCAAACGATTCTCCACCAAAACAGTCTCTAACATTAGATCCTTCTCTAGTAATAGATACCCCTACACTTGAGGTTCTGTCTCTCAGCCCGTCAAAATGATGTGTAGCGAAAAAATGCAAAAAATATACGGTAGATACAAACTGTGCAAGTAAAAAGTTAAAGCTCATTCGCACAATTGACATTTTTAATTACATGAATTAGCTTTAAATAATACTATAAATTTGGAAATTTTAACCTTTTGGTTGGTTGATTCTATGTAAAAGTCTGCATCAATTACAAAGTCCAGGCTGGCCGTGCCTCCATTTCTGGCACTGAGTACAACTGAACAATAGAACAATAAACATCATAACTAAATGCCAATTCAGCTACAAATAACCTGATGGTGCTCTTGCTGTTCTTATAACAACCACTATTCTCTGAAATAATTATTTTAGACAATGCAAAATAAATAAAATACACAAAACAAATTTATTTCCATGCTTTGAAGTTAGGATTTTTATTTCAAATCAGGTTCAAAAATCAATTCAAATAGACGCAAATTTTGACCCTATATGATAATGGGGGTTTTCCGCCTTGCCCCCCCCCCTGTTGTTTTTTTATTGTGATTTTAGGCTTAAGATTTAAGCAGGGGGGGGGTGGTCTTGAAAGAAGGCTTGGGCTTGGACCTGAAAAAAGCGGCTTCCATGGCGCAGTGCGTAAGCGTTAGCGTTTTTTGGTCCGAAATTAATGTTGCAGGTTCGATCCCACGTGGTGGCACGCTATTAATTTTGGCTTGTTTGACCAGTTGTAGGTGATTATACTTTTTGGGCGCCAGATTCGGAAAAAGCGACCCAAATTACTCCTAGAACTGGTCAAACAAGCCAAATAAATAGCGTGCCACCAGGTGGGATCGAACCTGCAACATTATTTTGGGCCGAAAAACGCAAACACTTCCGCACTGCGCCATGGAAGCCGCTTTTTCAAACTTAAATGGCTTCCCCCCTTCCTTCAGGCAAAGGTAGGTCAGCGTGTGTTAGGACTAGGGTTGTGAAACTGTCCGGCAGAAAAGAATCGGAAAGTTTTCCGGATAACTTTCCGTTTCACAACCCTAGTCAGGACGGACTCAAACATGAGTCTAAATTACGTTTGAGTCTGTCCTAAAATACGCTAGCCTACCAACAAATGGAACCAAGGCAACCACCCCCCCCCCCCGCCCGTTTTCATATTTAAAGGCGCAAATTTCGGAAACTCAAAGAAATTCAAAAAAATTAGATTTTGGGACTGAAATCAGGTTTTCGAGAATTCCTGTTGTCTAAAATTAACCAGAAAAATCAGATTTTGAAACTAAAAATCTAATTTTTGGCTAAAAATTAGATCTGTAAGAAGTCCTGTTGTCGAAAATCAAGCCTTTTCTGGTTATTCAACCCAAATGGCAAAATTACCTGATTTGGATACCTCTCCCTGACAGCTGGCAAAATGTCACCGAAACAAATTCTAAAATATTCTGTTAAAATTTTTTTGATACAAAATAACAATTTCCTACCCTAGATCGGTGAGAGAGTTGTCCTGTCTCTTATTCCTGTGTAAATTTCGTAGAATTTAAGTTAAATCCAGACAGCTCTCTCTTTTTTCGTCCATTTAGAGAAGTGTCGTCTGTCTAAATTTTTATCAAAAATTAATCTAAATTTAGTTGTAAGAATTCATCACGAAAAGATAGCCAAATTATTTTTTCTATTTTTTGAACAGACCTTACCTCGACACCATGATCTTCAAGACCTCCATTATCTCCTTCTTCTGACGAACAGTGGTTTTCAAGAGCTCGCCAATTTTCGGTGTTTCAGGTCCAATTCTGACTGTCAAGAAACCACCCTAAAAAAGAATAGCTGATTGATAATTTTTTAACAAACTTGAATTTCACATGGATTCAGATTAAGAAACATGATTCTTTCACGGCTTTTCAAACGTCCGAAATGTTATCTTTGGCTTTTGAAACAAATTTTGCAGTAAATTAAAAAACTCCTCAAATTTGACTAGAAAACGTGTTTCAGACTTAAAATGACTTCTAGTTTTCCAAATGGTGTATTTAAAAATTTGATCTGTATCTTTTCAAAGAAGATATCTCCGCTTTCTGAATCTTAGCTTTCTAACAAGCTATCAATCTATCAACATTTTCGGGCGTTTTGAAAAGTCGTGCCTCTAACATGGCGAAATGCGGTTCGAAAAATCGACGTTAGTGTCATATACCCCTCCCTAAAAAGCTAGTGTCAAATATCCTGCCCAATAATTTTTCAACTATGTTAAAAACCAAATTTTTTAATAAAAGTTATGGAAAAGCCATTTTTAGTAATAACCAAGACCTGAGTCTAGGTTAAGCCTAAGCCTACTGGCCTTAGCCTAACCTAAGCCTAAGTGAAAAAAATTTCGGGGAAGGTATAGGACACCAGCTACTTTGGGAGGGGTATATCATTGAATTTGAGTCTTTTTAAGCTCTGCATTACCTATGCAAATGGTAGAATAACGAGTTGACGGTGAGTCGCTGACTAAAAGCTCAGCCATTTTGTTGCCTACAGGTTGAGGGAAAAACATTGGGAAGGGCGCCAAATGGACAGTGCCACCTAAAATCATTATCAAATTTTTACTTTATAATCAAATTTGTGTAACCTCTTGCCTCCCGGACTGAATTCACCATTCAACTCAACCGTGAAGTCATTTTAGTGGCATATGACTGGAGCAATTGAACGGTCAGAGATGTCTGACAGTTTACTCTACAATCAAAAACATAGTAGTTTTTTAATTTTAAGTAAAACTACTTACAAAGTCCAAAGACTGCAGCACAACACCCAAAAATGACAGTGGGTTGGTAGTCATTCCTGCAGGGCAATTGGCACAACATTGTTATTGGGGTCTGCGAAGATGACATGGTTGGGAGAGGGCAAGCCTGTTGTCTTCTGTTCCGAGACACTAGCCTTTCTCCACTTACAGCTATGCTGCAGCTCTAAGTCGTTGCAAATGGCTGCCTGAACTTCCGCTACTCACAAAGTGAGGTGGAGCTGAAGCGAAACCTAAATGTAATTAAAAAAGATTGAAAATTAGTTTATGGTACAGTTAATCCGATTTTTTACGAGGGAGGAAGTTTAGCTGTAAATCTCACTTAATTTTCTTTACCGAAATTTAAAATTTTTCTAAACCCAAATACAGTCATCCTCAGTATAACGGTCCCTCTAGGGACTCGCCGTAGAAGGTCTTTGTTAAAGGGTTGACTGTAAGTATAATTCTAAAAAATATAGCCTTGCTTTAAATGGGGGTAAGCTACTTATGTTTGAAAAAGTGCCTCCATGGCGAAGTGCGTAGCTTTTGTGTTTTTTGGCTCAAAATAATAATGTTTCAGGTTTGATCCCACGTGCTGGCACCTATTTATTTTGGCTTGTTTAACCAATTTATAGGGGTAATTCGACTTTTCGCGCCAGATTCGGATCAGCGACCCAAATTACCACTCGAGCTGGTCAACAAGCCAAAATAAATAGCATGCCACCATAGATCGAACCTGCAAACTATTTTGGGCCAAAAACGATTACGCAATGCGCATGGAAAACAATTGTTCAAAAGTCTAAGTAGGTCCCCTTTAAAATGGGAAGTAAGCTTCATATACGCATCGCCTAAGTCGCAGGTTCGACTACCACTGGGTGCAACCTATTTTTACCTTTTTATTCATAAGTTCGGTATCAAAATGCTCCTACTTTTTTAGCTATCAGTGCAGGCTTTTGCACTACTGGAGCTCATTTTATGCTGAATAGGCTAAATTCTGTGAAAATAGATGGGTTTCAAAGTTTTTCAGTCAGTGAACTTACTAAAACTAGAATGAAATAAATAGGTCGTGCACTCAAAAATATTAAAACCTTCGACCTTAGGCGATGCGTATATAAAGTTTTCTCCCATTTATACTGCGATTTTCAGTTTTGTCAACTGGATTTCTTGTCTTTTACCCTACCCTAGTCCTGTGGAAACTCCTCGACCCATTGCTGCTGTCCAAATTGAGTAGTTGTTGAGGTGCCAGCACCAAGCGAGGTGTATCCACTAACTGTACCAAAGCCTGAGGTTGTCTCTCAGGTTTCACTGCTTGAGGTGTCTTAAGGGGCTCTAATTCTCCAGCTGCCTTGTCCACACTACTCTGCCCCTAGATGAGGTACCTCCACTTTAAGTGAGCCCACATTGTTGGCTGCCATCCCCTTGTTTGTATTTTGTGCAATGCTATAAGGTGGTCTGGCCAAAGTAGTGGAGGTGGTACTGAAGGTTGGGGAGGTCTGGATTGTGGAGGGGCCAGAGCAGTCTTTGGGCCTTTGGGTGCGGCAGCTGCTTTCTTGGAAGCACAAGAGGAAGGACATTGACCTGGAGAATAGCATTATTATACACCTAGAGAACAGTACACCTAGAAACCCACCGCCTCCCCTCCCAATAAGTTGTCCAGCCCAAAAGCACTCAAAGCAGTCTGCAGCAATTGACTGAGTGGAATACTCTGTGGAATAATCCCAAGTTTAGAATTGAGCTGGTCATTCACGATCGTTGGAATTTGATTGCAGACTTGGGTGGGTAGCATATTCCTTACTCTGCTTGAGATCATGCCCTGGAATAGTGTGCTTGAATAAAGGATGTAAAATTGAAATAGCTCACCCTAAACTGACTGTTGGCAATATCGCCGACAAGTCCTCCATTTCAATGTATACATCCACATAGCCCACTGACAACTAGCAAAAATATATATGCTCTATTTAAGAACTTTTTAAAGCTGAATTAATATTTACCTGACAGCTAGCCACTGAAAAGCGCATATCTATAAACATATTTTAAGGTAAATTTTTCAAACCTGCAAAAATATGCTTCCAGTGGGTCCACGGTTTAGGGTTAAGGCTACTGTGATGCTCACCTTAAAAGTGATATTTTACAATTGAATAATTAGTTATGCTAGCCCCTCACCTGATGCACATTCACTTGGATGATACCAAACAAAGCGATTGGAATCAGTATGTTGATTTGACCTGCTAAGTTACCAGTCACTCTAAAAATACAGTTGACTGGACAGGAATTGCACATTTTTTTCTTTTAAAAGGGTATGCCCACGCTAATAAGAGGTGGTGCCGGGAATTCAATTTTTTCCTAATCATTGAACTTCTGCATGGATTTTTTAGCTTGGGTTTTGACAAAAACATACCTAAATTAAATCATAGGCTTTTAGCCAAGTTAAAAAACCTATTCAGAAGTTCAATGATTAGGGAACTTTTTTGAATTCCCGGCACCACCTCTCATTGGCGAGGGCATGCACCTTTAAGTATACCAAAACCACACATTTTATTTATTGATATTCTTATTTCAACAATTTGCGTCTGACATCACTTACCCTATATCCACATTCTGTACAGCCAAAACTAAAAGATTAGGAGGTGCAGGGTAAAGCACTATTCTCTGAGGACATCGGTATCTGGACACATATAGGTTATACACTTGGATGTTGCCATTAACTTCTTCTATTCTCTGATTGATGTTGGGCAGTCTGGCCTTCTTGATCTGTGCATTTAAATAGGGGCAATGATTGCACTGGCATATTGAAACCCTCTTTGGTTGAGACGGGCTTTGATGCCGGCTGCTCCCCTAGTACCTCCTTAATATTTGAGAAATGAGCTTCTAGATATAAGGTGTAATTAGCCAAAAAACTAAAATACCTAATAACTGGGGGTTGAAGTCGTATCCATCTAGGCAATGAAATTTAAATAAATTATCCGTGTCGGTAATTTTATGATTCACAAATTTCAGTATATTCACACATTGGCTGTAAGTGAATTTCCGCACCAAAAGTGTGAAATTCCGCACCAAATTAATTAAATTCCGCACCAAATTCAAATTCGTTCTAAAAATAGTGAATTTCCGCACCGAAATTGTGAAATTCCGCACCAAATTTTTTATTTCATTGTCTGTGCTGTTTATCGTGTATAAAAAGTTGAGCATTGTCTCTTTTTTCGTTCATGGAAGGCAGTTCTAGGCAGTTCTAATTATGTCGCCGGAAATAGATCTGACACAGACAATGAAATAAAACATTTGGTGAGGAATTTCACACTTTCTGCGAAAAACCGACTGGGCGAATCAGAATTCCAGTCAGATGGGCTTTATTGCTCAGAATTCAGGTTTATGATGATTTTGAGTGGTTCAGGGTGGAGTTCTTCTTCAAAATTTTACCCCCTAAAGTAAACCCCTAAAAACCATCTTTCAAGGGCTTGTGACCATTCCGGGTTGGGATTCTAAGCAATCCAAGTAATTTTCAGACTAAAAAATTTGAATTCTTGCAAAATTTGGTTGGTCTTGGACAGAAAAAGGCATAAATAATTTTTTAAAAATTTGGTGCGGAATTTCACAATTTTGGTGCGGAAATTCACTATTTTTAGAACGAATTTGAATTTGGTGCGGAATTTAATTAATTTGGTGCGGAATTTCACACTTTTGGTGCGGAAATTCAATTTGATCCTTCACACATTTTGAAGTATATTTAGGGACTATATTAGATACCGCAATTTTTAGTTTAAATTTGTGGCTGAATTTTTTTTTGTTGCGATTTTTAATGAGAAGTATTGGGTTTATATTGGGTCATATTTTGAATTCCGCTCGAGACAAAAAACATTCGGATTACCAAGAATTGCTTTTTCGGGATAAATGAGTACAGGGAGGAGGCAATCTTAAAGATTGTGGAGGGGGAGGGGCCGGGGAAACATCAATTTATAAACAAAATATAATCAGTCATAAAGACCAGATTTTAAAATTTTCGCCAAAAAAAGTCACACGAGCGTTCCTGGAGCTTACGTTAATACGAATAGTCACCTTTTGAATTAAATTTTCTGTGTTTCTAATTTAATGGCTTCCAGTAGCTCAAGGGAGGGGGAAAAGCTACTTAGGTTTCGAAATTCGGCCTCGGTGGCGCAGTGGGCAAGCGTTCGGGTTTTCCGATCCCACGTGGTGCACGCTATTTATTTTGGCTTGTTTGACCAGTTTTCGAAGTTATTAGACTTTTTTGACGACGGATTCGGAATCAGCGACCCAAACTACTCCTAGAACTGGTCAAACAAGCCAAAATAAATAGCATGTCACCACGTGGGATCGAACCTGCAACACCATTTTGGTACATAAGTTTCCCCTCCTTTGATTGTTGCCATGTACTGAGCTCAATTATATATCAATAATCAAAGTGTTAATAGTGAACCTGTCAAAGAGCAGCCAGGTGGGACACTAGGTACACAACTAGGCGAAACGATAGCCTGCGACTGGCTTGTGACATATCCTCTGGCAACTATGGAACAGCGTCTAAATGGGCATGTGATTGCACTAAACTGCAACTTAGACTACTCAAAATTGTGATCTGCAAAACCTGTGTTTAATAAACATAAATTTTCAACTGCGAAAACTTACAATAATAATATAGGTCATCTTGTAAAAATTTTTGAGGTTGTATTCTGAGGATATGGACAGAAAATCAACAAATATAGATAAAAAATTACAACATTAGTTTTGACTAAATTGATGCTTGTTTCGATTGCCCAAGCTGCAACACAATGTAATTCGGTTCAAAAATAAAGAAAAGTAAAATATAATTAAAGGGGAAGCTATTTAGGTTCGAAAAAGTGGCCTCGGTGACACAGTGTTCTGTCCAATATTTTGCCCCATCGTTTGCAGGTTCAATCCCACCTGGTGGCACACTATTAATTTTGGCTTGTTTGACCGGTTCTAGAGGTTAATTGGGGTCGCTGATTCCGAATCTGGCGCTAAAATAGTCGAATCACCCCGCCACATTGGTCGAAGAATCCACAAAAAATAGCGTGCCACCACGTGAGCTCGAACCTGCGCGCCATTTTGGGCCATAGAAAAGGTGCGCTTGAACACAGCGCCACTCAGGCCACTTTTTCTAATCTAATAACCCCTCCCCCTTTAAGGGCATGCCCGTGCCCTACACGAAGAATAGGCGGGGACCACACTTATTTCTTTCTCAATCAAGTTTGATCTGCGTTCTCATCCATACTTTTGAAGTTTTCTGTCTAGTTTTCAAAAGTAGTATAGGGTCATCAATATTAGATTTGATGCCAAACGAGTGAAGATTGAAGGATTCAAAAAATGCTAGTCTCCGCCTTGGCTTTTTGAGATGCACGGAAATGCCCCTTTTAAGTAATAATATAATAGTCAAATTGCATAACAGAATTTAAAATCTCGATAAAAACAAACACACAAAGTTAACCCAACTAGTTTACTACAAATAACAGTAGCTCATAAAAACAGTGTAATTGATAAAGGAAAAAGACAAACACATGAAAAGCCCCAACTTTTTGATTAGGCAATACCACCATCTATACAGCTGACTACAAAGATGATTCTGCTGCCCGTTGCTGCAGATGTTTTAGCAGCAGCAGTTTGCATGCAGCAGTAGCTAGCGAGATAGAAGAAGGCGCCTTTGTAAAACCTGCTTTTCCTTCACCTTGCAGCACAAAAGAAGAAGGCGCAGATGTCTGACCACTTGAAATTTTAAACCACCGTTATATATTTCGTGGTCAGTGGTAGCAGCAGAGACAGTGAAAGTGTTGCGCTAGCCAGCCCCAGGCTAAAGAGGATATGTGCAGTCAGCTAGCACTCTTCCTTTGTGCGCTGAAGAAGATCAGGAAAGAAGACTTTTTGACGCACACACTAGTTTTGCTGGATCAACAGATTGCTTCTCAGTTTCTGTGTTCTGTTTTTGGGCTGCAGACAAAACAAACAGAAAACTGATAAATATGCATGAATTATAGATATTATTTGCCAATTATATACGTTCCGGAAGAGCAGTCCAAATTTGATCAAAGACATGCTTAAACCAGGTTTTGGTCTAATCTAGCATAAATTGAGATTGATGGTTATTAGTAATATGGAAAACTAGTTTCTACTAGCATATATGACTCATTGAATGCTAAGAATAGTTGCTGAAGCTTGGGGATTTCCAATTACTCATGGTAGTTAGATGTTACTATGGAGTTAATAAAACGGCTAAATTGAACCTGAGCTGTCCCAGAAAATCAACTTGGGGGACCAAGGCAATTTTTTTGAAAAATTTGAGTTTTTTACCTTTTTTTTACTATAAAAGTCTCAAAAAATATTATTTGCATGTTTTAATCATTTTTATACAAAATAAAGGTAAAGAATAAAAAACTCAAAATTTTTCAAAAAAAATTGCCTTGGTCCCCAAGCTGATTTTCTGGGGGGGGGGGGTTATATGACAGTAGCGCCGAATCAACTATCAATATTAGTCTCAGGTTCTGAAAAAGCTGGCTAATCATTTCTTAGTTTCGGCTAACATATGCTGGCCAAACCCTTAGCTTGAAGCCTAAGCCTGAAAAGGGCGAATAAAATGTGCAATTGATAGAGAGTCGCATTTTTCCAAGGGGGCCCAAATGAACAATTGCCAAAGCTTATTTATTTGACTGCGTAAACTTAGAAAAGCCTACCATCCACTTACAAGAAAACCGCCCAAACTGTAGGATCAAATTCGCAAATTCTGTTAAGCCATCTTGTAGAGCATGGTCGATTTGTATAGTGTAGCCGGAGTTTTTTCGGCTGACAGCGACAAAAATTTTGAGTTGTAGCAAAGAAAGCCGGAAAACCCCAAAAACACTGATTTTGGATATTTCAGTGCTCCGATTCCCTGTGTTTTGTTTGTCAAGTGCCAAATCTGATCATTATGACCTCATGTTACTTTTCGATTCTACGTCTATCAGTAATTTTTTTTAGCAATTATTTCAAAATTTTCTGAAAACTTAAATTTTCATGGCACATATCACCACATATCATGGAGGTTCAGTGAACCAGTGAAATTTGAATGCTCTACAAGATGGCTTTAACGCATTTTTCATTTACGTCTCCTAAGTAATTTTTATATGCTTAAAACGAAAAAAAGAATTAAAATTTTCTCACATTTTTCTACACAAAAAATGGATTTTTTGAAAAAAAATTCACCAAAATCGACTTTTTGCCTTGGTCCCCCAAGGCAATCCAACCTGAAAGGGTACCCAGACACCCCAAAAGATGGCATTTGAACATACATTCGACTCTCGTTAAACTGGCACTCCAATAAACTGGCAGCCTCGATAAACTGGCACATTGAAAAAGTCCTATTGGCTGGTCGACAAAGAAATTAGGCAAAGTAACGTCCCAATAAACGGGCACCCCGATAAACTGGCTAGGGAAACTTGCCAAAACGAAATTTGCCTAACGTATGTTTTGCCAAAACGAATTGTGCCAAAACGAAATTTGCCTAACGTTAAATGGCTAGAATATTGTTGACAAATATTATTTCTTGCATCAAATTTCGTTTTCGGCAAAACCTGCGTTTGGCAGATTTCGATTTGGCAAATTTCGTTTTGCCAAATTTCGTTTCGCCAAATTTCATTTTGGCATATTTCGTTTCGGCAAATTTCGTATTTGGCAAATTTCGTTTTTGGCAAGTTTTCCCTAGCCGATAAACTGGCACCCCAGACTGGTCCTCAGGGGTGCCAGTTTATCGAGAGTAGACTGTAGTTTTGTTGACTGGTGCGCACCGCACAAAGAAACTCTGGTATGCATACATTTTTCATGCATCCAGAGCCACTTTCGAGTGATTTGTGTCTAAGGTATGTGGGTGTGCGCATCTCCACCCGTGAGAGTTTGCAATTTGCGAAATATTTACTCTGGACTGATATGTAGGTCTTCAAAGTCAGGGGAGGGGGATTAATATAGCTTATACGGTAAATACATAAACTTAAATATGTACTTCTCGATAGCAACTAAATATCTTTGCAACTCAATCAACAAAACCACAAAGAAAAGCAAAAGCATCAAAATTAGAATCGACAAGATGCTATTGCATAACGAGAAAAAGTTATTGTCTAGCTGTTCAAACCAGCTTAAAAAAGCAGACACCGTATTACGCCAACATCATAACTGTAGAAATATAGTGATGGATAACTGCTTTACCCAGTCAAAAGTAGCTAATGCAACTTGTAGTCGAGATATCCACAAGGCTACACTTCCGGCTGCAAGCCATAGGGAGTGTTTGCGCCATCATTCAAACAATAATATGAAGTAACCAAAAAGCCCTTAGGCTTCACTTACTCCTGCTATACATGCAATAAAACATCCTATCATCTCTTTTTAGATTTGCAATAAATTTTAAAGTTCGCAAATTTTTTTTGATAGCTGCTTCAACTAGCTAAATTTATGACTAAAAAGGTGGTTTTGGTAGAAAAAAATGTCTTAGCTATAACTAGACAATGAAAAACAAATATTACAAATTGGATATTCATCGATAGATGCCCTGAGGCATCATTATACAAGAGACCAGCAGGTTAGTTAAGCAGATGCGAAAACGTGTATTTCAGGTAGAGGGGGTGCTACTGATTAACGTTTCTTTTATTGACCAATGAAAGATTTTCGGAATGCAAATTTAAAGAAAATTAGTTAAGAATTTCTAGGGTTTGTGTGATCAATTGATTTTATAGTTGAATTTGTCAACTGTGGATTTCATATTCCACACTTAGCACCATTAAATTGTCTTTTACCTAAAGCCATTCATCTTTTTCATAAAAATTGCCGTAAATAACTTTTTCATATAATTTTAGACAATTTGGGCAACAAACATGGCAACCAAAAACAAATTTGATGCTAAAAAAGAAGTACCAGGTGGCCCAAGAAATATTGACACTTTTAAACCATCATAACTTTTTTCTGGGCCGTACTTTGAATTTCTGTAAACGCAGTTCGACTTAGTTTTATCTAACAATTGTTTTGGTAAATGCAGTGAAAAACACGATTTTTTGCTTGGTCCTCCCCGTGATTTTGAATCCTGGTCTCTGGATGTTTTCTAGGGGGTATAGAACATTTTTCCGTCGAAATTTTAATTTTGTCTACATTGAGAAAAAACGTTTTGCTAGTATTATTTTGTAGCTGAGATTCAGGGCTTCAAAATGATATACTTACAGTCAACAAAGATGACCAGTATGACACTGAGTCCGACACTCAAGCCGAAAAATGTCCCCGCGCTGGATGGACAAGGTCGGTACTTTTATAGTCCCCCCACCCCCATACTCGGATTTTTTGAAAAGTGACCCAAAATCACCTCTCGAACTCATTTGTTCTGCACAACAAGTCTGAGAAGCATTTCTAAACACTTTCTGAATAAAAAAATTGAAAGTTGTCAAAAAAATTGCTCCCACCCCTCAGGCAAAGATGGTCTTTTTAGGGGTTTTTTTTAGGGTCACTTGGGTGATTATCACATTTTTTTTGCTGGAGCTGGGCAAAAAGACTCTCTAAATGCATTTTTGATCAATTTTGATCAGACTGAGTCAATTTGAACAATTTTGTCTAAAGTGAGTATGTGCGCGCATACTCTAACCAACCAAGCCCCCTGCGCCCCCTTCGGGGGCGCAGGGGCTTGGGGGCTTGGAGTTGAGATGCGCACACACACAACCTGAGACACAAATCACTCGAAAATGACCTTGAATGCAAAAAAACATATGCATACCAGAGTTTATTTATGGGTAGGCCCCAGAAAGTAAAAATTTGTTCAAAATCTATCATTTTTACCTTCATTTGACTTGAAAAAGGCTAAAAAATTGGCGAAAAAATACCCTAAAAAGACGAACTAACCCCGAGGGGTGGGTGACAAATTTTTTTGGTAAATTCAACTCTTTTTTTTATTCAGAAAGTGTTTAAAAATGCTTCTCGGACCTTGTTTGTGCAAAAAAATGAGTTCGAGAGGTGACTTTGGGTCACTTTCAAAAAATCCGAGTATGGGGGGGGGAACTATAAAATACCACAAGGTCTAAACCACAGAGGAAGCAAAAATTGTATTTTAGACATTATACAACAAAAACAATTGTTAGATCAGACTGAGTCAATCTGTGGTCACCGAAATTCGGAATACGGCCTAGAAAAAAGTTACGACGGTTAAAAAGATCGACATTTCTTGACTCAGCCTATATTTTGGTGGAATTTTTTTCGGCGGCAAAAAATCTTTTTTCGGTAACAAAAAATCTGAAAATTTTACAATAGGATAGACATAATGAGAGTATAAATCAAGCGGGTGTCGCTGTATTAGAAGAAACGGTGTTTTTCACATCGGAATGCGTGTGTGACAAGATAGTAAAACAATTTATTAGTTGTAATGTTGCTTAATGTTTTCAACGTATATAAACAAATAATTTATCACACTTAATATTTTAAAAAAAATGAAAAATAATAATATGGAATGTTGGTGGGTATTCTCTGTATTATTAAAAAAACTTCAGCTTTTCAATACTAGCTAAATGAGTAACTAAGAGAAATAAATTAGCTAGCTCATCCCCATTGATAATTGCACTAAATAATAAATAAAACAAAGGCAAGTTAGAGAATGTTTGCATTTGTGAAATACATAAGCATCGATGTAGTCACACATCTTTGTTAAAAAATTGCAAATTTCAAAAAAAAAAGTAAATTTACGCTTAAAATAATTGGCTGAAATCGGCCCAAAATGGTGTGCAGGTTCGACCCACGTAGTGGTACGCTACTTTTTGGCTTGTTTGACCAGTTCTAGGGGTAGTTTGGGTCTCCGATTCCGAATCTGGCGTCAAAGAAGTCTAATGACCTGTAAAACAGCCAAACAAGCTAAAATAAATCGCGTGCCACCAGGTGGGATCGAACCTGCGCACTATTTGGCCAAAAATACAAACGCTTACGCACTGCGCCACCGGAGCGACTTTTCTTGCCCCGCGAAGGTGGAATACCTTTTAAACTTAATTTTGTAAAAAAATCGATAATAATTGAGCTAAAAAGGCAAATTTTTAAATAATACTCATCACTCTATATTTTGTTTAAATAATTTTTAAGCTAAATTTCGACTTTTCGCAATTTTTTCTCAACAATTAAATGTCCAATTTAGTGTCTTTATTAGCTAGATTTTAGCTTGCAAATTTTCTCATCCGACTCTCCTTCTCGAGCACTTTTCTTTCCCTTTCAATCCGGGACTTGATCGTTTGATTTTCTTCTTGATTACAGTCCTGTCGAGTGGTTGTAAATGCCCATTGCTTTGAGTTTATTGCCGTCCAGCTCCAAAAATTTAGGACCATTCACCTGGTTGACTGTGAACTCGGGAATATATTTGTCTGAAATTTTTTCAGCTCTGCATAACTTAAATTGTATTTCAAACCTATACCTAGACCAATATGAATAAGCAATTGGCAACTTCGTCTGTTGTCCATTGCAAAACTTGTAGGCCCTTGAAAAAAAACATTACTTTTGAACATTTTGTTAATTTAAGTAGTGGGCCTACCTGTGCCTCTACATTTTCTCGCCAAAACTCATTTTCAGCTAAATGGTGAGCAAAAATTATTAGCGTATTGTGTGGCAAAGATGTGTCATACCTTGAATATATCTTTTTCTCAGTGGGAAGAGAATTCTGTTTTTGCTGGATGAGTGATTGCTTTTTTGAGGCATGGCTGGAGATGCGGGCTCGCCTAAAATATTACCAATACTAAGATCAGAATCCTTAAAGTTGTAATTTTTTAAATTTAAACAATTGTTTGTAAACTGTAGCTTAAGAACTTTTTATTTTGATCAAAACTAAAAAATTGAATACTTATTCTAGGCGAGCAACCAGATCCATAGCCAACCATCATTTATAGGCACTGGACTGTCACAATTAGTTGTGTGTGAAAGTGAAGATGCAAGCATATATCTTTGGGATTGCTGTTGACAATGGTAGTATTGTTCTAATGCTTGCTGGTTCATATCTATGTCTGCTGCAGTGGAATAAAAGTTTTCAGATTTCACAAGTGGGGCGCCTTAAAATTATCAAATTTTTCATATTTTGGATAATATCTCTTGGATTTTATCCCACTATCTGGTGCCAAAATATGCCTTGGTCCCCCTGTCGTTTTGGCTCTATATGTGTTCATGCCGACGCCGAAAAAAATATGCCTTGGTCCCCTCTTGTGTTTTGCAAAAAAATTCAAATTTTGCCTTGGTCCCCCAAGCTGATTTTTTCTAAAAAAAATTATTTCTTCACTAATCGTTTTAAAAAATCATCAAAATGTTATTTTTGTGTTAGAAAAACACATTTACGAGACTACCATGAGAGTAAATAGACTGTTATGTCGGCCATGTATCGGTTGCAGCACGACCTAAAATAGCACATTTTTCATTAAAAAGAATTAGAATAGTTAAAGGTTGATAGAAAAAATTGTTAAATTCAATGACGCGAGCCAAATATCTGCAAATAAATATTTTTCGAGACTATTAGAAGAAGAAAAAATTTGCGAAAAAAATCAACAGGGGGGACCAAGGCATATTTGGCACCAGACATTCGATAGAACTAATATGTTTACCTGTATTACTAGCATTGATTTGTATGCCGTTCATAATTAATCTTAAGCTTTTTTATTAAAAATATACTCCTTTTAGGCTAAATTGAACTATATCCCCACATCTCAATTAAACTATACCCCACATTTTTTGCCTTGGTCCCCCTGTTGTTTTTTTGTGATTTTTTGCCCAAGCCTAAAAAGATCACGAAAAAAAACAACAGGGGGACCAAGGCATAAAAATGTGGGGTATAGTTCAATGAGATGTGGGAGTATAGTTCAAGTGCTCCATTTTTATATTAACTTAACCTTTCGTAATGTGCCGAATTAGTAGATCCATTGTTGCAGCAGTAGCAGCACAAGTCAGAGGTCTTTGTGATAAGCCTGCATGTCTAGGAGCATTGACCCGAGTTGCATGAGGTGGGGGAGGAGGGGAGGTAACAGCTGTTACTGAAGAGCTTACACTAGACTGCATCACTGGTGGTTGGCGAGTTTCTTTAGAGGGTATTACTTGCTCCTTGCTAGCTTTAGAGCTTCGCAAGGTGCCTCATCATCCTCATCGATGTCTTTCAAAGGCGCTTGAGTTTGTGCTATGTGGTCTTTGACAGTTGGCTAATTGCTCCCTGAAGTAGAATTTAGTTATGAAAATACACTGCGAAAATAATTTTCTTGAGAAATTACTACGGCAATGGCGATTTCGAATTATTGAAGTTTTTATTACGGCTTAACTACTTTAAAAATATTGGAAATGTTTTTTGTTTTGTTTGTTTTTAGAACTATTTTCAACTAGACCACGGACAAGCAAAAGTTGGTCGAAATTGCCGAATTAGACAAGATGGGAGACTTAGATGGCCCCACGATTTCTTGATGCCGGTTCAAGATTTAACTCGAATAATAAACAAAATTCAAATTTTAAATGCTAATGAAAAGTGATTACAGTCAACCCCCGCTTCAATGGATCTCCCTCAAGTTCGTTCCCGCCTGGGGTCCGACACTTTTTTTACTTCAATTTTTGAAAGGTTTGTAAATTTGATTCGACAATATTATTAGAAAATTGAGAAAATCAATAAATGACAACATTTTCGCCGAAAAAAACTCGCCGGTACCCAGAACCATTACAATTTTTCTGATTCGTCTGGTGAATCAGGTTCGGCAAATACTTCGAAATTTGAGGTAAAAAGTGTCGGACCTAGCGGGAACGAACTTGAGATGGGTGCCACTGTAGCGGCTTTGATTGTAATAAATATTTACGAATAAAAATCGGTTTTCCGCTGAATTAATAATTTATTTAGCGGTTAGACACAACGTTTCTTTAAAAACATGAAATTTTAATTTTTCGCCTTTTACCTTAACTGTGTCAATTCCCTTCTACCAAACTGACTCTTCGTTTAGCCATCTGATTAAGTTTATCTTCCAATTCATCAATCCTATTCTTCAATTGCCCCACAAGAACACCATAATGATTGTCTTTTTCTCTTAGCTGCTCCACATGGCATTCTTCTCGCTCCATTAGCTCTTTTTCCTGAAATTTTTATTAAAAAATTGGCTCCATATGTTTGTAGGGTGGCCCCGAAAAAACTGCTTTGGTCCCCCTGTTGATTTTTTAAAAATTTTTTTTCCTTAAAAGTCTTAAAAATGTTTTACTCACACTTTTTTTTTATCATAATTTTCAATTTTTTTTTGGCTAAATTGTTTGGTCAAAAAAAAATTCGCCTTGGTCCTCCAAGGTTATTTTTTTTTGAAAAATTTTCTTTTTCGCCACATTTCTCAAAAATCTTCTGCAGATTATTGTACGCGGCCAAGACCAGCACAGTCCACATTGCAATGGATTGGGAGATTGGGTGAAAACAGACAGAGGAACCAAGGCAAAATTTAAAAAAATCAACAGGAGTGACCAGGGCTGTTTTTTCGGGGGCCACTCCAACACATATAGAGCCGAAAAAAATTTTTTCATTTTAAACTTTAGTGAATTCAGTTAGCTTTTTCTCTAATTTTTTTTTCTCAAAAAATTCACAAACTTTAAAAAACTATAAAATATCACCTCTCCTGATAATTCCTCAACATTTCTCTGGCCTGGTCATACTTATTCTCTAGTTGAGCATAATGCGACTCGTGTTTTCTAGCACATCGTTCATTTGCTCAGCCTTTTTCTGACTTCCATCTAGTTCTGACACTAGTGCCACTATTTTGGCTTTGATTTGTGCTTCATTGTTGTTAGGTTTGCGTTGCTGGTCATTGTTAGCCATTGGTCTAACCACTTTGTCTGGTTTAGGCGGAAATGCAGTTTTAGGTGGCTCCTCTTCTTCACTATTTTCTTCATTTGTTGGCTTTGAAAAGATGCTTTGACAGGCTGAGCAAAGGATTGCTTTTGTTTGCTGCTGTTGCATAAGTAGTCTGAGACGGTCTTGTTCAAGAGACTGAAATAATAGATAAAATCAAAAATGAGATATAACAATTTAATCCAATAAAACCTGGTTGATAAGTTGGGCCACCTCGCTGTCTTCTAGATTTGGCTCTCTGCCGATTGTAAAAGTGACCGCTGAATATATTTTTACCACCACAGTAAAATTTTAATTTTTACAGCACCTTGAAGTACAGGAAATAATGCCGTATGCTAGACAGTGCCGCAAACCCAAATTCTTATCACTAAACAAAAGAAAGAGTATCAAAAAACAACTGAACTATCAAAATATATATAAATTTTTTTTGTCAAATTTCTATTGATTGATTTCATCCTATTGACATTTTTACGACTCCAGTAGTGATTTATAAATAATTTTTTTTATACGTCAATTAGATATCAAAATTTTACTTTATTTGGTTTAACACCCTTAAAAATTTTTTAGTGGTACCTAAAACCGTTTTTTTTAAAGCTGAAATTACTACGGGTCGTCCCTGGGCCTAAGGCTCTAAGCCTAAAAAGAATGGGTGGAGGAACGGAGGTAAAACCGAATAGCTATTTTAGGGGGGGGGGAGGAACGGAGGTAAAACCAATAGCTATTTTAGGGGGGGGGGGCGGGTTGACTAAAACCGAGTAGCGCAGAAATTTTATTGACAAAAAACTTACAATTTCAGTAGCTCTTAAAGTTTGTGCTGCAAAAAGTTGGCTGACACCCACTAGAGATACATCCATCCACAGATACCTAAAAACCACAAAATTTAATACAAAAATCATTAAATCAAGCACCGACTATTTGATCGCATTGCCGAATTTTGCCATTTCTATGAACAGCTCCACCTGCTGTGATTGATTTCACAAAAATGCCAAGTTTTCTAAACCAGAATCCGCCCCTACACCCATTCCTAAAATATTCTTTTTATCAGGTGTATAAATTAAACGAAGCCATTTAGGTTTGAAAAAGTGGCCTCTGGTAAGCGTTTGTGTTTTTTGGCCCAAAATAATGTTGCAGGTTCGATCCCACGTGGTGGCATGCTATTTATTTTGGCTTGTTTGACCAGTTTAGAGGTAATTAGACTTTTTTGATACCAGATTCGGAATCAGCGATCTAAATTACTCCTGGAACTGGTCAAACAATCCAAAAAAAGTAAAGTGCACGCATGCGGGATCGAACCTGCAACACCATTTTGGGCCAAAAAACGTGAGCACTTACGCACTGCGCCATGGAAGCCACTTTTTCAAACCTAAACCCCCCTTTAAGTAAGCTCCACCAACCAATAATGCTAACACCCAGCCCTTCAGGCCCTTTGTTCAGATAAACATCAAAAAGTTGCATTTTGTCAAGCCTTCTCTCTAGCTCATACTCAGCACAACTGGCTACTGGATCAATTTCTTCGTTTCTTCGGTCATACTCGTCAACAGCATGGGTCTTGAATATTTTGATTGGGCTGTAGAAAACGACACTTTACGGTTCAAGGCATCCACCCTAAATTATTTAATTAAGTTAAAAAGTTAAAATACAATTTTGCAGTCAGTCATTAAGGGTAAAGTCAGTAGACCAACCTTTCTGGACTTAGACCTCGTTTGGTTTCAGACAGGTCTCCCACAATGCTGGAGTTGGTTGCAGAGGAGTTGGTTTGAGCTGAGAACGACGAACCATGGCTTCCTGATTGTGGTTGTCTTCGGATTAACACAAAACTGGTACTGTTTGCACTTGCAGGATCAGTGATGTGAGGGAGGGCAGGGAATGCTGTCGTAGAATGGGGTGGATGCTTGTTGCTGACTGGGTCTTGGCTCCGAGGGTACCGACTCACCAGACTCGCTTCAAACAAGTCAGATATTAGTAAAGCACTGGTTGATTGAAATTATTACCTAGAATTTTGGTCAGCGTCTTCCATAATATTAGTAGGAGAGTCTAAAAATAATTTTCAAATGTTAAAAAATGAATTTTAGCTCAAAAAATATATGGCAACTATTGGAACACCGATATCGGAGGGTTTTTAATCATTTTCATGCAAAAAAGTTTTAGTAAAAAAAATTTTTGTAAATTGCCCTGGTCCCCCAAGCTAAATTGACTGCTGGGGGTAAATATTTATTCAGTGCTGACGGTAAAGGTAAATTACTCTGTCGATTTGTTTGTGAAATAATGCGTGTAAAAATGCCTTGGCACCTGTGGTATTTAAAAATTTATGAAAAATCATAAGATTGAAGTTTTTAGTGTCAAAACTGGTTCATTTAGAGAGAATACGGTATTTAGCTCACAGTTTACTCTAACAAATGTTTGGCTCATAGTTAACTTGCTAAACTATTAAAGAAAACAGAAAAAAGGGAGATTTTGCAGACTTTAAATTCCTATCGACTATTTTTTTAAAGAGAAACAAGTGCTTACCTTCTAATCCGTCCTGCTGCTGCCATTCACACCAAATCTCCGCTTATAGTATCCAGGATCTCTCCAATAAGGTGAGTAACGCCAGTGTCCTTATCTGCAGAACACTCGAGTGTTCCACCTTTCACTTGCCTTTCTTCACTTCTTAAACCACTTTTCTGCTGGCTTGGCAACAGCAGAAGTAGGTGGGGTGCATCTTTTAACAATTTAAAATAATTAACAATAATATTTTACAAAAAAAAATGAAAGTACCTAGAGTAAGATGTTTGAAAAGTTGTTTAGGGAATGTGTTTGTAGCAGGCGTTCGAGAAGATGCCACAGTTGTGGGTGTAGTAGTTATTTTTTCCAAGTCATTGACCATCTGTGTGAAGTTTTTCGTCACCTGTAATTGCAGCGAAATTAAAAATATAAAAATTTAATAGTTACGTTTTTTTTGGTTTAAAGGAGGGGAAAAGCCATTTACCGTATTCACTCTATAAGTCACCACACTCTAATAAGTCCCCACCCTACGGACCCCATATCTCAGCCTAAAGCAAACATTTTGCAAATCTGTTTTTTGCGTTTTCTTAGTTATTACTAGATTACCTAATTCCAGTTTCAAACTTGTTGAGCACCCGAATTCTAACAATCGAACACAAAATTTCCGATTTTCCAAAATAACTCCCCATGAGGAGTTGATAGAGTGAATACGGTAAGTTTGAGAAAGTGGCCACGGTGGCGCAGTGCGTAAGCTTTACGTTTTTTGGCCCAAAATGGTGTTGCAGGTTCGATTCCACATGGGTGAACTTCTCTTTTTGGGCTTGTTGACCAGTTCATGGGGTAATTTGGGTCGCTGATTCCGAATCTGGCGTCAAAAAAGTCTAATTACCTCTAAAACTGACCAAACAAGCAAAAAATAGATTCGTGTCATCACGTGGGATCAGGACAGCATATGAAGTGCACCCCCCCATCGAAAATTTATTGTACTTTTGATAAAAGTATCCATTTTCAGTCAAAAACTTTTTTTCTGAGGCACCCTAGTGTGCGAAAATTCCTCAGGAACTGAATCAGGAAACAGAATTCAAAAAAAATTTTTAGTCGCTGAGATATGAACTAAAGATGGAGTGTCAATATTTTTAAAAATGACCATCAACTTTACTTTAACTTTAGGTCATATCTCAGCGACTAGCTATTTTTTTTCAAATTGTGTTCCTGATTCAGATTCCTGAGAAATTTTGTCTACTGGAGTGCCCCAGAAAAAAAAATTTTCAACTAAAAATGGGTACTTTTATTAAAAAAGTACAACAAATTTTTCGAGGGGGGGGGGTGCACTTCAACTTTTACGTGGGGATCAGACCTGCAACACCCTTTTAGACCAAAAAGCACAAACGCTTACGCACTGCGCCATGGAAGCCACTTTTCAAAACCCAATTGGCTTTTCCCCCTCGTTCAATTGCGTATGAAAAAAGAGCAAAAAATCGTATTAATACTTAAAATCTAGTATAAAATTACTTAGTTTCAGTACAAAAAGATTTAATTCTAGTACCAAAATTCAACTTGTTCAGAAAACGAGTTTTTCTCTAAATAGAGTACCACTCTCAAATTGTGTGCTGAACCAAAAATTTTGCAATTCGGTTAAGCACAGTAAAATTCAAGAAAATTTTTGATGCCCCAAGTGGGAAAAGAACATACAACGACTTTCTCCGGCCACTGCAGCTCTACCACTGAGCTACCGATGCTATTAATCCTTAACTTTGTTTTAATTTGTGGAGGACGCCAATCAACTTCTTAAAATACAGTAGAATTCTAATTTTGTGTATTGCAAACAACAAATTCGACCAAATGTTCCTTACCTGGCTCAGTGGACTGCCATGTGACTCACTCTTTTGCTGGCAGCAGACGGTTTTAGGGGGAACTGCTGGAGGGGAATTAGCTTTCACTGCTACAGCCTCTTGTCCCGTTGGCTTGCTGAACGCTGCAGTCTTGGACTGTAAAAGAGGGCATATCTTGGCATCTCTCAAATGCTCAAAGAGGGCTTTGTGTGGTTGAAACGACTTTTGCTTCTTGGTCGATGCTGCCAGATTGGGGTGATGGTGCTGAGTGGAAGTGCTGGAGACTGTGCTAGTACCTTCTTCGTCCTCGTCTTCGTCCTCGCTGCTCAACAGCATGTTCTGGTTATTGCTGTTCAATTGCTGCGGTTGCAGCTGACTCATGATAGAAGTAGAGTCATGGCCAACATTTAATGAGTGGGGTTAGCTAAATATTTCTGTTATCAGTTTTATAAAACGTTCGTTAAAAAAGTAATTACAAATATAATAAAATGAATAAATTTAAGAAATATTATCATTTGTTAAAATTGTGAAATGTCGAGTACAGTAAAACCTGGATATAGTGACACCTCTCAAGTTCGTTCCCGCCTAGAGTCCGATACTTTTTTACCTTAATTTTCGAAGTCTTTTATTAATCCTATTTCGACAGTATGATCCTAAATATCGTACGATCATTTTCAGTCATTTTTAAAAAAGACAAAAAAATTGAGTCGAAAAAGCAAAACCTCGATATGAGTGACAACCTGTTTTCAGAAAGTGATATAAAACACACGCAGCTCGACAAGTTTTAAAAACAATAACATAAGAATAAAATCTCAAAAAGAATATAGGACAGCTCAAGAATTAGTTACCAAGCAAGCTAGGGGGGACTATGTGTTGAGAAACGCTTGACGTGCTGGATGTGTTTTTTATGTGTGGACTCGAATTACAGAATGTTATTGTTGTGAAATTGAGTAAAGTGTTAAGAAGACCATATGTAAATTAATAAATTTACGTATTAAATTGCCGTATAACTCTATTAATCTTCAAACTCTAAAAATCTAGTCAAAAAAATCAGGGGTGGGATTATAGAACTTATACGGTAGAGCGGGAGATAAAAACTGCAGAATTAGCATTATGAGAATTAGCTGTAAAATTTACACATACCAAAGCTTACTATTGAAAATACCGTTTGCATTATTTACATGAGTTGTAATTATCATAAATGCTCTAATTTAAGCCCATGGGCTTAAATTAGAACACACAACTCTCCAAGCAAGTTGTGATATTGTGTTTTAGGTATGAAAATTCAAACCCCTAAAACTGGTCAAACAAGCCAAAATAAATAGCGTGCCACCACGTGGGATCGAACCTGCAACACTATTTTGGGTCAAAAACGCAAACGATTACGCACTGCGTCATCGAGGCCTTCGTTTGAACCTAAATGGCTTTTCACTTCAAACGTGGGGGAAGCCATTTAGGTTTGAAAAAGGGGCTTCGTGACGTAGTTGATAACGTTTGCGTTTTATGGCCCAAAATCGTGCGCAGGTTCGATCCCAGGTGCGTTGCATTCTATTTTTTTGTAGTTGTAGTTTTATTTGTAATTAGACTTTTTTTGACGCCAGATTCGGAATCAGTGCCCCAATTACCCTAGAACTAGTCAAACAAGCAAAAATAAATAGCATGCCACCAGGTGGGATCGAACCTGCAACACCCTTTTAAGACCATAAAACACAAACGCTTACGTACTGCGTCATGGAAGCCACTTTTTCAAAGCTAAATGTCTCCCCCATTTAAGTCACAAAATTAGTTAACAAACAAATTTTTTAGATTTGCAGAAAATTTCAAGGAACAAATGCTAATTAGGTACTGGATTTCAGATATTCGTGCTGTAATTCAACATGATGCATTTTTATTTAAAAAAATGTAATAATTATAAAAAATTTCTCAAAAAGAAAGACAAGAATTGATCACTCATTTGGCTTCAAACACAAAAGCTGCTTTAACACAATTAACTATCATAATAGCTGTGACAATACACTGCTAGTAACTGCTTGAGTATATATATATACTAATCCTATTTAATTTCCTCCTCTTGCTGGTTTGCAAACAAAAACAAAGAGTGGCTACTATTCCCTTTCATTTTCTTCTCCAACAACAAATCAATGCATCAAACAGAATGGATATTATGTTAATTGCCGATAATAGAACCTTTGACTCACCAACCACAATATACATTTTATATACTACTAACTGCCTTTTACAACATCAAACAATATGGCCAATTTGCAGAAAATTAAATTCTGATAATTAATCCTGATGAGAGTAGCCTATACTCTAGCAATCACTTCGGGAAACTGCCTTCAATCCTAATGCTATGGTGGTGTGGCCATTTAAGCTACACTCGAATCTGGATAAACCGACACCCGTAAAGGGAGACAGGTCAGTTCGCCCCGTTTTTTTTTCAAAATTTGATACTTTTTGCATAAAAGTATTTTTTCATGGGAAAATTTTTTTCTGGGGACTTTTAGTAGCTAAAATTTCCTCAGGAATCAGAATCAGAAAACAGAATTTCAAAAAAATTCTCGGTTGCTGAGATATACCCCAAAGTTGGATGGTCGTCATTTGAAAATGACAAGCACCTAACTTTGGGTCATATCTCAGCAACCGAGAATTATTTTTTGAAATTCTGTTTTGTGATTCTGATTTCTGAGGAAATTCAGCTACTTAAAGTCCCCAGAAAAAATTTTTTCCCATAAAAAAATACTTTTATTGCAAAAAAGTATCAAAAATTTTGAAAAAAAACGGGGCGAACTGACCGTCACCCCCGTAAAGTTCGTTCCCGTCTAGGATCTGACACTTTTTTTACCTTGATTTTCAAAATCTATTGCCAGTTGTCTTTGATTGGTCTGGTCTGAAACACCGTTTTCAAAATCTTTTTATGTTGCCATAAAAGTCGCGGCTCTTTATAAGCCTACACCCTTTTTAAAAATCAGGTGTAGGCTTATGAAGAGCCGCAGGTCTTTATGGCAAATGGGAAAGATTCTGGAAAAACGATCAGCAAAATCAGATTCTTGCGATGTTCGGACAGACCAGCCAAAGAAAAATGGCAAAAGGTTTCGAAAATTAGGTTAAAAAAAGTGTCGGACCCTAGACGGGAACAACTTGAGGGATGTCGGCTTGTCCAGATTCGACTGTATAGTAATCGAAACATTTTCGGCGCTATTATGATATATCATAGAGCATCACACTTTCCTTTACCTAAAAGTCCTTCCTATTGGCAACATTCGATTTAGATAAATATTTAAGCGAGGGATTTTTTTTTTGAATCAGGGGGATGGTGTTAATGATAAAAAAAAATACGTTATTTAAAGGAAGGTCCATCTAGCAGGCCGGCCTTTTGACAGCGTGGTTAACCCTGGTCGATTTGAGCCTGTTCGAGCATAAACATGATTTAAATTAAAAAAATAAAAATACAGTTTACAGACATATCTACTTTCCGTAAATGATTTTGTACAATAAAGTGAAATTTTAGATTTTGGATCTATCGAACAATATTGTTCAAAACAGGAAAAATTCCTAAAATTAGATATTACTAACAAAGACAAATATCACCAATAAAATTCACACTTACCACCAAAATTAGGGCTACCGCTGATAATTGTGTCAAAAAGGAGAGTTCAAGAAAGATTTGCCCCAAATTTGCATATTCTCGCAGAAAGGATAAATGATTAAGTGGTCAAGAAGATAAGGCGCACCAAAGGTGCTGGACTTCTCTTGTTTTATGATGGCAGCTGGTATGGAAGATTTTGTATAGTCAAAATATTCCCTTGATTGTTGTGGCAGGTAGAGAGTGAGAAGTTTTATATAACAGTATTATCAAACAAAAAGATAGCAAAGAGTTTTCAAAATGGAATCCAAAGTGAAGAAGAAGAAAATAGTATGTCACAGAAATGAACTAGCAAAGGAATTTTAGAGATCGGGTCAAAAATAATTCAATTAGCTACTCGGACAAAAAAAACAATAATATGAGTTTATAGATTAAAAAAAATTGAAAAAATGCTGGTGAAGCGTCTAAATTTCGCTAGAGCTTTGTTACAAAATATCAAAAAGCAATATTCTGGAAAGCAGCATCCTAAATAGGGCTGTTGGTCGCCTAAAAATTTTAAATGATTTCTGCCCATTCAAATTTTGACCCATACCCTCGATGGGGGGGGGGGTGGGCAGGGGGTTATGTTGGGATTCGCCTTAGCCTCCTGTTGTTGTGTCATGTTATATAGATTAGCAAAGGTAGGCTAGTGTTATCACGACGAATTTAATCGTGAGTCTAAGATACGTTTGAGCCCCTTGGTACCATGCGCTGGCCTACCTTCTGGATATAAACTTTAAAAAACACAGAAGGGACCAAGGCAAACCAACCACCCCCAATGATAGATAGAGCCGAAAATTCCGCTCTGGTTACCTGAACCGGAGCACTTGAACACTCACTTGGACCCCCAGAAAATCAGATTGGGGACCAAAGCAATTTTTTGAGACTTTCAAGTTTATTATTTTCACCTTGATTTTGTATGAAAAATGCAAAATAAAATTTTTCGAGACTTTTATAGTAAAAAAGGTAAAAAATAAAACTCGAAATTTAAAAAAAATTGCCTTGGTCCCCCAAGATGATTTTCTGGGAGAGGTCTGTGGTTCAATTCAACCCCTGAACCGCTAGACATTAGCACGTTTTATTTTGATTGTCAAAAGTCAACTGTATCACAATTGCAAATATAACTGTAATAATAAACTCAAATAACACAAATCATCGCTGAGTCCATTTTTTCCAGTAAAAAGCATTCCAAGTAGCAGTCAAAAAAAAGCTAAAAGATTTTGAAACTTCGGGTTTCAAGCAATGCCAAATTAACTATGAAGAAAAGCAAAGCTGTTTTTTAAGCAGGAAACGACAAATAGCTAGTTGATTTCTATCGGGTTGCTTTTCTCCAAAATGACTCTATTTGAAAACTTGACCATCTCTCTACATCTCTTTTCACTCTTTTTTATGCATACAAACAACATCTGGCTTTCCCATCCCCACCCTTCCTACTTCTTCAAGAGATACAACAATTTTTCTCACTAAAGCAAATTAAAATTGAAAACGAACTAAAGAAGCAAAGAATCTACTAGATGCTTCAAATGTAAAAAACAAAGAAACAAAAGCAAAATTTAGCAAAATTGAAAATAATAAAATATTCTCAAAAAGTTTACATTGCGTGGGTTTACCATTTGACACTTTGCAAAAATAAACTTCAACTATTTTTTAAAAAAATATTTTAAAATGTAAAAGTAGCAGAAACTTAAAAAATAATATCAGTCATTGTCTATATATTGTTAGAGCAAAACTTCGATAAAAGACCACTCCAATATGAAATCTCCTCAATAAAATCCCGCGTGGGTCGGTCCCGAGGGTCGGTCTTATATAGAGTTACCGTATATCTCCTAATAAAGACCCATGGGCCCTTATTTTTCAACCCTTTTTGGAGGTGCGGCTTTATTAGAAGGTGGGGCCTTATCAGAAGATGCCTTTTTGGCCTTATTAGAAGATTGCCTTTTTGGCCTTATTAGTCCTTATTTGAGTGGGGCCTTATTTTTTCAACAACTCTCAAGAGGTGGGCCTTATTAGAAGATATAAGGTATAAATGTATTAATAACGGATGAATCTTGAAAGTCTCTGCTTCTAACTGAAAAGTCTCCGCTTTTGCTTTTTGGAAAGTCACTCCTTACACTAAAATTCCTTCTAAAATCTGAATCCGCAAAATTCGGAGCTGATTTACAGACTAGGACCTTCTAAATTTCTGAAAATCAATTGTTTTGGTGGTTTTTCTTCGACTGGGTTTATTTGATATTTTATGACTTTTTTCTATAAGTCAAAGGTTTCATATACCAAAACGTAGCTAAGATTCTGGGCTTTTATTTGAGATATCATGCAGAGAATAAACAAACTCGAGTAGTGATTAAAATTCGAAAAGCATTCAACAATACCCAATTTGTTGCCATCCTACCCAGTCCTGTCCCAGAACTTTCGATGTTATTTGGGAACTGACGTTTTTTCGCAATGTTAATTTACATTATCATTGCAACCTTATGCTCAAAGTGTAGCTATGCTTCTTGACTTCATTTTCAGTATATGGTTGTAAATGATCATGTAAGTTGAAATTGCAAAAAAAATCAGTTTTTCACAATAATACCGAAATCCTATCCCTCAATAGTACTCTTGTCTTCCTTGGCCAAACCCTATACTGACCTATACTTCTGAAGTGATTTTGCTGTGAAAATTTTGTTACGTGATTTCTCATGAAATACGTGCTCTAAAAAGTTACTAAAGTCGCCGAGAAGTAAATAAAATTGGCGAAGGTTGAGGCGATATAAAGCTAAGTATGTGTCATTTAGGCTGGTTTCCCTTTATTTCAATGACAATTTTCTTGAAATCGCAAATCGGGGCAGTAAATGACACTAGATCAGTTCTGGAAATGATTGCAATCGATTGCGTGATAATTTTTAGACCTAGAAGTCAGTATCCTCACTAAAATGTAAAGTAAAAAATAGGTTATGCATCCACTGGGAATCGAACCTGAGTGTTCGAAATATTCGCTCTTCGATATGGCCCTAAATTTTAGGTGATATTAAAGCTATTACTTTTACTGTAGATGTTGGTTGTCAGCGGTAAAATCAGCAGTGAATCAAGGCAAAAAAATTTGGTTGTATACCAGGCCAACCATTCTTATCGAAAAATTAGTTAAAATAAAAAAGTAAAAATCAAATGTAAAGTAAATTAAAAGGGGAGTCCCACACTTTTCTAGTTATACACCACAATTCCTTAAATCTTTTTGCAGCTTCAGTCATAAACTTGGAGCACTAAGCATTAGCAATCAGTCTGGCCTGAGGCCAACATATTTTTACTCTTTGTGTGCAAAGAAGAGGTCAATAAAAGAGGGGCTTAATCGGCTGGCAGCTTGCTGAGTGTTGCTGGTCAGTTTTTAGATTAATTCTTTTCTATTTTGTTCGAGGGGAATGACTGGGAAATAGCATAGTTTATGTGGGAATTTAAAATTTATTCTTTTTAAATTTGAAGCATTTAAACTTCAGTTTATCAAATTTCTACAAACAATTTTGCTAATTAAAGCGCCGATCATATTTTTTTGACTATCCTCCAGGGAGGGGTGGCAAAAGGTAAGGGGTGGCTTGGAGAAACTGCGGTATCTATTTTCTATAAGATGCTGAAAAAAATTTAAAAAGCGTTTAGTCAAAAAATTTACAGTGTCAAAAAATTTCTGACTTCAATCTGCAGCTCAAAATAATATCTAAACATAAAAAGTAAAAAAGGCAAAGCGCTAGCTACCTAGCTACTACCCCTCCCCCTCTTTTGAGTTATTTCAAAATGGTCAAAAACTGTTGGATTTTAACTTTGTTTTCTGTTGTTTTTCACGATAAGAAATATTGGCGCTACTAGCGAACAAACCAGCCACCATATTTTTTGAGCATTCGATTTTCATTCGAAAAAATTCAATTTATTTTAATCGAAAAATATAAATTTGTGTGAACTAAACAAGAAATTTTTACACCATTGTGTAGCTAACATCCTCAGCTTTCAATTGTGGGTAACATGAGGGGTGTGTTCCGAATTAAGTGCTGGGGTATACCAAAGTTGACTGCTGGGGTATTCCGAAGTCGACTGCTGGGGTATTCCGAAGTCGACTGCTGGGGGTATTCCGAAGTTTAGCCGAAGGGTTTTCATCAGAAAAACAGAGAAAACTTGACAGTGGCATTCAAGCAGGGCTGTTAGTTTATCAAAAAAATTTCGTACAAGTTATGGCCATCTCATACATACCCTTTTTAATTTCGGAACACCCACCCCAGTCAATTGCGGAACACTCACCCAAGAAATTTGCCTTGGTCCCCAAGCTGATTTTTTTCGCTTTGGGGTAAACCATGTTTATTGCATGATTAAGATGAAGTCAAATAATTTTCGGCGTTTGTTAGGACGGACTCAAACATACCTTGGATTCATGTTTAGGTCAACCCTTACATACGCTGGCTTACCCTTGCTCAAGTTTCAGCCTAAAAAATCTCAATAAGAAACAATGGCAGACTAAGACAAATCCGCCCCATGGCGCACCCCTTCTCTAAGAACCTATTTTGGAATAAGTTCTTGATTTTTAGGAGGTTGAAAAATAGAGCACCATGGTGTTCTGTTAGAATAATATAGTATAAATCTTTTATTAGCCAACAGTTAACAGTTCACAGTTGATACAAAAGGCCCCCTCAGTGCACAAGTGCCATAAATCCTGTCAAAAGGAAATCAGTCATCCAAAAAATAGACAAGATCGGCCGAAAATATTTTTTGTCTTGAGGTGAAGTTAAAAGTTCGAAAAAACTAAAGTTGGCACACTAAACCTTGTCTTAGTAGATTTGCACGAAAATGTAAAAGTAACAGACAAAAAGATAAAAAAGTGATAGATAGCGAAAAATACATTTAAGTAAAATGCACTGTGATGGATTATATAAGAAGAAAACAAGCACTTGAAATGAATTCAGGAGTAGTGCGCACTATACTCATTGCGTCCAAGAAACGGAAGCAAGAACAAGAGCTTAGCTGGTTTGGCACTGCTGCTGCTGCCATGGTGGTTGGTGTGCCAGACACTGCTAAAAGACACACCATCAAGAATCAAAGCGTGAAAGTGGACGAGGGGACAGCAAGACAGCACAAGCAAACAAACCACAGAGAGATTGTGTGAAAGATACTCTTGTTGTGTGCTCCTCCATCCATCCAGGCCGGCATAACATGCTGAGTAGAGGCAATGAAATGAATTGGTGAGAATGGCCCAGCATTGTTCTTAATAAAAAGGACACCCTTTCTCAAATTTAAACTTTATCAAAAATAATAAAATGTTGGCTATAACAGTCTATTCTCGATATAACACCACCTACACCAACCACCCCCACATTCGTTCTCGCCTATCGAAACAGGGTCAACAAAAGACCTTAAAATCGAGGTAAAAAAAGTGTCGGACCCTAGGCGGGAACGAACTTGAGGGGGGGGATGCCGGTTTAACGAGAGTTGACTATAGCAGTGCTTGGCCAGTCCGGGGTGGTTTCTGAGGGATCCAAGTCATTTTCAGACTATAAAATTTTAATTCTCACAAAATTTTGCAAAATTTGGTTGCTCTTGGACAAAAAATTAGGTTTGGTACAGGAAAAAAAAGGAAATTTGGTACAAAAAGAAGAAAATTTGGTACAAAAAATTATTATTGAGCGATTGCATGAATCAGGGCAAAACTGACTCAACAGAACAGATATTCGTAAAAAGCCCGAGTGCCCGGTCCTCCAAAGAGTATTGTTTCTGAGCCTACTTTTTCGGTTACCTTGATTTTTTCACCCCAATCCATTGCAATGTGGAGTCTGCTGGTGTTTTAGCAAATAACCTTGGTATGGTTGTGCAGAAGGTGTTGAATAGGTGAAAAATAATAAAAAACAAGGTAGATTCAGATTCAGTTAGCAAGATATCAAATGAGACCAAATTTTTAGTTGACCTTAGGTAATATTAGCAAAAGAATAAATTTTTTTCTTCAAAAAGCAGCAAAAAGTATAGGGATTGAAATCTCATGCATATGTAGTATAGCATAAGGATCCTGTCTCTATATTCCGTTGTGGTCTAGTGGTTAGGATTTGTGGCTCTCACCCACAAGGCCCGGGTTCGATTCCCGGCAACGGAAATATCTTTTTTTATATATCAATCCACCCTTAACTCTTTTCGATATCAGAATCTTTTCACTGATCTTTGTAACATTTTTCTTGAAACAATGCTTTTTCAGCTAATATCACAAATGAAGATGCATCACCTCTTCAGGACCGGCTATAGGAGTTTACAATAAATATAATTAATGTCTAAGCAAAAAAACCGATAAATACAGAGGTGCGCCATTTGAAGTAAACGCTTTTTGAGTCTCGACTGTATACTCTCACGACTATTTTCTACCTATCTTTAGATAGTATTTGGACTGAGTGAGTAAGTCACGCTGTTTTCTGTTTCCTTTTAACTTTTTTCGAGCTAGAGTCAAAATGTCAAGCTGATTCATAAGAGCCGAGTGTGCTTTTTCGATTGTAATATGTGAAACATTGCCTTCTGAGCCCGTTTCTGAGTTTTTAGCGGATGAAGCACTGAAATTGGCCAAATGCGGAACATGTAGTATTAAGAATCTAAATCTTTGTTGTCTCGAGAAGAATCGAAAATTCATTAGTCAATTTTGAATTTTGAGAAGTGAACCGGAAGTAGTTAACCAAATGATTGTTTTATGAGAACCTAGTTAACCAAATGATTGTTTTATGAGAACCCGATTCCGGTTATATGTTTCCAGATTTAATTTTTCCCATTTTGACAACATATCTCTAGAAACTATTACAGGGTAGACCAAATATGGCAGCCGATTTAAAAGCCTAGAACTTATTATTTTTCATAAGTCTGAAAAAACAAATTATAGCTAATTCGATAGCCTTGAATCTGCGGTTTTTTTTTTTTTGAAATTTTAAGAAACATTATATTGAACTGTAGTGCTAAGATATGATTATTTAAAGCAAACATGACATTTCTAACAACATACAGAGTGCAGTGGTCAAAATTTCGATTGACTATTTGTCATTACTGAAAAGTTTGAGCAGCATGTTGAAGTGCAGATCAAGAGCTACAAAACTCACTTCACAAAAACTTTTTTTTGACCGTCAAAGTGTTGAGATATTGCTCTTTAAAGACATATCCGTTAAAATTAGTCATAGGTTCTAATCCCCCTGGGTGCACACCCTATTGCAGTTCTCTCTTTAGCTTCTGAAACGTGCAGAAAACATGTTTTTACAGCCCGGCCGAGCATTAAAAAAAACTCATCAGAAATTTGACTTATTACCTCGAGGGACCAAGGTAGATTTTTCCTGGAAATTTCTGAAAAACCAAAAAGATGGAATTTGAACATATTTTGTTGACTGGGGCCTACCATATTAGCTCTGGTATGCATACCGTATAACCTCTATTAAACGGGCACCCCTACAGTTAACGTTTTTCAAATTTGCTTTGCATTTTTAACCCCAATATTGTTTGTTTTTCGAAACGGACGACCACTCATTTTGTAGAGCTTCACAAACTCTACAAAATGAGTGGTCGTCCGTTTCGAAAAACAAACAATATTGGGGTTAAAAATGCAAAGCAAATCTGAAAACGTTAACTGTAGGGTGCCCGTTTAATAGAGGTTATACGGTATATTTTCCATGCTTCCAGACTCTGTTTTCATTCCGTTTCGCTTATTCGTTCGGAAACTGGATTTCGTATTCGTTTCGAAAACACTGATCCAAAACCACAAATCTGTGATTTGGGTCTAGGGTATGTGGGTATGCGCATCTCAACTCCGGTATACACAATTCCGAGCAAGGCTCTTGGTCATAAAATGCATAAACAGTATTTCTGCCAAGCTCCAGTCGGGAAAACATAGTAGAGTACCACATAACCACCACATTTGGATTATCCACGTACCCTTTTGGCTTAAGTTACCTTGGTCCTCCAAGGTAAAAAGTCAAAATTTTGGTGAAAAAAATTTTTTTCTTCAAAAATGAGAAACACCTTTTTTGTACGTTTAAGAAGCTAAAACGTCGAAAAAATACGATTTAGGAGGTTTTGAGCGAGCCGGTATAGTGTACTCCTGCCTTTTTTGGTTCAACATGTATGCAGTCTTGAATCTCTAGTAAGAAATTTAAAATACTTTGAAGGATCATAACTTTTTTTAATACTTCGATTTTTGAGAACTGTAAACGCAGATTGGCTGAGCTCACTCTAGCAATTTTTGGTAAATAATCTTGTGAAAACACGCCTTTTGCTTGGTCGCCACTGTGGTTTTGGGCCTTGCCTATCCAGAGAGCATCCACCGACCATGATCAAACCGCAGGGGAGCCAAGCGAAAAAAATGTTTTTGACATTATGCACCGCAAAAATTGCTAGAGCGAGTTGACTCGATCTGCGTTCACAGAATTGCGAACATAGGAACTTTATAGTCCCCGCCCGTACGCGGATTTTTTTAAAAGTGACCCTAAATCCCCTCATGAACTCATTTTTTCGGCACAACAAGGTGCGAGAAGCATTTCTAAACGCCTTATGAATAAAAAATTGAAAGTTGTCAAAAAAAAAATTGCTTCCCACCGCTCAGGCAAAGATGGTCCTTTAGGGTATTTTAGGTTATTTTTGGGTGATTTATCGCATTTTTTTTGCTGGAGCTGGGCAAAAAGACTCTCTGAATGCATTTTTGATCAAAAGTTCTGCTCGGATTCATCTCTAAGGTAAGTGCGTGCGCGCATCTCTAACTCTCAAGCCCCCTGCGCCCCCTTCGGGGCGCAGGGGCTTGGGGCTTGGAGTTGAGATGCGCACACCCACATATCCTAGACACAAATCACTAGAAAGTGACACTGGATGCATGAAAAAACATGCATACCAGAGTTTATTTATGCGGTTGGCCCCAGAAAGTAAAAAGGGACTATAAAAGTGCCCTAAAATCGACGTATTGAAAAAGTTATCCAAGTGTTTTGAAATTCTTGCGACACGCTTTAGTACCGAAAATTTATTGCATTGAAAGCCAGTAAGCAACTGCGTGAAAAGTCATCATTCTCTGAATGTCAGCAACATTCCACTTTTGCTTCTCCATTTATTTTTGATGTGCTATTCTTCCGCTTTGAGAAATTCATCATTTTTTTCTCATGTTCTTCAGAAAAAATCAAAACACAGAGAAGAACAAAGTCTTGGGGCAGCAATGAGACTGAGCAACTCTTCAATCACTGAAAAATATGAAAGGAGTTGCACAGCTAATGCCTTTAAAAACCTGAAAAAAATCAAACCATGTTGAGTTTGCGTAGCAGGCTTCCAATTTTTTATGCTTTTCATACAACACGGGCAGATTTGGCCACTTTCACTGACGCTGGGATGGAACATCTTGGTATCGAATCTAAAACATTTTCGTAGTGAATAAGCAACCGTTTAATTATGACTTACTTGAGAACCGGAGGCTTGAACGGATATTCGGGCGGAAACTCAATAGTCATTTTGAAAGCTTTTTCATTATACGGCTCAGTTTTCGGCGAAATCAGAAGAGTCCAGCGCCAAATGTTGCCATCGTCGACGTTATCCATTTTGTAAAATGGCGAGTTACTAGAGCGCATGTCCGCCAACTCCTTAAATCAAATTATTAAGCAACAAAAATATCAATCACAAAAATTTTATCCAACCTTCTGCACGCGGGTTACATTTTGCCCGGTTTGTCTGCTACAAAAAACAAATTATTATTTTTATCTTAGTCATTGTTGTTTTCTTTAATAATATTTTTTCATTACTTCCAGCGCGGCACTTGAACTCGAGGCCTAGCCAGGGTTGCAATTCAGAGTAAAATTTAATTGGTGTTAAAAACTGCTCACCTTCGGAGAATTTTGGCTTCACCACTAACAGAATAAATGGAATTGAGTTTATTCTCCCCGCAATGATGACTTCCTCAAGTGTTTTGCCCTAAAATTATGTAAGCAAAGGATGTGCAATTTCCCTAAAACTTTACCTTCAAAGAGTTGACCACCAAATGCGCGTTCTCAGCGTTCACATTCAGCCGCCGGCGGACAAGACCTTTTCAATGTTCTCGAAGTTAGGATTATCGTTGCCAGCAATTGTGCAGAGCAAGTAAGCAGCCAGATACTTCATTTTAATAGCTCAAAAAAAAAAAAGATTCGAATAAGGAAGAAAACCAAGGAAAGAAAAAACCAGAAAATTGTTTGTTTTAAAAAGTTTACTCAAAGTCTGCCGTTCAGTTTAAAATCTTTGAGAGTTGCGTTAAATTGGTCATGCCTGTCTACGGCCACGAGTTTGTATGTTTGAGTTCTCGGGACATCGTCTTTACTCCAAAAATGCACGAAATCTTTTTTTGAACTATAAAGTAAATGAAAAAGTAAGATAGCAGTAAAAAAAGGTATCCTCAAAATTTTAAACGTCTGAAACTCGTTTCCATATAGACGGGAATGGTTATTAAAGGGAATACTAGAGCGTTACACAAAACAGGCGAAGACTAGCAGTTCTTTTCTAACTCAAAAAGATGGCCCTATGAGACCATGGGAAGGTTTTTTCGACTTGGTCCCGTTGTTGATTTTTTGTTACTTTTTAGACTTAGGCTGGGATAGGCCAGTGTATGTAAGGATGGAACCAAGCATGATTCTGAGATATGTTTAAGTCTGTCCTAACAAACGCTGGCCTACCCTCGCTTATGACTAAAAAGTCCTGAAAAACCGCAAGGGAGGGGTCGGTTGGTCAAAGCACAATGGCCCGATTGTCACATAGGGCCAAAAAATTTACATGTTTTCTTTTCTACGAATTTTTGCAACAAGAATTTTCCGTAACTTTTTTCCTATTAGGGAAACCTTTAATCCTGTTACCGGATTCGTGTTCAGTGTGGTTGATTTGCTTTATAACATTGCTTTTGAAATTAAAAAGTCAGTCAAATTTCAATTTCCTCTCAAGACAATAAATACCGTATATTCTCTAATAATCCCCACCCTACGGACCTTATATCTCAGTCTAGTGCAAACATTTCACAAATCTGTTTTTTTTGCGTTTTTTTAATAAGCACGAGCTCTCTTGATTCTACTTTTCAGTTTTGGTTCACTTCCCAAAATCTCGAAATCGACTTCAACTTTTTCCGATTTTTCAGGGGTTGAAAAATAATCCCTCATGGGGGATTAATAGAGAATATACGGTATTTCAAATTTGAAAATCAAATATTATAGTCTTGAGAGGAAATTGTTTTTGGAGCAATATGAGTATAGGCACCCACTCGATATGAGTATAACCACCCCACTCAAGTCTAATGTAACCACCTCATGTGACCTCACGATTGTAAGCTGAGGATGTTAGCTACATGATGGTGTAAAAATTTCTTGGTTTAGTACACAAAAATGTTTCTATTTTGATTAAAATAACCTTGAATCATTTCTAATCAGTTCTAGGAAATGTTCGAAGTGATTCGAGGATATTTTAATCAAAATAGAAACATTTTTGTGTACTAAACTAAGAAATTTTTACACCATCGTGTAGCTAACATCTTCAGCTTTCAATCGTGAGGTCACATGAGGGGTTACATTAGACTTGAGTGGGGTGGTTATACTCATATCGAGTGGGTGCTTATAATCATATTTAGCCTTGTTTTATTAAATTTTCTAATTTTTTTCAAAAGTGATAACACCATCATGTAGCCACTCTAGTTTCTAATGAGATATTTTTTATCAAAACGTATTTACAAAACTTGCTACAAAAAATTAAAAGTATGAAGCAAATAAAAAACAATTCGCTTCATACCTTTAATTTTTGTAGCAAGTTTTACAAATACGTTTTGATAAACAATACCTCATCAGAAACTAGAGTCGTAGGCTACTTTATAATTACTTTATAAAACTACTTTAGTTATCATTTTTAAAAAAAATAAGAAAATTTAAAAAACCAAGCAAAATGAAAATTAGCCACAAAAAAGTAAATTAGCCACGAAAAAGTATTTTTGCTACAAAAAAATAATTAACAATAAATAATTGATTTAAATGAAAAAAATCAAAATTAAAAAAACACGTTTTCGCTCATTAGAAACTTTTTATCTTATCTTTTTTGATAGGATTTTTAAAATAGAAACATGTTTCAGCTCGTCCTAACGTGTAATTGCCTAACCTGCACCTGAAGCCTTTAAAAAAAGAAATATTGCAGGGTCGTAATTGTCCCTTTAAAAAGATTTGTCCTTTTTTCGGGACCCCAGATCTTTTTTATTTTTAACGTTTTAGTCAAAATCTTTATTTTTTCGCTTCAAATAGCAATAAGCACTGGATAAAATGACCATTTTCTTCGAAAATGGTCAAAATGTCATTTTTTACCCAAATGTCCTTTTTTCAAAATTTCATTACGAACCTTGGAATATTCGCATAAAAATAAACAATATAAGCGAAAATTGCACAATAAAAACTAAATTCCTTTATTTCATATCAAACCGCTGTCATAAACTATTTCACTGCAAATATGCCTTGGAAAAATATACCTCGAATAAACTATCCTTTGCTATGCTTTTATTTCAAAAAGTGTGAGAAATATGTTCTCAGACATTCTTCTTTATTAAGTTATCTACCGCATTTATTCTAATTTTAGACCCGGGCGTGAATTTTCAACCCTCCGAAAATCGAGAGATAGTTAATCAGAAATGGCCTACGCTCCGAAATCTTAGTCATAAAATGTCACTATAACGGGGTTATATTTCAGCCGCGTAGAGTCCAGCCGGGTAGTGTAGCGTCTAAGCCCGCAAATATCTCATTTTGTAGCTAAAGTTAATACCTTCCTAGATTCTCATACCCTTTTTCTAAATGTGTTTCATGGACGTCAAACCAAGCTTTGCAAATATGACATGACCACAAAGTGGTCAACGTGGTCGTCCTAGGGTTAAAGAAGGGTGAGGGTGGAGAAAGCAAATTGTGGGCAGGAGTAAGATGCGGCAAATCACATTGCGACAAATAAAATTGCGGCAAAATCAGATTGCGGCAAATCAGATTGCGACAATTCAAATTGCGGCAAATCAAATTGCGGCAAATCATATTGCGACAATTTAAATTGCGGTAATCAAATTTGAAACTTTCAAGTAATGCTTAATCTGCCACCACTATGTGGTCTGCCGTCTAAAAAGGCTTGTTTGTGAGATGAGATTATAGAAACCAAAAAATGGACTAGCTTTACAAAAATCAGCAAACAATCAAACAGCATAATGTGCTGTTGACAGCAAAAGTATCGAATCTTGACCAGCACCATAATTGCTCTACTAAATCTACTAAAATACCTAACGTATAAAATAACGATCAACCCAAATAGCAGCCCAATGTGACCCTCCCACTTATGCCGCAATTTGATTTTGCCGCAATTTGAATAGTCGCAATTTGAATTGTCGCAATTTGAATTGTCGCAATCTGATTTTGCCGCATCTTACTCCTGCCCAAATTGTGTTCGAAAATTTGGCCTCGATGGCGCAGTGCGTAAGCGTTCCTTTTTTTGGCCCAAAATGGTGTTGCAGGTTCGATTCCACGTGGTGACATGCTATTTATTTTGGATTGTTTGACCAGTTCTAGGGGTAATTTGGGTCGCTGATTCCGAATCTGGCGTCAGAAAAGTCTAATTACCTCTAAAACGGGTCAAACAAGCCAAAAAATAGCATGCCACCACGTGGGATCAAACCTGCGCACTCTTTCATGACCAAAAAACGCGAATGCTTACGCACTGCGCCATGGAAGCCACTTTTTCGAACCTAAATGGCTTTTCCACCTCCTTTAAGTTAAAGGGGCGGGTGGCTTAAATTAGAGCAAATACGGCAGATAGCTACGTAAGAGTTTTTTTGCTAGCTAAAAGAGCCGCGCAGTAGGACTCTAGTTGCTACTCACCGGTTGTCTCGTTTTTTCAGATGAAATTTTAGCCTCTCCTTATTCGTGCCATTTACGGGGCATCCTAGGCAGTTGATAAATTACTGGACAACTGACTGGGTCACTGCTGCTGCCAGTAAACATGGGCGTACATAGATTTTCTGACGAAGAGGCGGGCGTAGGTAAGTAAAAAGACTAAAAATTCTGACGGGGACTATAGCCAGGCTATCCCTTTAATAAATTTGTCGGATTACTTTCCGCAATGTATTTGTGTCCACGTGTATCTGTAAATTGCGCTCCTTGCCGCTGCTATCACACTGGAAACAGCTGTGAAATCTGGGCTCTATATGTGTCTGCGGGTACGCCAATAACAGCCTTTGTCACCCGTAGACTCTATAGGCCTCTTTACAATAGATTTTACAGAGCTTGCGATTTTTTAATTTTAGACTTGTAAAAAGTGCTGCTCCTTGGTTAGTGTTATCAGACTTTCTCACACAAAGTGTTTTAAAAATATTTAAATTCGCCATTTTTATGCGTTTATCCTTTTACATCTATCTC
The DNA here is from genome assembly GCA_004194705.1 of Ditylenchus dipsaci. Taxonomy (NCBI): domain Eukaryota; kingdom Metazoa; phylum Nematoda; class Chromadorea; order Rhabditida; family Anguinidae; genus Ditylenchus; species Ditylenchus dipsaci. The sequence goes on from SADC01001338.1 coordinate 133,269, forward strand.
TCACCAACAGTATTAAAAATTGCTAAAAAAAACTTCCAATCTCCAATTTATAATCTTCTTTCCATAATTCCATCAACTTCCAGCCTTTTATTAAACTTTTCCCGAAAACGAACAGCGACTCAAACAAGGAAAAAAGACGGCCGAAAACAACAGGTTCTTATTTTCCTATTAAGACTAAATATCAGCTAGCCACCGGTGGCTAGCTGAGGGAAGCAGGTGCACATCCCCCCTTAGCTAATAGTATTACTACTGGCAGGACAATAATAAGCCCAGGCGAAAAAAAAACAAGCAAGACTGAGTGCTGCTCCTCTTCCTGGGGCAATCGAGCAAAAGGCTTGAAAGCATCAGTCATTTTATCATTGCCTGCCTATCAACTATTTCCAGCTTTTTAGCACCCAAAATAATTATTGGGCCAGTTGGTGTGGTGGTTAAATGCAGTCGAAATATAGATAGAATATTTAGGGTTGGCAGAACAAGTAGCCAGTCGATCTACTTATTTCTTCTTCAGCTAGCAGATGAAAATCAAAGGCACAGGATGAGCAACAATGAGTTGGTTTTTTTGCTTCTAAATACTTCCTTCTTGTGTTCTACAACTGTCTTGCTTCAAATTAAGAGTTTTTATACAAGAGAATAAAGCAGCAGGTATATCAGCTGAAGGTCTTGGGTTTTGCAGCACGGATTGTTTGCTTGCTCTTTTACTACCTTTAGTTGGCTAAATCAATATTTTAGAAGTTTGTAGTTTTCTAGAGGGGTTCAGTTTTTGATTTTTTTAGCTTTTTAAGTTTTTTTAATTCTGATTAATAGAAGAACCACCCAAGCTGCTTTTTCAACCTTATATAGTTAATAAGTTAATTATGAGCTGAATACCTTTATTACAATGCAACCTTGCGATTTGTTTTTCACTCACGCGTGAGAGTCTCGTCACATGAATAGCCAGTGTGCACCTTCAAATAATTTATTGAGATCTCGCCCATCGGCTCAAAACTTGGAATTAGAAGGCTAGTAAAGTATTGAAAAACCACGAAGGGGCCAAGGCATTTTAAATTTTAAAGGACTTTCTGGTCCAGGTTCAAATACTACTGTGTGCACACCTTGTTCTTTTTACTTGAATTTTTTTATTTTCCTGATTTAACGATTTTATTGGATAGCTAAGAAGCTGATGATCATTTGACACCACACTTGGAATAAAAGTGGGGTAAAAATAGGGTTGCACACAGTAGTATTCACCTGTGATTTAGTGTTATGGTTATATCTTCCGCCGCATATATTCCGCCACATGCATGATTCATGTCTTAGGTATGTGTGCGTGATCTTAACCGCCTATTTTGCCTAAAACTTTGTCTTAAGTTCATTGATGAAGATAAAAAATGAGCTTTCTGTTGCCAAATTTCATAGCCTACTCAAGCCGTCTAGCTGGACATCCAAATGAAGGAGGGAAGACTACCTAAGTTCTAAGGTGTAATAAGTTTATACCAGGTTTTGCATAGTTCAAACCAGGCTCTACCAAAATTGGATTTAGCCATCCCACCCCAATACTTGGATTAGGCACCTCCTGGTCGGGTGGATATCCACCTTGATGGCCTGAAAAATAAAATTTATTTTAAAAATTAATTATATAAACTAGACTTTGAAACACTGCTGCAATTCGAAATGCAGCGGAAATTTTTGCTACTTTTGCTGGGTTGCGCGAATGTAAATGCTGCGAAATGCATGTAGCGGAATATATGCGGCGGAATATAAGACCATAACCGACCTATGATCGTGTAAAAGCCCCTTGCGAATTTTCAATTCTTTACTAGCCTTCCCATCCCAACTTTTCGGCCTATGGGATGAAGATCTCATAGATTTGATTTAAGTCACATAATATTATTCAATGTCATCAAAGTCTCCTGGGCGAGTGAAAACAAGTTCGCGAGCTTTCCTTGTTAGTTACTGTATATCGTCAATTAATCGACCATGAGATCTCGCTTACTGATCAATCATCCTAAAATTTTGGGTTAAATTTGAACCGAAATCTAAAAATATGCGGAAAAAGCAATTTTTATTCATTCGTGTTTAGCTACTATCGAAGAAAGACGTATCAGCTCCAGGTTAGATATAATCCTAATTACATTTGTACGACGATTCACATTCCTAGGCAAAAAGCCAGTGGCGAGCCCAAAAAATGGTGGTGGAGAAAAGGTTATGGCGTGAGTTGCGGGACTTTGATGATAAGGTGTTGAGACTTTAAGATTAGGTTGAAATAATATACCTAATTTTTATTAGAACATAGAAAGTCTTCTTAACAACCTTGACAACTGACGACTTGAAGATCTGAATAATGACTTTGACCCTGATGTAAGTGCCCTAATATCGTGTAAACAGCTTGAAAAACTCTGCCGAACTACATTTTAGAACTCCATGCTACCTCCATCCCAGCGATGCAAAGACCAAACAGATAAGCAGCCCACTGGACCTTATCAAGTAAACCAAACATTCTAAATGTTTTTTACAAGTCGCATATTAAGAGGATAGATTGCTCAAATACCTAGAAGATTGCCAAGAATGAAAAAGACGGGAAGAGGTGATTTTTATGCTCAAATTGCTACTACAGTTGACATAAATTCGTTCATGCGCCCTGTGGCTTTTTTGGCTGAAATTTATAGTACAATTTATTTTACAGGTTGTACCTTTAATGCTGGTATAAAAAGAGTGAGTCAATTGAGCAACAAAAAAATTCTAAAATGACACTAGTTTTTGAATTCCAGGTAAAGGTTTGAGCCCAAAGAAGAAGAAGATGAGGGCAAGTCAGGAGAGGTGTGACAATCCACTAGGTTTGGGACAAGAAAAAGAAGGGTGAAATGCAAATGCCATGAGCTGGATCTGGACGACGATGAAGATGAGGAAGACGAGGAGGACGAGGATGAGGAATATGATGATGAGGAGCTCGACCAAGCCTAGAAAGTGCTCCTGAAAGGGACTTGTAAGTCTCTGAATTAAAGTTATTTCAGAATTTTTCGTGTAATGCTTCCCTAGTCGACTGTTTTTAACTGACTTCGGTCATTTCATTTCTGCTCATTGACCTTTGACACTAATTGCATGACAACCGGTTGTTGAACTGGATTTTGAAACTACAATTACGAATGAGCTACAATTAGCTACAATCAGTACAATATAGCTAGCTATAATCTTGTCTTAAGGCCGCCTTTTTCATGGACGTTCTTACATTTGGACACCGCGAGGCAAATTTCCAAGCTTATTTTTTTCACCCCAATCCGTTGCAATGTGAATGTGTTGGTATTTGGCCTCGAAGCGGCCAAACACACTTGGTTTGTCGACGCGAAAAGTGGAATATAGGTCAAAGTGAAAAGAGTCAGCTTAGAGAAAAATACTCTTTTGAAGGAGGCATGCACTGGGCTGCTGTCTTTTTTAATAGTATCTGAATCGAAATAACTTGACTCTTTGCAGACGTGACTTTTCCGCCATTTTAATGTAATGGCGTTACTAATTAAAAAAAAGCGGCCGAATAGAATGAACCCAGGGCCTCCTTATTACATGCAGAACTAGGAAAACGGTCCCACTACATCAAGCTTCTTAAGAGTCTATTTTAGTCTGAAGTCTGAAAAGTAAACTATTTTCGCTTTTAGGGTGGATTTGGCCGGTATTTTGGGTAAGTTTTACAATATCTTTCACCTATTATCATAAACACACACGAAATTATTTAGGCATGCACAATGTCCTAAACCAACCACAGTATTACAACGCGCTCAAGGGCAAAACCAAGACGAAAACACGGGCATTTCATTCAATGGGGTCATCAAAGCTTATCAGGTGAATTTAATTTTAATCTCTAAAAAAATAGCATAAACTGCTAAATTGTAGCCAAGAGTGGTGCCTGATGAAGGCGAAAATGAGACTGACGTTGAAGAATGCATCAGGTTGCATATTTTATGTCCCTCAATATGCGCAATATATAACTAATTTTAGACGTTTGGAAGCCGACGATGAAAAATTGGAGGAAGTCAACATTAATAATATGAAGGTCGTGATTATCCACTTTTCTAAAAAAATATAAGTTTAAAAATGTTCAGAGGGTGTCAAAAGAGGAATTAGATCCCTAATCAAGCTAGCCAAAAGTCCAAACACTCAAAAAGCTGTGCATGGCAACACAGCTATTGCGGATTCTGAAGCTAGGGTAGGCTTTTGACCATATTTTTGCTGGTTTCATATGTTATTGCTAGTTTAGCCACTCATTGAGTTGCTGGAGCAGAGCACATCTTTAAAAGTGCTTAATATTGAGTCCAACTTTATCAGCCCTGAACTTATTGCCAGACTGCTCAGGGCAACTTTGGAAACACAGTCATTAGTTGAATTTCACGCTGAAAACCAGGTGAATTCAAACACTTTAAACTAATAATAGTATTTCCGGCTGTAATTCGGGGACCAGCTGGGGGTAGCGACACGGCCGCACCAAGTATCGGTACGGCAGTAGCGTCTTATTTTTTAAAGGCATGCACGTGCGTTTCAAAAAGTTAAGGCGAGGACCAGCAAATTTATTCAAACCCTCCCCAGTTTTCACTCCTTTCGCGTTTAATCTAATATTATGACTTTATAGGCAAAAATTTTTTAAAATATCGGTGCGAACGCATACAAAAAATTTGCGAGAAATAAAAAAAACTGTCGGTCACCGCCTTTTGCGCGTAACACACGGACATTTTCTTTAAATGCTTTTTATATTTTTTAGGTTGTCGGCCGGTCGAGCCTCAGCCGAACCATAAAAAACATTCGTTTTCGGTAGGAATAGCCGAAATTTGGCCTGCCGGCCAACAATCCTATATATTTTATTCGTTTTACCATTTACAAATGATTAACTTTGCCTTTTTTAATATAAATTTTTATGTAAAAACTGTTTTATTTTTTTGTAGAGAGCTTCTGTGCTTGGAAACCAAATAGAAATGGATATTATGTTGAGTGTGGAAGACAATGAAAATCTTCTTAGAGTGGGTGTTCGCTACAATCCATGGGTTAGTGCTTTAATTACATACTCTTTTTTAATTGTATATTTTAGAGGGCAGACACCGTTTTCTGAAGCTTTGGAACGGACTATGAAAGATGTAAGCAAACTCTTGTACCTCAATAGTTAAAGGCCATTGCCGTCTCGACAACGGTTGTCCCGCGCCAATTTGAATTTTTTCTTTATCGTTGCATTTACGTACGAATGTTTCAACTTGGTTTCTAACAAAACTACCTAGAATTGAATTTAGGCCTTGTTTTGTTTAAAAACCAAGCTGAAAAATCGTACAGAAGTTGAATGATTAGGCAAAAAAATTGAATTGGCGGGGACAATTCAAACAGGTGGCAATGGCCCTTAAAAATAATCGATTCAAGACTTTTCGGTCTTATTAGGAATTTTAGTAGAGACCAGATATCACAAAAATCACGATTTCGGTTTTTTTCGCGGCCCGTGGCGACCCGTAATTACCAAAAGTTACAAATCCGCGGCCCAAGCAAGGCGAAAGAAAGCACCGGATATTAGTTTTCAAATCGCATATACCGTATTTACTGTATTAACTCCCACCCTCTAATGACTCCCCACCCTAATAAGTCCCCACCAACGGACCTTATATCTCAGCCTAGAGCGAAATTTCGCAAATCTGTTTTTCGCGTTTTCTTAGTGCCGCGAGTTTACCTGATTACACTTTTTAAACTTGGTTGAGCACCCAAAAATATCAAAATCGAAATATTTTTTTCCGACCTAAGTATCTTTTTCCCCTCCTTTGATTGAAGCTAACTTTTCATCCTCTTATTTTTCATTTCTTTGACAGAAATTTTTGACAAAGGATCGTCATTTTTTAATTGGTACAAATAGTTTTTGATGTGATGGATCGATTAAACAAAAAGTAGCGGCTTTGTTATAAATTAGTGCTAAAGACTTGTGTTACTCTCTAGCCAATATTTTTGCCTTAACACTAGTGATCAAAAAGAACAGCTGTTCAGGCTATTTCGACCTTTCTTTGAAATCACTCTTGTTTAAATCTTTCTGACTTTTTTGAAAACAAAAACAACTTGGAAAAATTCTGGTGTTTTGCCGTTTTCTGATAATAAAAACAGGCATAATTAAAAAGTAAATATAAATTAACTGATTTATAGATATAAACTGTGGCTTTCGGAATTGCATTGCGTAGATGGCAATAATCTTTAATGTCGAGAGACCTTATTTGAGAAAATAAGGCATACAGTCAAGTCTCGCTATAACGCGACACCCCTCAAGTTTGTTTCCGCTAGGTACGACCATTTTTCACCTTAATTTTAAAAACTTTTGCTCAAATTAATCATCCAGTCTAGACCAAAATATCGTGAGGATTTCAAAAAATATAAATCATTGCCAATAAGATCCACGTTTCCCGCTATAGCGCGACCCTATTTTCGAAAAAGAGGTCGTGCTATAGCGAGAACCGCGGATCTTATAGGCAAAACGATTTTTTTTAAACGATTTTTTGAAAACACTGATCAAATTAGAATCCTCACGATATTTCGGACTAGACTTGGGATCGATTTCGGCGAAAATTTTCAAAAAATAAAGATGGATGGACCCTAGGCGGGAACGAACTCGAGAGGGTCGCGAATTGTAGTGGGACTTGATTGTAATTATAATATGCCTGACAATTATCTAAATGATTATCTAACTTATCAATTGTTTCAGTAAGATTGAAGCGATTGGAAGACAAAAAGAAGCACTGAAGAAATTTTCAAATGCAATCACTGTACAAAAAACAACTAGCGGCCGTCTTTTCACCTCTCCTTTGCCGCAAAATCAATCATGTGTTAATTTTTTAGTAACACCTGTAGTAATAACGTATGTTTCACTATTGCTAGGCAAGTTGTAACTATGACTTGGTCTTTTCTAATAGCTTGAAATGAAAATCATTTTTGAACTTTCTGTTTTGGAGCAAAAGCATTGGCCAAAAGATTTTGCTGCCCTTGGCTAAAATGTAACAATTTTCAGCTTTTGTGAGTTCTCGAATTACTGTTTTTATATATTGTATAGTTACCTATAAGTTTGTGTCTACATAGTTAAAAAATCAGCTTTAAGGCCAAGAGAAATTCGAAAAAGTATATCAACTAAAAAAATTTCTTGTAACATTTTCATTATTATTATGCACATTGTTATTTTTTAATATAAGTTAGGTCATGTCAGGGCTATTCAAAGTTCTCAGATAATTTTTTTAATTGATTTTCTGAACCCGTATTTTTTGTGCTTTATGATTACAATAAAATGGCTCTAGTCTACAATTGGTACCTAAAATTTGCCTTGTCCCCTGCTATTTTATAAAATAGCTTGGCCACCCTGTCCATTCTAGTTATGGTAACATGGCGCGGGGAAAACAACAGGGAGGACCAAGCTATTTTCCGTAAAAATAACGGGGGGGGGGGGGGCGAGGCATATTTTTGGTACCAATTGTAGACTAAGGCCATAGAATGTTTCAAATTTCGACCGTTCGAAAAATAATCTTAAATTATGCTTTCGAACTTTGAGCGCTCGAAAATTTCGAATCGAGCGCTCGACTCGAAATTTTCGAGCGCTTATATCCCTACAAATGACCCTTTTTCTCAAAATTAGTCAGAATGACTGATAAGACAATTAATCTGAGTGCCCTGAATCATGCTCATATTTGCAAAGAGATAAATTTATTTTGTTTTTATCTAAGCTTGGGTCTGGAAGCTTCTTTTCAAAAAGCTTTGTTGTCTGTGTTAGCATTATTTGTATGTATTCTCTTCTTCCTTGGTTAAACTGTCAATAAAAAGTATTAATTTGTTTGTTTTGCAAACATATAACACATTTTACACAGTCGGCACAACTTGTTAACTATATATTGATTGATAGTCTATTTATCGACAATTAAAAAAACATTTTTCGTTTTGTAAACTTTGCAATTCTAGATTTCTGATGTGGGATGAAGGAAACTACCCGCAAAGTGATTCTTGGGGAGATTCCTACAGAGACTCTTGGCAGGAATATCAAAATCACGAGGTTCTTTTTAACCTTTTTTGCAGAAAATTTCGAAATACAGGGTGTTTCAAAAAATTCGGCGGTTTTGAAATGGCCATGACTTTTTTCATAGGAGGGTTTTCGAAACTCTGTTTTCGCTGATCTATTTTCTGGCCGACAATATTTCTTTGGTATATCAAGTCAAAACAAGATTTTTGCTTGTCCCCTGTGATTTGAGCCTTACTAAACTTCAGGACTAAAATCACAGGGCGGACCAAGCGAAAATCGTGATTGTGACATTTATACCGAAAAAAATTGTCAACGAGAAATATCGATCCGTGAAAACAGAATTTCGAAAAACGGACTATAAAAAAAGTTATGGCCATTTTAAATTTGCCGAATTTTGGAAACACCTGTATAAACAAATACCCTTCAAGGCGGCTAAATTTACCTTTACCCCACCACTCAATTAACCTTGACCTCCACTAGTAAATCAGCTTGGGGACCAAGGCAAAAAATTTCATTTGAAAATTTCGTTTTAAAATCTTAAAAACAGGTCTCAAAAACAACATATATTTGTACTTTTGATTATTTTTATGCAAAAAGTTATTGGTATTAAACATGGAAATTTTTCGCCTTAGTCCCCAAGCTAATTTGCTGGTGGGGTCAAGGTTAATTGAGTGGTGGGGGTAAAGGTAAAGTGCTCCCTTCAAGGCATTCTAAATTTGGCTAAATTTAGCACTATTGTTCAAGAATAGTATCTCAACAAATTTACTAAATTTACCTATACCCCCCCCCCCACTCAATTAACCTTGACCCCCACAGTAAATCAGCTTGGGGGACCAAGGCAAAAAATTTCATTTGAAAACTTCCATTTTAAATTTTCAAGAAACAGGTCTCAAAAACTATATATTTGCACTTTTTGATTATTTTTATGCAAGAAAATTATTTGTATTAAAAAATGGAAAAAAGTTTGCCTTGGTCCCCAAGCTGATTTGCTGGTGGGGGTCAAGGTTAATTGAGTGGTGGGGTAAAGGTAAAGTGCTCCCTTCAAGGCATTCTAAAAATTTGGCCAAATTTAGCACTACGGTCCAGCCACCAGCAGTTGGAGAATCAGAAGTCATGCAACGGCGATGCACGCACCCGTTCACCATCCGTACCAGCCACCTCAGCACCAACATCCAGGCTACAATCGGCATTTAGCGAATCACCACCAAGCTCCATTTTTCGATGGCCCAGCCCTGCATTCAAATTGAGCCCTATGGTTCAGCTCAACGGCATCCTCCACCACCGTTTCCTGTCATGAGACAGCCATCTCAAGGTCATCCAATGCATGTGTCACCACCAATTCGAGAAATGGCTTTCAGATCATCTGAGTCTTGGGGTATGTTTTCTCGGAAATTTTGTTTTGGGATCTCTAAAGGTCAAATATTTTCAATTCCAAGAAAATTTGACCTCCAAAATGATCTCAAAGACCTTACTTGGTCAAGTTGCTTCCGCGGAGCAGTGAGCAGGCGTTTGCGTTTTTGGCCCAAAAAGTGTTTCAGGTTCGATCCCACGTGGTGGTACGCTATTTATTTTGGCTTGTTTGACCAGTTCTAGAGGTAGTTTGGGTCGCTGGTTCTGAATCTGGCGTCAAAAAAGTCTTAATTGCCCCTAGAACAGGTCAAACAATCCAAAATAAATAGCATGCCACCAGGTGGGATCGAACCTGCGCACCCTTTTATGACCATAAAACACAAACGCTTACGCACCAGTGTTTTCAATAATGAGAAGCATAAATGAGAGTAACATGAGAATGACAATGAGAAAATAGTCAACATGAGAATGAGAAGTATAATGTTTCTCATTCTCATTCTCATGTTACTCTCATTTCTCATTCTCATTCTCATTGTCACTGTGAAATCCTTCTCATTCTGGTGATTCTCATTCTCATTTTTGAAAACACTGTTACGCACTGCGCCACTGAAGCGACTTTTTCAGGTATACAACGACCGGGTACACATTATGACCGGGTACAACGACCGGGTACAGTGCCAAATTTTGCCTTGATCTCCCCTGTTAATTTTTAAAAATTTTTTCGATTTTTTCATTATTTTGCGCACTTAGACTTAGGCTAAGGCAAGGTTAGGCCAGCGCCCATTAGGACGGACTCAAACGTGTGGTTTAACCATACTTTTTTAACTTTTACAAAAAAGTGTTCCCGGTCGTTGTACCCGGTCATAATGTGTACCCGGTCGCAGGTCAGTCCTTTTTCAAACTTAAATGGCTGTCCCACCTCATTTAATTGTTCTGAGAGCATTACTTTAGCGCCTAGAAGTGCACCAGATACCTGGCTTCAGACTGGAAAAAAAGCCATATGCCCAATCCGCTGGCTTCCAGCACCTTTTGACACCACATGCCAGCGAAGAAGCTATAGCCCTAAGAAGGGAAAGTTTGGAGGAGGAACACAGAATGAAGAAGCCCAGGCTTTACAATGACTTTTCCGAGCCAAGCAGACCAAAGACAATACAGTTGAGAGTGGAATCTAGTGCGATAAAGTAGGTTTCTTACTTGAGCTCTAAAGCTAAAATATTGATAGTGCCGAAAAAATCATTTTAAAAAATAAGAAAAATAAAGTTGAAAATTTCTTTATTTCTTTATTCAGTGGCGTAATCTTATGATTAAGCAAATCCTCGATTCTAACACCGGATTCGTGCTTGGATTCGCCATTGATTCGCAACTATTCTTAAAATTGAAAACTCATTGTTAAATTTCAAATTCTATTCCAGAGCACAAGCATTTGAAGGGGAAAAGCCATTAAGGTTTGAAAAAGTGGCTTCAGCGGCGTAATCTTATGATTAAAGAAGATGGAGAAGAAACTTTGATCTCGATGGCGCAGTGCGTAAGTGTTTGTGTTTTCGGCCCAAAATAGTGAGCAGGTTCGCTCCCATATGGTGGCACGCTATTTACTTTGGCTTGTTCGACCAATTTGTAAGGGTAATTGGGGTCGATGATTCCGAATTTGGCGCTAAAAGTCGATTTTTCCTTCCAATAGCTGTCACCACGTGAGATCGAACCGCACATCCCTTTGAGCTATAAAACATTAACATTATCCAGTGGGCCACCCATTTTGAATTTTTAAATCTAAGTGGCTTCCCCTCCTTTATAGAAAAATTTTTCCTTAATCATTGAAGTTCTGTACGGATTTTTTTACTTGGTTTCTAATACAACTAAACCTAAAATTAAATTCTAGGCCTTTTTTTGTTAGAAACCAAGTTGAAAAATCCGAAGAAAATTTCAATGATCAGTGAAAATTTTTGAATTGGCGCGGGACCATTGAGCAGGAAAAGACAGTCCTTTAAACAAAAAAATTTCAAGTATTTTGAATCAAATGTTTTGCGTATCGAGCAGGCTCTGAAATTCGACATTTTTTTTCAATTATAACAACAGTTACACCTAGCGGATATAAATCTTTTATAAAAATTTTCGATAACTTTTTTTGTCGAAATAATAAAAACAGTGTATATAACGAACCAGTGTTTTCAAAAATCACACCTCACACTTTGGGTCACACTAACTTTACCTACTTTTTTCTCATAAATTCTGGATATTTTTGTACCATTTTGTAGCTGAGATATTGCTCTATCGATTCAGTGGTCAAACATCTCAGTTAAAATTTTTTTTTGACAAAATTACGCAAAGTGTGACTTTAAAATCACACCTTTAAGTGTGATTTTAGTGTGATTTTGATGTGGAATTGTCGCATTTGAATTCCGCCAAAATATTGACCAGTGGATCGAAAGAGAAATATCTCAGCTACAAAACAGTACAAAAATATCCGAAATACGAAAACAAAATTTATGAGAAAAGGATAAATGAGTCAGTGTGACCCACGTGTGAACACTGTAACAAACTAACAATTTGTCAAATAAAATTAGGTGTGCAGTCTTTTGGAATTTCCCAGATCTTTCCAGTAAGTCTTTTTTGGCTTTCAAACTTTTGTTTAGAAAAGCGTATATTTTCAGCTAAAACAAAGTACAAACAACAGATTGAAATTACTGAAGTGACTGATGACTTAGCTCCTGTGAATCAGAGTTTTTGGCCCTCATGTCACTAATTATAAGTTCAAAACCGTACCCGGTAGATTCTACACAGTCAAACTCTCAATTTTTGATCAGAAAGGAAAAATGGTGGCAGAGGGTACTGTGCGTTGCAAAGCAGGTGAATTTTTTGTAGTTTTTATTGGCTTTCGACAATACCATTCAAACTTTTAGCTTTTTCGCTGGACGAAATTGACAAATTGATGGCTAGAGCCATCTCAGCTACTGGCAAGGCAATGCATTCCTTCAGCTATTTGTACAGATGTAAGCCCAAGTACTATTGGGACGAGATATATATGCATCGGATGGCATTATGGAAAAATATATCAAAGACGAAAACGGGCAAGCTGCCTCACCTATCAATGGAGAAATTGAAGGTTTGAGTTTACTAATTGCTAGATTGACACTCTTAAAAGCCCAAGTTTACCCCCTCTCCAAAGAGTATGAGTTCTCTAGCCGTAGACCCCCAAAAAGTAGGAGCTGGTGCAGGATCACAATACCCAAAGACAAAATACCCAAAGACAAAATACCCAATATGCATATTGTGCAGATAATGGGCACTATATGTTATTATCATAATATACACAGCATATACCGTATTTTCTCTATTAAACGGGCCCTCTCTAATAAACGGGCCCCTCGACTTGAGGACTTATATCTGAGACCAGAGTAAACATTTTGCAAAACTGTTTTTTGCATTTTCTTAACTCCCACGAGCTCTACTGATTCTTCTTTTTATATTTTGGTTGAGCACCCAAAAATCTTGAAATTGACCTCAAAATTTTCCGATTTTGAGGGGCCGTTTAATAGAGAAAATACGGTAATATGCATCGCAGACATCATCGAGCAGAAAACGTACAAATAAGTCTGAACCCCTTAGACAATATGCATATTGGGTATTTCGTCCTTGGGTATTTTTTCTTTGGGTATTTTGATCCTGCACCATATGAGCTCTGTAGCCATAGACCACCAAAGAGTATAAGTTCTCTAACCATTTGTTAGGCTTAGGGAGCTCAAACTCTTTGGAGAAGCGGGTTCACATGGTTATCACTTCAAGTGTTTCAGGTCTCTTTTTTTCGGCAAGAAACACTTCCGGACGGGCATTTACCCCCTTCTTCACCGTTTGGTGACATGAGGATGCATTTGCCAGCTTTTAGTTTACTGAATCCAGCTGAAATCAACATGTACTTTTGTGATTACTACTGCAACAGATTGGTATATTTATTTTTATTTCGCTATAATTTGATTTTTTGTGGTTTTAGACTCACTATGTTACTGTTTGTAGTGTGCAAGAAAGGATCTTCCACTGATAAGTCAGGCTTCTGTTTGGTGAATATATAAATTAAAGTTTGAGTTTTAGCTTTTGCCGAGATCGGATCAGACCGTTGAATGTGCGGAATAACCCATTTCTCAGGTAATGGTCTCCATAGTGATCACCTAATTTCCGAAAAAGGTCTGATTTCCAAAAACACAAAATCAAAATCCTTGCTATATTTCGGACTAGAATGGATGAAGACAACTGGCAAAAGCCTTCAAAATTTGAGTTAAAAAAAGTGTCGGGACTTAGGTGGGAACGAACTTGAGAGGGTGATCACTATGGAGAGAGTCGACTGTACTATCAATTATTACTTGACATTTTTATAAATATTTTTAGAGTCGAACCATTGGACAGCTTGGACGTCCCATACGCCTTTTTCGTCAATAAAAGTATTTGGTAGAGATTTACTACACTGAGCATGTATGAATTTTTATTCAACACTCTAATTTATTATCTTTTTGCTATTAGGTGCCCATGCGATGGGGGAAATTTAACGCAATTATGGCTACAGGTGCTGGAACATCGAGGATTGGAGGTTATTCGGCTAACCATTTATTAAAAAGCAAATCTAAATTTTTTCAGGGCTGCCCCACAACAAATCCTGTCTGACCTGCAACCTGTATCCAATAGGCCCCACTAGGAAGACGACGCTAATAGCAACCAGACTGTTGAAAGCACTGAAATGGTGGAAGATTTGGTGGCCACTTACGAGAACAATGAACAGGACAACATATTCGAGAGAAGTAGTACTCGGTACACTTTATTGGGTTGTGTTCAAGCTGAGCTATTGTCGCCAAGCACCCCTATGAACGCTTCCATAGCCAAGGAAGACTTTTTGGAGGTTTGTCCATGGATACTTTTAAGTATATAAATCGGAGTTTTAAGGTTGTGGAGGTACTGGTTACTTGTGTTGATAGAGTGGTCTATGGACAGGTTAGTTGCTTAAGTTATTAAAATTCGGAAAAAGACTACAGTGAAACTATCTGTTGAAATAAATTGACCTTAAAAATTTGGGTGGATTTACGCCTTTTTCTTTTGTACCAAAAAGTATGGGCCGGATGGGCCGAAATTTGGTTAGTTGACAAATAATCACATCAAAGTCTACCCTTATATAAAACCAGGCTCGCTATAAAGCCACCCTCTGCCAGTCTCGATGGCTGGCATTGAAGCGTGACTCGACTGGGCCACAATAATAGTTATGATATAATTCATTTAACTTCAGACACTACAAAACCTGGCCGTATTCAGTGAGGATAAACAAGAAGAATTATATGTGCCAAAAGAACAACAACATACTAGTGCCAAACCAGCAGAGCCTACATTTAAAAAGCCTTTGTGTAAGGCTATGCTTCCCGCTGACTCCAATATAGAGCTAGAAGACGACGAAATCACAGTCATTACTCTAAGTGATGATGAGGATGATACAGATGAACAACAGGACCAAGAAGCTAAACAAGAAATCCTATTTACTTGCTGCGACAAACCCGCTCCTCTGCAAATTCCTAAGGTAGTTCACAAAATTAATAATATAACCTCGATTAAAAGGCATACCAGCGCGTTACACGGAGAAAAGGCGGGGGCCATCGGTTCTTTTTCTTTCTCGCAAATTGTTCACATGCGTTCTCATCTAGATTTTTTAAGTTTTCTGCCTAGTTTTTAAAAGTAGTTTAGCGTCGTCTATATCAGATTTGATGCGAAAGCAATCAAAAACACGAAAATCAAAAAAAAATTCTGATCTCCCGCTTTAACTTTTTGAAACGCGCTGGTATGCCTTTTCAATAAGCCCCGTCCCCTTGTTCAAAATCGTGTTTGTGGCATTGTGTTTTCGACCCACTTTTTTAAGGCTTCTCTAGACAAGTTACCACTCAATTTGTGGCCAGTGAGATGACCTACAAAACGATGTATAACTTGCTAAAAGTGGTCGGCAAAATGTATGTCAAAATCACAATGCCAAAAACACAGGGCTGCCATCTCAAAATTTAAATAAAGGATATTTGGTCAAAAACAAGAATTTTAAGGGAAAAGTCCACTTTATCTTAGAGAATCGGGCGCTGCGATACATCGCAGCGTACACAGCAATTTGGGCCAAAAACATCGCAGCGCACGCAATTTTTCGAAAACAGCGAATATCGCAGCGTAACCACGGATGGCCGAAAAACATCGCAGCGCAACATCGCAAAAAGGCAAAACCGATATTCTACTTTATCTAGTGCTCATTGCCATTTTGAAGCGAAAAAAATGATTTTGACTGAAACTTTGAAAATAAAAAAAGATTTGGGTCCCAAAAAAATGACAAATCTTTTAAAAAAAACATATGGCAGCCGTGCAAAAACACGATTTTTAATTAGATTTTAATTACACTTAGTAGAAATTTTGGGCAGCGCCAGATTACGCACCCGCAATTGCGGACACACTTTTTTAGCTGCACTCTTAATTTAGCTAACCTTTTCCTCATTTTTATGCCTCCAAATACACCCTGTAAATAAAAAAAATCAAAAGTTAATAATTTTTCAGGAAACATCATCATCACTGTCCAACCCGGCCAAAATGATGAAAATTTTGGATGAAATAGTCGGCCAGAATCAGGCCAGAAAAATGGAGCCAAATCTACTTTTAGCGCGTCTCCCTTGTGCGCAGCTTAGTGAACAAAGTCAAGGCATTGATTAAGGAAATGAACACGGATTTTAAGGATATCAATGCATCTTTGGAAAAAGCTATTGACTAGCTTGCTTGAATATAAGCTAAGGAATATATATTTTGTGATAATAACACAGAGTTTCCAAGTGGTTGCTTCGCTACTCTTTTCTTGGTTTTATGAATCGAAGATTCATAAAACAAATATATTTTGATAGTTTTTGTTTTTGACGGTCCTTGGAAACCCTGGATAATAATACTAATAATAGGGTCCGAATTTATTACGGTTATTAGTCATTTTATTATATTCACTTTTATAATGCATTCATTTCTATTTTACACTATTGTGAAGTAACAAAAAATTGTAATAAATTTATTGGAATGTTTTTCACCATAAACATTACTATAACGTAATAACGTGAAAACGGCTGGCTGTAAGATGCGCTGATTCTAATGCTGTTTGCAGCTTCTACGCTTCTGAAAATCCACTTTTTCAGAAGACTAGAAATTGTGGCTTTTAAAGGAGGCGAAAAGCCATTTAGGTTTGAAAAAGCGGTGGCACAGTGCATAAGCGTTTGTGTTTAAGGTCATGAAAGAGTGCGTAGGTTCGGTCCCGCATGCGTGCACTTCACTTTTTTGGCTTGTTTGACCAGTTCTAGGGGCAATTTGGGTCACTGATTTCGAATCTGGCATCAAAAAGTCTAATTATCTCTAATACTGACCATACAAGCCAAAATAAATAGTGAGCCCCCACGTGGGATCGAACCAGCAACACTATTTTGGGGCAAAAAGCACTATCGCTTAAGCACTGCGCCATGGAAGCCACGTTTACTTTCTAAATTTTACTTTCTGGCTTTCTAAATGACCCCTCCTTTAATAGGTCAAACGTTTGACAAAAAATCTACTGAATTTTTACTTAAAATGCGATTTCAAGATGCGAAAAAAAGTCTGAAAAGTTTATGACTACTGTCAAGAAAAAATAATGTCTGCTACCACAAGGATTCGAACATGATCATTACCTGAAAGCATTTTGTAGTTTTACCGTAGGCCTTTTTGCGTAGGCCTTTTTACTGGAAACCCTCACACCTCGCACCTCACACCTCTATTGTAAATGAATTGTTCTCAATTCGTTTTTTCCAAAAAAAATTATTTCTAAAAAGTTTTCAATGTCAAAACGATATTTCCAAAACAAATCGTGCCAGAACAAATTTGTTACCATTTGAATTTGTTTCCTAATGAATTTGTTTCCTAATCGATTGTTTCCATAAAATTTGTATCCTTTTCGGGGTGAGCCGCCAAATCTGTGAGCACTATTTTGTAGCAGAGGGATTTTTCTACAAAATGATATATCATTCATATTTGTATGGCTATTTCGAGCAAATTATATGGCTGCCGGTGGCGAAAAAACGCAAAAACCTCGATTTACCACCCTGTTTTGAATCCATAAGGCAGTTCCATAAGAAAATCAGCCTTGCCGATCACAAATCTGATGTCGTAATTCAAATTTTCTAGCGAAACAAAAGTTTTACGTGAAATATAGTAGATTTTGTAAAATATTTGGACCACTGAAAAACTTCAATTTCGGGTCTTTCTGAAGAAAAAATGAGTAAATTAAAGTATACCCCCACCACTCAATTAACCTTGACCCCCACCAGTAAATCAGCTATGCGGACCAAGCCAACTTTTAAGTTTTAAATAGAAATTATTTTTTGTAATGAAAATAATTAAAAAATGTCAATAAAGTGGTTTTCGAGAAATATTTTTGAGATTTGAAAATGTAGAAATAAAAATAATAATTCTTGCCTTGGTCCCACAAGCTGATTTACTGAAGGGGTCATTTTAAATTGAGTGGAGTGGGTATAGTTTAAGTGCTCTAAAAAGATGAATTCACAGAACATCTCAGCCTAAAAACTGCTTTAAAAACAACGCATATTACGGTCTGCCTTTTTCATGTTAAAAAGTCTAATGCAAAAAGCATCAACAAACACAAAACTAATATTGTTAACCTATTGATATATCATTTTAAGAACATTTTTGCTCACTGATCTACTTTTAATTTTACCGCACAAAAAACATTTAGACTTTGAAAAGAGGCTCTGCTGGAATGGTGGGTTAAAAAGGAAAATAGTCGGTGCCTGGACGTGCCAGTCACATAGCAGCCTTCCTTCCCTTCTTCTGCTGCAATAACAACAACCATCAGCAGGGCGGCTCCAATCGTTTTTTTTCTTCCACACTTAGTTGCCTTGCTCGCCTTTTGTTTATCTGTTCTTTCTTTTCAAAGCAAAACATTGACCGTGACAGTCAAAAGTCTGGCTTTTTGGCAGACCAAAATACTTTTTGTTGTTATTCGTTATAAAATATATATTACCAAACGGCTATTTGAAAGTTATTGTCAAAATGTCAAAACAGAGTTACGTATTCAAATAAATTTATCAAACTCTCTTCCTGCAGATTCTATTTTTACAATTTCTTTTAAAATGCCGTATTTCCTCTAATACCTCCTCATACTCTAATAAGTACCAATACTTGACTTTGTGCACCTATATCTCAGCCTACAATCAATTTTTTTCAAATTTCTTCATACTTTTTTTCTCAGTTCCTACAAGCCCTACGAATTCCGGTTTTAGTTGAACACCCAAAAATCTGAAACTTTTTTATTTTCCCCGTTGAAAAAAAAAGCCTCGTGGGAGGACTTCTTAAAGAAAATATATTCTAGGTCCTTTTTTGTCAAATTTTCAGCTTACAGCTTATTCAGTTAACTATTTGGCTCACAGTTAACTCTACAATTAATAGGTAAGGCACCAAATCTAAAATGGGAATATTCAAAGCCCCAAAAACTGTTTTCTATTGTGATTTCAGGTTCTTCATTGGACTTGCCTATATTTTGTCTTACACACGATTTTCATGTAGTCTACTTATGCTTTGAGCCTGCTATAGAAATAATAAAAAGCACAAACCGAGGCGCACTAAAATAAATTCTATTTAAACCGAAATAAATTGCTGGTCAGGCAAACGTTTTTTGGAAATCGTGACAAGAAAAAAGTCGTGGCAGCTTGAAACAAGCCGACTCTTCTTGGCTTATCATGTAGCTCATAATTAACTTTGAAAATTGAAACCCCTGAGTGGAAAAATTTTAAAATATTTTCTGTGATAGGGCCAGAGTTGCATCTCTGGTTTGAAAAAAAAAGCATGTGTCTGTGATAAAAGGCATTTGAAGAAGTGGGAAAAGCAATTTAGGCTTGAAAAAGTGGCCTTCATGGAGCAGCGGATAAGCGTTTGCGTTTTTTGGTCATAAAAGGGTGCGCAGGTTCGATCCCACCTGGTGGCATGCTATTTATTTTGGCTTGTTTGACCAGTTCTAGAAGTAATTTGGTCGCTGATTCCGAGTCTGGCATTAAAAAGTCTAATTACCTCTAAAACTGGCCAAACAAGCCAAAAATAGTATGTCCCCACGTGGGATCGAACCTGCAAGACCATTTTGGGCCAAAAACACAAACGCTTATCCACTGCGCCATGAAAGCCAATTTTCAAATGGCTTTCCCCCTCTTTTAAACTATAAAGTTTCTCGAAAAAAGGCAGGTCAAACAAGGCAAATCAAAAGTCAAACAAAGTTTCTTTTCAAGAAAAAAGCTGGACATCCAAAAAAATTCAAAGCCTGTTTAAAAAGGCAAAATGGCAACACTGGATCGGGCTGCTTTAATAATATTCTAATTTTTTTCAACACATTGACTTGGTTCACATTGCCACATTGACTTGTTACATTTTATTACGAAATTTATTCAACAAATTGGGTTGCACATGTAATATTTCTCAATTATATTTAGCGTTTACTTCAATAGTTTCTTTCTGCATAACTTCCAATTTTTTTTTTTGCAAAAATCAATTTGTTG
Organism: Ditylenchus dipsaci; assembly: GCA_004194705.1. NCBI lineage: Eukaryota > Metazoa > Nematoda > Chromadorea > Rhabditida > Anguinidae > Ditylenchus > Ditylenchus dipsaci. The sequence goes on from SADC01001338.1 coordinate 153,162, forward strand.
CAAGTAAATAGGTTAGCAAACAAATTCTGGAAAAATATATTGTAAAGCATTAGTTCAATTTTGCTGCATCTGCTTAGCCTTTTTAGGCAATTTCTAATATACTAGAAAATTTTCCTATTTGACACGTCCAAGTATTCCTTTGTGTTAGTGTGTCTGCAGCAAAGACAATCAATACTTGTGAGGGTAGGCGTGGTTTGTGTTGGTTGTTGTTTTGCCGCCAAAACGCTCTTCTGCAATGCTCTCCAGCAGCTGGTCCTTGTTCAAACAGGCACAGGGTGTGTGACGAAATTATTGGCTGTGTGACTGGCTGTGCACCCTTTTGACTGAATAATAACAGTGTGTGCAATGCAATGCGTCGTCTATATTTATTTTCAGTTGTTTCAGTGACTTTTCTGTTTTTAGTAATGGTCATTAAAATAATCGGTTACTAATATATTGCGACTCAGGGTAGGGCCACCAACAATTCGCACTATATGGGATATGGCAGGGCACCCAAACATCCGTTATTTAAAGATTTGTTGTTCATTTGATACCCGAAACTTTTAAAATTTTTATTTTTCGGTGCTGCAAATCCATAAGCACCTGATAAAATAGCAGTTTTTGACCAAATTTTTTATACCCTATATTCTCTATTAATCAACCACCCCTTTGTTCAAAATCGTGATTTTGGAATTGTGTTTTGACCCACTTTTGCATACCACTCTGTGCAAGAAAGCCTTCATTTTGTAGCTATTTAGATAACAATTTAGTTATAACTTGCCTGAAAAAAGTTTTCGAAAATTGGGTCAAAAACGCAATGCCACAAACACGATTTTGAACAAGGGGGTGAATATTAACAGAGAATATACGGTATTTTATAAAAATGTCTTTATTTGAAAATTTTGAGTAGGGAGCCTTGGGGTATGATTATATAGAGGTTCGTGGAATAATAAATCTTTTTCTCTCAATCTTGATAGTTATCGAATTTGAAGAGCGGGAAAAGCTACCTAGGTTTGAAAATTCAGCCTCGGCGGCGCTTGTGTTTATGGCCCAAAATCGTGTGCGTGTTCGACCCCGCATGTGTGCGCTTTACTATTTTTGGCTTGTCTGACCACAATGTCTAAGGTTTTTGAGTCGCTGATTCTAAATCAATCGCCAAAAAAAGTCGAATTAACCTTATAAATTGGTCAAAGGAGCCAAAAAAATGGTGTGTCCCCACGTGGGATCGAACTGCGCAACATTTTGGCCAAACATTTGCACCATTTCGAGATTCGACTGTAGTATTTGTAGTTGTACTAGTATTTTCTACGTAATTGTGTGACAGTTGCCTATTTTTAGGTGGTATCATTTGTTCTTATTTCTATATGGTCTAGACCTGTGTACTACTCTCTATAATTTTTTGATTTGAATTCGCAATGACCTCCTACTACTCGTCAGATGTGCAAGAACAAGACAAAAGTGAGGCTATTAGCTCAGACACTCGACCTCTAAGCAGACAAATGCTTTGGAACCCTTAAACCACAGTCTGAGCAACCTCAAGGCACAATTCCTTGAGTGGATGAAGCGAAAAAGCAACAATTTGTATCCCTCAAGACAGGACAAACTGCAAATAGCGAAAGAGTTGGGAACTTCTTTGGACCAGGTAGCTTGAATGTTTTTATGTGAATAGTATTAAATAGACCAAAAAAATGATTCATTCAAGTATTAATGAATGGCTTAGGAAAGAAAAGTCTTTTCATTACACGAATAAAAGCAGAGATAAATTTAGGTGAACAGAAATTTAAGAAAACAGAAACAGTTTTGACAAACAATTATAAAGTTTATGGCTCTTTCAGGAACTCAGCGTTGGAGTCTGAGTAAGGGGTGTTGACAATGCAAATACTCCAACTCCGAGTTTTTCACGGAGTTGAGTTGAAGTATTTGTATTGGCGAAACCACTTCACGACAGCTAATGGCCGCCGGTTTTAACTGTAACTTATACAGTTAACTAAGTTAACTATGACTTCTATGGTTTTCTACTTGCAAGCGTGCCCACAGAGGTAGCCCACTCGGTCATCATTTGTTGACTAATTTTTTCAGAAACCTCCCCCTAGCCCCTACGACAGAATTTTTTGCAACCCTGTATTCGCCTCAATTACAAGTTAACAAGGGAACATATGAAAGTGACCATGCAATATTTAAAAAACCGTATATCGTATAACCTGCATTAATAAACCACCCCAATTCATTGACTTTGAGATCATTATTGGGGTTCCTTATTTTTTCTTGTTGAAATGCATTATACAATATTTATAATATATTTCATTTGTACAATGACAGAGGCTACTATTTAAAATAATTTTCTTTGTTTTATAGATAAACAGATTGCTGGCAAACCACCGACGTCGTCAACTTAAGAATCAGTCCAAAAAGCTGCAGAACACCCAGCAACAAACTTTGCTTGCCTCGCCATCTTTCGCCAACGACAAAGAAAACAGACAGCAACAATTTCCTTTCGCCCAGACGAGCGGCAAAGAGACAAGCGGATTGAACAAACCATAGATGATATTATTTGCAAAGAGTTGTTTGGCCACCAGGGCAAAAATCAGATTCAATCTTACAGCGCTACACCTCTAAAGTCTGCTGATCGACAACAAAGAGGTGGGCTTTTATCTTTACTACAGTCAACTCTCAATATAGTGACACCCCTATCAAGTTCGTTCCGCCTAAGGTCCGACACTTTTTTCACCTCATTACATCAAACACTAAAAAAATTCGCCGAATCTAATTCGTTAGTGTACTCAGAAAAATCGTAGAAATTATAATTTTGACTATCGTTTTTGAAAAAAAACCCCAAAATCTACCATTAATTACTATTAAGGCACGTTCACAATGAGTGTCGACCTGAGTGTGAGATTTGGGGTGTTTTTAACGCGGGAAGAGCTGTACTTTTTTTTCTTGACCAAAACTTTTTTTCTGTTGTATCATTTTGTAGCTAAGATTCAGGGCTTCAAAATGAGGTATTGACAAGCCACATCTGAAATGAAAAATTAGGGTAAAAATGCTTAGGTCCGCACTCAGGTCGACACTCGGGTCGACACTCACAGAGTGTGAGCCTGAGTGTCGACCTGAGTGCGGACCTAAGCATTTTTACCCCAATTTTTCATTTCAGATGTGGCTTGTCAATACCTCATTTTGAAGCCCTGAATCTTAGCTACAAAATGATACCAACAGAAAAAAAGTTTTGGTCAAGAAAAAAAAGTACAGCTCTTCCGCGTGAAAAGAACGCTCGGGTCGACACTTTTATGTGAACGTACCTTTACTATATCAAGAGACGACTGTAAAGTAAATTAAACAACAGATTTGGATTATCCAAAATGTGAGCTGAAATTAAATTCCTTTTCGAAGTGAAGTAAATCGAAGTAAAGTTTTCAAAGTCCAAACAAATGCTAAAGGCTCTGGTTTTTCATGCTTGAGCATTTATAGTGATTAATTGTCTATTTCAGCCGTAATAATACTGCTATTTACTCGAGCTTGTCATTGTTTCTAAGGTTACCCATACACACACTCCTATTCACTAATGCCTTAAATGCTCCAATAATACTCTTTTCTCTGTCTTTTTTAATTCATTTCCATAAGCCTTGTGCATGTAGGGAGGGTATAAGCTTGTTATGTTGTGTAAGCTCAGCCATTTTTCTAATTACATTCTCACAAATTAACTTTTTCCGAATTGAAAAGGCCTTTTAAGACGCAGTATTAAAAGCTATTTATGAACATTTTTTATAGTTTTGAAGTGAATAGTGTATAAGATGGATAAATAGCTTCAGTTCTGCTTGTAAACATCCTTTTCTGTAAAATTTTCAGCTTTAAACCCTTTTTTCTTCAACATTTAAATTCAGCCACGAATTTCTATGAACTTAAAGGCGGGGAAAGCCATCTAGGTTTGAAAAAGTGGCCTCGGTTGTGCAGTGGGTGAGCGTGTGTGTTTTTGGGCCCAAAAATGGTGGACAGGTTCGATCCCACCTGGTGGCACGCTATTTATTTTGGCTTGTTTGACCAACGCCTTGGTGCAATTTCGGCAGCTGATTCCAAATCTGGCGTCAAAAAAGTCTAATTACTTCTAAAACTGGTCAAACAAGCCAAAAGGGTGGGATCTAACCTGCGCACGATTTCGGGTCATAAAACAGGGATGCTTACCCACTGCGTCACTACTTTTTCAACCCTAATTATCTTATACCCCCCCCCTTTTTTATTGCCCAATTCCAAATTGTTTTTTAGCACCAGTGATATAGTTTTTTATCAAACAAAAAATTACGAGAATCTGGGATAGGCTCTAACAACACTATGGAAATATGGCTATTATATTACCAATGAATAATGTGATATTAAGTAAAATTTGTGTTTGTGACTCACTTGTTTTCGCTAACATATTCTTAAGAGGAATTTTTAATTTCTGGCGGCGATAGTATTAAACGAATAACTTCATTATTGATATGTAATATAAATTATGAGTCATGAAATTTGGAATTTTTATTTTTGAAAATGAGCAGAATGAAAAAATGAGCAGTCTTAATTTTAAAATAAAAAAAAAACAGACGCTGATAACTTTTTTTCAAGAAAAATTTCTGTGTCATAAGTTTCTCTTCTTGGATGGAAGGCGAATTTCGAACAAAAAGATAGCTAAACTGCCGCATATTCTCCTATAAACTTCCCCCATCATTTTAAAAACAAACATGTTATTGGCATTATGTTTCTGACGCATTTTTTGGCTACTTCGATCATGCAAGTTGTTACCACTCATTTTGTAGCTGATCTCTATGGCTACAAAATGGGTGGTAACTTGCACAAGAGAAGCCGGATCACTTGAACCTGAGCCCCCCCCTCCCCAGTCAAATCAGCTTGGGGGACCAAGGCAATTTTTTTTGAAAAATTTTTATACCTTTATTTTTTGAATAAATATGATTTTAAAGGTTTTCTATTCCGGGGCTCAGGTTCAATTTAGCCGAGAAGTCTTCAAAAAATAAGTCAAAAACACAATGCCAAAAACACGATTTTGAACGCCAGGACGCCGTTTATAGGAGGATATGTCGGGCAGCCGACGATTGCGCCATTTCAAATTGCGCCAATTCAGATTGCGCCATTTCAAATTGCGCCACTGCAAATTGCGCCATTACAACCATGCCAATTTCTGGTCATTTAACTGAAATTGGTCATTGAAGGACATGAAAACAGTCAGCCCCAATAGTAGAAGGGAAAAAATCCGTTGAGATCAGATTAAAAAAAGTATTTGCCTAACTTTAATAAGAGTATACAGTGGCGCAATTTGGTTTTGGCGCAATTTGCAGTGGCGCAATCTGATTTCGGCGCAATTTGGTTTTGGCGCAATTTGCAGTGGCGCAATCTGATTTCGGCGCAATTTGGTTTTGGCGCAATTTGCAGTGGCGCAATCTGATTTCGGCGCAATTTGGTTTTGGCGCAATCTGAATTGGCGCAATTTGAAATGGCGCAATCGTTGGCTGCCCGATATGCCCCACCTTTTTTTAACACTTTTACCATACTTTCTCCCTTTTATTTGTAATTCAAAGCTACGTCGTTAATGGGAAAATAGTTTTTAATGACTAAAAACAATTTTAGTTGCTAGTAGTTAATCAAAAAAGTTATTTTTCATGATAATTGTTTTAGTCACTCATACACACACACTTTTCTGGGAATACACACCATATTTCTACTAATAAATAACCAGCTTATTTCACATGCGAAATTTTTTCAATATGCGTTTAAATTCTGATTTTTAATAAAAAGATATTAAAATTTTTATTTTGAAATTCTAAAATTTAGCAAAGATTTTGAAAAATATTAGAGGAATAATCGATAGTCTGTATCTTCTTTTTTTGCTATAATTCGTGTAAAAGTGAGTGATGTCTGCTTTGTAGTCTGCAAATAACCTTGAACAAAGGAAAAGCAAGATTTAGGGAGTGTAATAACTTCTTTTCCCAACCATTCTTCTTTTTTCGCGCCCAGACAGTGTCTGTGTCTGCTGCTTACCTTCTTCTTATTTTCTGGTTTATCAGCAAGCAATAACAGCATAAACGTGTCGTTCTTTCTTCTTCTACACTCAAAACCCATCCTCCGCTCCGTACAAGCTTTATATTAATCAATTAGTGAAGAAAGAAATCAAATTTTTTGTATAAATTTGTTTATAATTAACACAAGAAGACTAAAATTATCTGGCCCCAATATATTCGCAATAGAGGTTTCATGCAATCTTTTTTGTTTGTTATTCAGCATTCGGGTCAAAGCTAACTAATTTGGATTTGATAAGAGTTTGTGTTTTGGCATAATATGATTTGGTTTGCGAAAAAGCTGAAATAGGTCACGAAAAAGATTATTTATCTCACGAAAAACTCAAAATTAAATATTTCTAAGTTTTGTTATAACTTTTCGCTAACTTTTTTAGTATTGTGTAGCCCAGAATCTCAGCTTTCTAACAAGCCATCTACTGACCAAACGATATTTCAAAAAGTTGGAGGAAAAGGTATTTCAATAGAGCAAGCACTTTCCGAAAATTTGGTCCATTGAAGACCTTTCCTCCAACTTTTGAAATATCGTTTGGTCAGTAGATAGCTTGTTAGAAAGCTGAGATTCTGGGCTACAAGCTATAAAGAAAATTTTTGAAAAATTAACACAAAATTTAGAAAAAAATGCCTAAAATAGTGCACAGGTTCGATCCCACCTGATGGCTCGCTAGTTTTTTTTTGGCTTGTTTGACCAATGAGTAACGGTAATTGGCGTAATTAGACTTTTTCAGAGCCAGTTCAGAACGGCAACCCAATTAGCCCTATACAATGGTCAAAGAATCCAAAATAAATAGTGTGCCACCAGGTGGGATCGAACCTGCAACACTATTTGGGCCGAAAACAAAAACGCCACCGAGTCTAATTTTCAACTTAATTCCTCTAATATAAGCCCTGCTCTAATAGAAGCCCCCCCCTATTTTTTGACTAAGGTTTCGGAGTTAAGGTCATTTTGATTGACAATTTCAAGATTTTGAGAGTGAAAAATAGAAGCCCATGGGTTCTATTAGAGGAATACGGTAAGTGGTTTCTACCCTCTTTAAACTCGTAACAATTTTATGTAAAACATCAAAAAATAACAGCTGTATTTTGATTGAAAGCTACTCGAACAAATGCTTTTTAGTGACATTAGAGAGCAAGCAGCTTGTTTGTCCAAAGATGTCACAAGTCCTGCACTTTGTTCTTTGCTTTTAAAAAAAAATTCTCTTCCTTTACTCCAATAGTTGTTTATTACGAAAAGAAGATAGAAAACAGAAAGAAATGTCTTTGCCTGTCCTTATCTCGTTCCATCATTTTGATTTGTAATAATGCTGATCAACCAGCCAGCCAGCCAGTAGCAATAGACACTAGACTGGCCAACATCATTTATTTCTGTTCTACAGATGATTAAGAAATAAATGTGTGTGTGTTTTGAGGTGTCTGGCTGGTTTTTGTGCTGGCTACTACTATTTTTTACTTAGTTTGCTCGGCTGACTCCCTCTCCCTTTTTGTTGACTGGCTGGTTGTGGGAAATAATATTGGCTTTGTTGCAGTCGAAAAGAAATAGCTTTTTTCATTTTCCTTTTTATTAATGGGTCTGCAACTCCCCTCTTCTTGTGGCTGGGACTTTAGTAAAAGAAGTGTTTCGAAATATTGGTGCCAATAGAGTTCTTGTGCAATGGCTCAGAATTTTTTATGGGCGTTTAGTTTATAAAAGGTTTTATCAATTATATAACAAAAAATTATCATCGTAAAGTGAGTAGATGTTTCAAAATGTTATTTCAGATATTTCACGCTACAAATAATTTAAAAAAAAACGCGGTATTTACAGAAATAGATGAGATAGCCCTGCTTTTGTCACTGCTTGAGCCTAGATCTTCGAACTTTCATTTAAATTTACCAAAAAAAATATGGAGCATTTGAACCTGAGCTACTGTCGGCATCCTTTTCGCCGACCCCCACAAGTTAAATCAGCTTGGGAACCAAGGCAATTTTTTTTGAAATTTTTTGACTGCATTTTTTTCACTTAAAGTCTCGAAAAAAATCATAATGTTTTTACAAAAAAATAAATAATATAATTTTTTTTCAAAAAAGGTCGCCTTGGTCCTCCAAGCTGATTTGACTGGAGGGGGTCTCAGGTTCAGGTGAGTGGGGGATCAGGTTCAATTTAGCAGAAAGTATTTCTTTGACATATTAAATTGGGCTCCACGGGCTACACGGCACTGCTATTGGTTTTGATTAAATTATTTCACAATTAGAATGATTTTTTTCACTATTTGAGTATTTTAAATAGGTTATTGACAGGGCGCTCAAATTTGTTTTCACAAAGGGCGTTTGACCATTTTTTGGTGAGAAGGAATCATTTTAATGCCATTTTGACGTAAAACGTTAAAATAACAAAGGTTTGGTATCAAAAATATTGAGAAGGACAATATTTTTGTACAAAAGGATGTCTAGGAGCCCCGCTCATTGCTGATTTTTAGCGTCAAACTGGTACATTTTTAGCCTGTTTACTAGCTTGATTTCCCTATTCTGAATATAGATACGCATGTGTATTGATTATTATTGGCTGTGTTTTGTTCAATTGAGCAAATAATTTTATTCTCAAGGCCAAGCACATCCATTTGACCAGATGCAGAGAGCTCTCTTTCTCAATCAATGAGCACACATATGTGCAACAATCCCTCTTCCTCGTTTTGAGAGAGACTTTTGAAAGAGATGAGAGATGACACTCTTTGGATTTTCACACACAACTAACTTCCTCCCTTATTCTGTCTTACACTACAGCCAAGTATTAGTTGGTCCTTGCTCTTAAAATGTCCCCTTAGAAACAGCCATTTCATTTCTTCTTTCTTATTTCTCTTCTTTTTTTACAGAAAAAAACCTTCAGCAGTAATATTTCAAAATATTTAAGCCGACGTGTCTACTTGCCAAAATTGGATTTACTTGTTGGCTAAATTTTGCGATGTCAACTGTGAGATAAACAGTTGTCAAAACTATTTATTATTCATTTTGTAATGAATTGTTAGCTGTTAGCCAGACAGTTAAAAGGCGGGGGATCAAAGCTACTTAGGTTTGAAACAGTGGTGGCACAGTGGGCGTTTGTGTTTTCTGGTCCGAAATAGTGCGCAGGTTCGATCCCACCAGGTGGCACATTATTTTTTTTCGACCAATATGTGAGGGTAATTGGGATCGCTGATTCCGCATCTGGCTCTTAAAAAGTCGAAATACTCATAGAAAGTGGTCAAACAAGCCAAAATAAATAGCATGCCACCACGTGGGATCGAACCTGTAACACCATTTCAGACCAAAAAAAGGCAAACGCTTACGCACTGCGCCACCGAGGCCACTTTTTCAAACTTAAACTGCCCCCTCCCTCCTCTCAAAAGGGCACGCCCTGGAGGTGATGCCCGGGAATTCAAATTTTTTTCGTAATATCGAACTTCTGTAAAGATTTTAACTTGGTTTCTAACAAAACAAGGCCTAGAATTGAATTTTAGGTATGGTTTGGTTAGAAACCATGTTGAAAAATCCGTACAAAAATTCAATGATCAGGAAAAAAAATTGAATTGGCAAGCGCCACCTCTTATTAGCGTGGGTATGCCCTTTAAGTATAGGCATACAATTTTCCACCTAAATTTTGTCGGAAGAATTATTGCAATGCACACATTGTGTAAGTCAATCATTTGCGTACAAAAAAACTGTTATCTGTCTGTGTGCTCAATATATGCATTAATCTATTATTCACCAGTTTTTTTATTGTTAGAGGGCTCATATAGTTTGTGTGTCTGAAGCAAAACAAAATAGATGTTAGACCTACTACTTGTTTATTTAGCTGTAAAGTAGCTGCATTTGGGAGCACGAAAAGAGTGAAGTAGTATAGTAGTAGTAGTAATTTTGAGAATTGATTAAATTGAAGTGTGCTGAGAAGCTATGGCAAAGACACATGTCCAATTTAGTTGGCTAGCCAAGAGTTGAGTAAGTAGCTTAGTTTTGCGGCACTCAAAAATAGTAGCTTGAATCAAGTAAATGTTGAATATTGCAACTGTAAATCTGATTTACATGGTGCAACGAGAAATTTTAACTTTTTGAAATGGCCGTAACTTTTTTTACAGAGCAATTTTTGAAATTCAGCTTTCGCCTATCGATTTTTCTCGCCGACAATGTTTCTTTGGTGTATGTCAAAAACACAAATTGTGCTTGGTCCCCCCTGTGGTTTAGGTCTAGTCTATCGAGAAGTCATCCAAAGACTAGGACCCGAACCACAGGGGGGACCAAGCAAAAATCGTGTTTTTGGCATAACACACTAAAAAAAATATTGTCAGCGAGAAAATCTATTGGCGAAAACAGAATTTTGAAAAAAGATCTAAAAAAAGATGCAGCCATTTTGAAAAGCTAAAATTTTTCGATACACCTTTTAATTTCTTTGTTAAACCCAAAGAAAGTCTAGATGGCCTAATATATCGCGATATGTATGCTTTATTTTAGTGATGAAAAAAAACTAATTTTTTAAATTATAAATAGTTGTTTATTTCGCTATTTCTAACCTCCTTCCTAAATGGTTGTCCAGCAGCATCGCTACGATTTCTGGGAGCTCAACCCATTATTTCCAATGTAGAAGTCAAAAAACCGAAAAAGACTAGTATTAAAAAGCAAAGCAATGTTTTGCTCAATGGCCTTATCACAGCCAATGCTCCGACAAGACGAGAAGGGCCCAGGCAAAGCAAAACTTGCTGCTTCACAGCAAAATAATACTGGAGTGTTTTCTCACCAGTGGTCAAATAATAGACAAATGAGTAGCTCGGAAGAAGAGACCTTCAAACAGTTGTTTGCAAGAGCTACAGGTAATGGGGTACAGAAAGATGCGGAAAAAATATATAAATATGAATTCTTTTTATAATGAATGTCGTTGAAGAGATTGACCACAAAATTTCAATTTTCGCATGCCTTGAACCCCAAGCTGTTTTTTTTAAATCCAAACAGCTAAAAAATTAGCCTGGAGGATTTCCGTATTCATCGGTAAACACGAAAAAATGCTTAAAGCGAATAAAATTTTATGGGTTTACATTTGAAGTTTAAGCGGTTCCTTGTTAGTTGATAACCTCAATTGAATGTAGTCCAGATAGTCCGACTGTTAGCTAAATAGTTGTCAAGTTTAAAACAAGCGAACAACTTGTGCGACTAGAAATTTCTTTGATGTGTCAGTGTTTTACGGCCCAAATGGGTCGCAGGTTCGATCCCACGTAGTGGCACGCTAGTTTTTTTTGGCTTGTTTGACCACTTTATAGGGGTAATATGACCTTTTTGGCGCCATTTCTGAATTAGCGACCCCAATCACTCCTAGACATTGGTCAAACAAGCCAAAATAAAAATCGTGCCACCAGGTGGGGTCGAACCTGCGCACTATTTTGGGTCATATAACACAACTATTTATTCACTGCGCTATGCATTAAAAGACCATGCTCACGGTGGTCCTCTTTAATTTCAAAAAAAAAAATCCTGCTCATTGGTCTTCTGTTCGAATTTTTTAACTTGGTTTCTAACAAAAAAGGCCTAGAATTTTATTTTAGGTATACTTTTGTTAGAAACTCAATAAAAAAAGTTTATACGTAAATTGAACGATTAAGAAAAAATTTTGAATTGGCGGGGGACCACCGTGAGCATGCCTCTTTAAAGAAATTTCTAGTCACGCAAGTTGCCCGCTCCCTTCAACTGAAACAAAAATAATCTAATAATAATAACTTGTCTAAATAATACCATATTTCTAAATAAAAAAAATTATAGAATCTACTCCCACACACCAAGTTGTTCCTGATCTAACAAGAAACCTGTTGATGACGTCCCCGAAAGCAGCAATTACTTTCAACCTCAGCAACAACAGCAATTCAACATGGTCCATCAGTCGGATCAGTACAACAATAATTTAGCTGCACTAATTGGTAAATTATAAAGCCTACTTTAACAACTTTGGTGAATTTAAATTAAATTTATCAAAAAAATTATGTGTGAAAAAATTATTAAAATTTATTTTAGGAACTTTGGCTCAGCACCAACAGCTTCAATCCCAACAACAGCAGCAATCGCTGCCTCCACAAACTGCTTACTTTCCTCTGCAAGCCACTCCAATGGCAGCCAGTCAACTGCCTGAGAACACCCTGTCTGCCCTTATTGCCAAACAACAAGAGGCAGCTACAGTCAACAGCCAGAACTATTCTGCAGCCAATATTTTAGCTTCCCAACAGGCTATGCAAATTGCCATCCAAAAAGAGCTTCAAATTTTATATCAAAGACACTACCTTCAGCAAATTATGCAACAACAGCAGCAATTGGCGCAAAACAGCAATGCATCATTGTTGTCGCCACCTCCATCTTCCAGTGATCAGACTGACCAGTCTACAGGCTACGCAACAAGGTAAGCAATGCGATTTTTATAAAATTTAAAGCTTGTACACTCATAATTTGAAGGAGGGGAAAAGCCGTTTAGGTTTGAAAATTCTGCCTCGGTGGCGCAGAATTAAAGAATTTGTGTTTTTGGCTCAAAATGGTCGCAGGTTCGATCCCGCCTGGTGGCACGCTATTTATTTGGCTTGTTCGACTAATTTCCAAGAGTGATTGGGTTCCTGATTCCGAATCTGGCGCTAAAAAGGTCGAATCACCCCAAAAATTGGTCAAACAAGCCAAAATAAATAGCGTGCCACCAGGTGGGATCGAACCTGCGACACCATTTTAGGCCATAAAACAAAAACACTTATCCACTGCGCCATCGAGATCAAAGTTTCTTCCCCACTTTCTTTAATCATAACATACCACAAACAGCCACCCTTAAATAATTTCATAGTTTCAGCTGCTCGCCTTATTCTATGAGCAATAGCAGTAGCAGTTTATGCAGCAGCAATGCATCCAACGAAAACAGCAACAGCAGCAATCCAGCTATCTACAGTCAACAGGACAGTGCTCAGCCTCCATACAATAGAACACTGACCGAAAAAGAGAGCTTGGCTGTCATGGTGTTGGCCGGTGGTTTCTTGCCAGATAGCTATTCCTGATTTCTGTAGTAGTAGTTGTCCTAAATCTATAAGACGGGTGTTTCAGTAATATATAACCATTGAGTGTATACCGTATATGTATTCTCTAAAAATTGTCCTCTTCTCAATCCCTAAATAATTAGAAAAAAAATTTGGGTCGATTTTGAAATTTTTTAAGATCTTAAAACCCCAAGTGAACCCTAAAGAGTATGAGTTCTCTAGCCATAGACAACCCACCCCCCCCCCCGAAAATATGACTTCTCTCACCATTTTAGGCCTAGAGAGATCATATTCTTTGGGCAGGAAGGTGCATTTGAGGTGCTACCTGCTAAAATACCTAATAAAAAAATTCGAAAAAAATCCGAAATGTGGACTCTTGGCTGAGATATATGGTCACTGGGTGGGTAATTATTAGATAATATCCGGCATTTGCATTTATTTGTGTGTGAGTCAGATGTGGAACTTATTAATAAGCACCATGGCTCATACACCCTGTTTTCTGAACTATTCTTTAACTACTGTTATTGCATCCTGTTTTATTTAGCATCATACGTGTATACTTTACTATTTGTTGTTGTTGTCCTTGTTAATGTTTTCCTTGTTTCAATACTAATAATGTGAAACCTCAGCTGTTAACAGTTAATCTTGTATTCTTGTTTTTTGGAACAGATAAAAACAATAAAATCAAATAAAAATACTCACTTGCGTTAAAGTGATCTGTGCAAATAAAAAGAGCAATTAAATATAGCAACACGACAATTTCGACATTAAAATAAATAGTTTTCGCTTCACGGTATTTTCTTTAAGGGCCTGCTTATAATGGGATGTCCATGTCGATGTCAAAGTAAAAGTGGTGTCTAGATCTCAAATTTTTCATAGGAAAATGCCAAATCTGATAAAAATGACCTATTCAGTCAACCCTCGATTTAACGGCACCCGACGCGGTCCCTAGGGGTGCCGTTAAATCGAGGGTTGACTGTACCTATTTTTGATTTTAGGCATAAGTTATCTTTATCAGATTTGGCGTTTTCCCATCAAAAACTTAAAATCAAGACATTACTTTTACTTCGACATCCACATCGACATCCCTTTGTAAGCGGGCCCTGATAGCATACAAAAGCAAGCCGAAAAGAAAAGCCACCAAAAGCAAGCAAATTTTTCAAAAAGAAATAGATAGTTTAGCAATATAACGCAAAAAATTTACAAGAAATACAGTTTTCAATGAAAATTCAGCCACGGATTGTATTTCATCAGACAATAATTTGGTTTTTGATGACGAAAATCCTCACGTATCATCTTTTGTGTGAAAAAAATTATGAAAAATGTAAAAAATTAAAAAGAAGCATTAACAATTTGAATATTTAGCAAAAAATTCAAAAACAGAACGCCAATCTATACTTGACCGCATATAAAATTTTGACACGCTGTGCAGGACTCTAGCAATTTTGCTTTAGGCTTTGGCTGAACACTCAAAATTTCTAAAATGACCTCTAAATTTTCTGTTTGTCGAGAGGTTGAAAAACTCACTCGGCTGAGCTATCAGAAAAATAAATATATAAGAGATTTGGTAAATGGGTAATATTTAATTCTGCCCCCTAATTGCTGAAAAATGCCCCCTAATTTGAATTGCCCCTTAATTACTGAAAAATGACCCATAATTCGCTGAAAAATGCCCCCTAATTTTTCTCTCTCATCGTTTCAGTCAAAATTTAGCGGAAAGTTCACCCCCCCCCCCACCCAGATAACCCCCCGAAAAACCAACTTTCAGGGGTTCTGGCCATTCCGGAGTGGGATTCTGACCTATCCAAGTTATTTTTTGACTAAAAAATTCCCGCGAAATTTTGACTGAAAACGATGAGAGAGAAAAATTAGGGGCATTTTCAGCGAATTAGGGTCATTTTTCAGTAATTAGGGGCAATTCAAATTAGAGGAAATTTTTCAGTAATTACAAGGGAATTTTCAGTAATTAGGGGCAAAATTAAATACCACCCTTTGGTAAATCGGGTGATTTATAAAAACTTGAACATTTCTGAATTCTCGCCTATCTACCTTTCTCCGATTTTTAAAATCAAATTTTCATTAACAGATAGTTGGATTGATACATCAGCTATTTTTAGGTATTAATTGATATTGTGGTTAAAAATTACTGGCTGAACCTCAAAAAAAGGCCGGACTCGATAGTTCGGTGCCCTCCTAAAAGCACCCAAAAACATGTTTTCTCGACGTTTTAGCACCTTTAACATGTAGAAACATGTTTTCAGGACGCGTTGACCATTTTTAGAAAAAAAAATTTGACCAAAAGTTGACTTTTTGCCTTGGGGACCAAGGTAAAGGGTACTGGAGGGTACCTGAATTGCATATTTTTTTAATTTATTCCTTGTTTTACTCACTAGAACTTGGCAAAAAGAATTTCTGAATGCATTTTCGATCAATGGTACTTCTCGAAATCATTTTAAGGTAAGTGAGTGCGCGCATCTAAACTCCAAGCCTTCGAGGGCGCATGGGTGATAAGGCTTCTCTTCAAACCACTCACTCTTCAAAGCTTAGGATGCAGTTATACCACGTTCTGGACAAGGTGCCAACAATCTCGTAAGGAGCTTCATTCCAGCCTGAGTCTCAAGCAGCGTGCCGAATTGTTTATGAAGCTGGTTATATGATTACTGCTTCAGATCAAATTTTTGACAGCCCAAAGATTAGACATAATTCCGAGCAAGAGTCATAATGAAAAATGCATAAAAAGCTCTATTTGCCTAGCTTCAGTGACTGAAACGGGGTAGAATACCTTGTATAAGCTGGTGTACCTTGTCCCTCCAAGGCGAAAAGTCAGAATTTTGTCAAAAAAAATTATCGAAAGTCATCTTCCGCCACATAAAAACCCCTGCGCCCCCTTCGGGAGCGCAGGGGGCTTGGTTGCCTGGGTTAAGATGCGCACACCCACATACCTCAGACTCAAAAGTGACTCTGGATGCATAAAAAACATGCATGCCAAAGTTTATTTATGCGGTGGGCTTCAGTCAATAAAACTATGTTCAAAATCCATCTTTTTAGGAAATCCATGCATCTTGCAGTACCCTTTAGAATAACTGCACGCTCGAAAAATCGGCGCCGGGCCTTCCGAGAATCGGCGCCGGGCGCCGACGCCGGCGCCCTTGGAAATTTGCGCTGGCGCGACGCCATCCTGGCGCCGGCGCCGGCGCTTCAGAGAGGCGGCGCCGGGCTTATGATATTTGTTAAACTTAAAAATTTTTGTTTTATTGCTATCACGATATAAGAAAAATAGACCCTACTATAGAATACCCTCCCCCTCCCAAATTTTTCCTTCTAAAACTCAAGTAAAGACTACCCAATTTATGTCGCAGACCCCGGAAAATATGCGTAAACTCTTTATTAGTCACAACTTCCGTACGCTGGCCTACCCCCAAGCCTAAGGGCAAAGCCTAAACGAGAAAGCTGAGAATCTCCCCTTGCAGAAAATACAGATCGAATTTTCAAAATACAGATTTTATAAAACTAGAAGCCATTTCAAGTCTAAAACACGTTTTTCTAGTCAAATTTGAGGACTTTTTCGATTTCCCGCGAAATTCACGGGAAATAAATGACACACTTTCGGTCGTTTTGAAAAGCCGTGCACCCGCAAGTGCCGAATCACAGCCCACTGAAATTCAAATCTTAGTGCAATTAAAAATCAACAAAACGCCAAGAGTTTCAAAATCGATTTTTGTGTGCACTCGAAATCGAATTTTTTTAAAGGGGCATGCCCGTGCGTTTCAAAAAGTTAAGGCGGGGACCAGCATTTTTTTTGAACTGTTCTATTTTTCACTCGTTTTGCGTCAAATCTAATATTAATGACCCTATACTACTTTAAAAACTAGGCAGAAAACTTAAAAATCTGAATGCGTATGCATGAAAAACTTGATCGAGAAAGAAAAAAGTGCTGGTCCCGCCTTTTCTCCGTGTCGGGCACGGGCATGCCCCTTTAAGGTCAATTTTTCAACAAATACTAACTTTTTTCAACAAGATGCTGATTTTGAACTTGCAGTGTAGGTGATAATTCACCATGTTTGCTCTAAAATATGTATCCCGACGCTAACTTTATTCAATTGAAGTCTTTCAACAACATTCCAATGACACAACAAATAAAACTCTACTAGAACTAGCTCGGTTTCTTCTGATCAAACAAAATATTCCTCAAATAAAATTCCTCGAAAATTTTCGTCAAAGTCTTCCTTCTTTCCCGCAAGCGATTTCTTCAAAGCCTCAAGCATGAAATTGACCACGAAGACGGCGAGCCAGCTGAAGGTCCTTGCACATGACGGTGACCCGCTTGGCATGGACGGCGCACAAATTGCTGTTTTCGAAGAAGCCTGTCAACTACATTTCCATGGCTTCCTGAAGAGCAACAACAGCAAATGCCCTAAAACAATAGGTTATTGGAGACATATATAATAATCGGAAAAGGAACGCACCGATAGCGAAGAACTGTCTTGAACTTTTGCGCAATTTCACGGACAAGGCGCTGAAACGGAAGCTTACGGAGCAGCAAATCAGTCGACTACTGATAGCGGAGCATCTCACGAAGAGCAACAGTGTCAGGACGATAGCGACGCGCCTTCTTGATTCCACCATCAACTCCGCACGAGCATGTCTTGACACCTACAGACTTTTTCGGAGCTTTTCCGGCCACAGTCTTTTGCGCAGTTTGCTGAAGTAAAAAATAAGTGTGATCACTGAAGAGGTACCAAACGCAAACCTGTTACACCTGCTGAAACCTGCTCCTCATTGATTCTTGATTTCTGTCCTGCTCTCTGCTTCTTTGATAGCTTGGATTGCGAGTCCTCATCATACCTGAAAATTACACAAAATTTCATTCCGTCAAAAAATCTAAAAAGTCGTCGTTTTAGGACGTCTTATATACCAAAAGATAGCTCAGACATTCGGCTACAAGAATAATCAGACCGATTTTTTTAAATTCAGAATTAAGAAAACTAGAGACCGTTTAAAGCAAACAAGTGGCATTTTCCGAATAAAAATAGGGTGTTTCGCGTTTTCTATCTAACTTTTGTATAAAACGCCAAAAATTTGTATTTTTTGTATACGTCCTTGGTACCAAAATGTAGCAAATCTACTTCTTTATCGAGTCTCCGGTTTGTTTCAGATTAACTTGACGAAAAAGTTCCTATGATCTCGAATAAGTAGACTAGATAAAGAAAAATTTAATAATTTTTTCACGGAAATCAATTGTAATTCTCAAATTTTGATTGTTTCACGGCAAGTGATGGCTTATTCGAAAGCCCTATAAGTGGGGAGTTTTTTTAGAAACAAGCCCTGCATAGGCAGTAGATAAAACATCTTTATAAAAAGCAAGACATTGAGGTACTTCAAAAGTGTCTGGTTTCAAAAAATTTGAATTCGCGCAATTTTTCGCTATTGCACTGAATTCGAATTTCAGTGGGCTGTGGAATATCCAAAAACAACTTTTAAAAATGCATGCTTTAAATTTGCGCATTTTCACCGTGTTGACCATCAATTGATGCTCAACTCTGTATATCTAATTCTCCCTTGCACTTGGCAATCAATAAGTCCATTCCCTTGCCTTGCACGCAGCGGCCACCCAGTCTACCGGACTTAGTTATTTGTCGACAAATTGCTCGCCCCACACCTACTGCACCAATCTATTGGTGCTGAATGTCTGCTATTCCTATTCATTTCTGATTTATCTTAGTTGTTTCGAGCACATTATGTGGTTTTTGTATTTTTTTCTTGCCTTACTATTGCGAAATAGCTAAAAATAGTAAAAACTTCCGGGTTTCTTTGTTGTTGCCTACTTGTCTGAATGCTTATTAGTGCTGTATTTTTCAGACAGGATTAATTTTCTAAAGTCTCAGAAATGACAGCTATTGCATCGTCCAACTCGTTTTCGCCTCCTCAACAGCAGCAAAATGGCTTTTCTGACCGGTGGGTTATTGGTGTTGGTGCTGACTAGTCTTACCTAAAATTTATTTTTAGTGATGAATCGGCCGATTCAATGGACACAACAGGCCAGGAAGAGAATCACAATGACACGGTAATAGATTTCTTTCATTATTCCAATTACACTTTTCCTAACTGTCGGATTGGTTCAAGGGGGGCATGCCATCTCAAAATCTCTTCCTGATTCGTCGCCCACCGAAATGGCTCATCTGGCAGTGCGAGCAAGCAGAAAAATGGAGCCATTGTCTCTCCGCCCAAGTCATTGGAAGTCAAACCTTCTATGAGCTCAGATGATGAAGAGGACAACATTCCATGGGTATGTGACCTGCACTTAATTTAGAAATATCTGAATTTTCACGGATTACTTGGTTGACTGTGAGGTTCATAGATGTGATAGGATATTAATTTTTTTTGGTGCAAAATGATTTCTTTTCGGCGTAAATTTGCTTTCAAGTTTCGGTTTGCGTTTTTATATGAAATCTTTTAATCTTTTTCAAAAAATGATTACACCATCAGGTAGCCCTGCGATTATAGTTTCTGTTAAGCCATTATTCACCGAAAAATCTAAGCAAAATATATCACATATAGGTAAAAGTATGAAAGAGGTCAGAAAAAATAATTTGGTACATACTTTTACTTATTTGCGCTACATTTTACAAAGATATCGCAGCGAATGATATCTCGCTAGAAACTACAATCTCAGGTATACCTGATGGTGTTATCACTTGTTGAAAAAGGTTAAAAAAGTTAATAGAAAAACGCAAAACCAAAATCTTAATAAATATTTGCACCAAAAAAGATCTAATTTGAATCAAAAAATATTCAATTTGCACCAAAAAAAACAATATCCGTTTTGATGGTTGACCGGTAGATGTAGCTAGAAAATTTTATTGAATTTTATCAAATAATCGTATTAACTCTAGGTTTCACATTAAGTTTTGTATGGGTTCACCGTTCGACAGTGTTATTTCTGCTGACTTTAAATCGGGCAAAACTTTTTTTGTCACAGATTCACTTCTTTTTGTCACAGATTCACTTTTTTGTCACAGATTTGATTTGTCACAGATTCACTTTTTTCTGTCACAGATTCACTTTTTTTGTCACAGATTCACTTTTTCTGTCACAGATTTCCTCTTTTCTGTCACAGATTTAGCTCAAACCACAGGGGGACCAAGCACTTACAAAATTGTCCAAAAATTTTCCCTTATAACAGCCTGAAAGTTTTCTATAACGTTTATCATGTTTGAGCATTTTCGCCAAAATTATTTTTCGCAAAAATTTTTGCCTTGGGGACCAAGGTAGCCCAAAGTTTTCAGGAGCCTGAAATGTGACCTTGGTCCCCAAGGCAAAAATTTTGCGGAAAAAATAATTTTTGGCGAAAATGCTCAAAACATGATAGAAACGTTATAGAAAAACTTCAGGCTGTTATGAGAGAAAATTTTTTGACCAATTTTGTAAGTGCTTGGTCCCCCCTGTGGTTTGAGCTAAATCTGTGACAGAAAGAGGAAATCTGTGACAGAAAAAAGTGAATCTGTGACAAAAAAAAGTGAATCTGTGACAGAAAAAAGTGAATCTGTGACAAATCAAATCTGTGACAAAAAAAAGTGAATCTGTGACAAAAAGAAGTGAATCTGTGACAAAAAAAAGTATTGCCCCTTTAAATCTCGTAGTTATTGTTTTTGACCGTGAAATATACAGTTCACTTTGTTGGCTTAAAAAATTTTAGTTATATTTTACCACTTTTACAAATTTCCAGGATCAAAGGATGCAGCAGCAGGCAGCAAAAAGGTTGAGCATTCCAAGAAAACCACTATCGTCGAAAAGGTAGCTTTGTGTTGTCATGTTGTTTGCCTGCTCACTCAATTCGTGCGTTTTCAAGTGGTCAAGGAAGAACCATCAACGTCCAAGCGCAAGTCCGACAAAAAAAGAAGAAGAGACAAGAGTCTGATCAAGAGGAGTCTGAGGAAGACTACGAGCCTGAAGATGACGATGAGGACGACTACCAACCAAAGGTAGCAGATTTGTTGTAGACAATTAATGACAAAAAAATTGTGGGCTTTTTAAGAAAAAGAAGTCTAAAGCAGTGGATACCCCTAAATCTGAGCTCAAAATCAAGATCAAGCGCGAAATCAAACGAGACTCAGTTACTCCAGAGAAGCCAAGCTCTTCCAAGCACAAGGTTACAGCCGTGAAAAAGACCAAAAAGGAAATCAAGAAGAAATCAACAGTCCTTCTAAAACGCAGCGGAAGAAGAAGGTGGTGGAAGAAGAGGAGGTCTGGAGGTGGTGGTTATTTATCGAAGGCTTATGTTTTGATCAAAATAATGCACTGTCTTGCAGGTGGGAAGAAGAGAAAAAAAGAAGATGGCATCAAGTGGAAGACCTTAGAGCACAAAGGTCCGCTGTTCGCACCACCTTATGAGCCGTTGCCCAAGTCTGTCAAATTTCTGTATGATGGGAAGGTGAGTCTCTTTTGGTGCTGATTGTAAAAATGACAGAAAAGGTGAAACATCTGACCAAATACATTTTCTTCATAATGACTGAATTGACCACCTTTTTTCAAAATTACTTATTTTTCGAGCCTTACCGGGTAACTAGAGGTAGCTGGCCTAAAGTTTCAAAATTTATTTTGCACTCTCTTGCTTTGCTGAATGAGTGAAATAAGCAAAACAACAGATTTTTTTCTTAGGAAATGCATCTCTCAGAGGCCGCCGAAGAAGTGGCTGGTTTCTATGCAAAATGTTGGACCACGAGTACACTTCTAAAGAAGTCTTTAACACCAACTTTTTCAAGGATTTCAGAAAGGTAAATAAGTTAAAAAAATGAATTTTTGTAGCTAATCTATTTGTTCTTAGGTCATGACACCAGCTGAAAGGGAGAAAATCACCGATCTGACCAAGTGTAACTTTAAGCAAATGCACGCCCACTTCCTGTCAGAATCAGAGAAGCGAAAAGCCATGTCCAAGGAGCAAAAACTTAAGATCAAAGAAGAAAAAGAGGCGGAAGCTAAAGAATACGGGCACGCATTCATCGATGGTCACAAACAGAAGATCGGAAACTTCAGGATAGAGCCGCCAGGCTAGTCAATTAATCCTCTTAAAAATATGTCTAAATAGAAACTATTCTTTAGGGTTGTTCCGTGGTCGTGGAGATCACCCTAAGATGGGTCGATTGAAGCGAAGAATCCAACCAGAGGATGTGATAATTAACTGTGGCAAGTCTAGTAAAGCGCCAGTACCTCCACCAGGTCACAAATGGAAGGAAATTCGTCATGACAATACTGGTAATTTCATGCAAATTTTAACTATGTTACAGTCTGTTGACTATTCGTTATTTCAGTCACATGGCTGTGCGGATGGAGTGAGAATGTGCTTGGCTCCAATAAATACATTATGCTGAATCCAAGCTCCAAAATCAAGGTAAATCTAGATTTGGTCAAAATTTAAAGTTGGAATTTGCTTGAAAAGGTTGATTAAGAAATTATCTTACTGTGCTCAGGTTCTGGATTATTAATTCTACTCTTGTTCAGGGTGAAAAAGACTGGAGAAGTTCGAAACTGCCAGGGCACTGAAAGGCTGTGGATGAGATTCGCAGGGTGAGTGTGATCAGTTAATAGAGTATTCAATTCCCAAATTCCTGATTTTCAGCAATACACTATTGACTTCAAAGCACGTGAGATGCGGATTCGACAACGCGCAGTAGCCTTGTATTTCATTGACAAGGTGATTCTGGAATTAGAAAATTTTCTAATTAAGTATTCGTATTTTACAGTTGGCGCTTCGAGCGGGTAATGAGAAAGACACTGATGAGGCTGCCGACACAGTCGGTTGCTGCTCCCTTCGATGTGAACACGTCAAATTGCTGGAAGAATCGGATGGCCAAAAGTTTGTGGTTGTGTTCGATTTCCTGGGCAAAGACTCCATTCGCTACTTCAATCAAGGTAAATCCCGGAGAATTCAAAGCTGTTTAGCAAATTTAACATTTGGTGGTTTCAGTGCCAGTCGAAAAGCAAGTTTTCAAAAACTTGAAAATATTCATGGAGGGCAAAGAACAGGCGACGACCTATTCGACAGGCTTGATGTGAGTTGCCTTTTTCTCGCATTCTAGCAATTCAGTTATCGTAACCTAATTTAGACCAGTGGTTTGAACGTCCACTTGAGATCTCTGATGCCAGGACTTACAGCCAAGGTCTTCCGTACTTACAATGCCTCTATCACTCTGCAAGAACAACTGGACAAACTGACTCAATGTGAGATTTTTTTCGACCTTTTTTTCTACAAATTTTGAATTGAATTTTTAGCTAAGGATACTATCACGAGAAGCTGCTTTCCTATAACCGTGCCAATCGTCAAGTAGCTATCTTGTGTAACCATCAACGTGCTGTGCCGAAAACTCACGAAAAGTCCATGGAAAATTTGGAAAACAAGGTATTTTTTAAAAATTCTCAAATTCTTTCAGTCATGCAACTATTGCTTCATCCTAGATCAAAGACAAGAAGAAGGAGCTCAAAGATGCCAAAGCTGAACTCCAGAAGACTCGTGGTGCCAAAGAAAAGGAAAGATCGAAAAGAAGATCGAGCGGCTCAAGGAAACTCTGAAAAGGATGAAGACTCAGCGAACTGACAAGGTGGGTAGTTTTTTGATGGGTTTTGCTGAAATAACTTCACTGGGCCAGCTGTGATTTTTGTGAAGTTGGCAGTGCAGCACATAATAAATTTGAAACACTTGCACCCCGCATACACGTCCCTCTACCAACACCCCTCCCCCTAGACTCGATTCCACCCCGCACCCTTAGTCAACCGACAGAAAAATTTTTACCTTGGTCTCCTGTCCCCCTGTTGATTGACTGGTGGTGCGGGTGCAATATAAATTTAATTGATTAAACAATTACAAGAATTATGTAATTGCAGGATGAGAACAAGCAGATCGCACTGGGAACTTCCAAGCTCAACTACTTAGATCCTCGCATATCAGTGGCATGGTGCAAGAAGAATGATGTGAACATTGAGAAGATCTTCAACAAGACGCAGCGTGAGAAATTTAGATGGGCTATCGACATGGCCACTGAAGAATATGTGTTCTAATTTCTGTTATTCTCATAACTGTTTATTGATCTTGTATTTGTCTGCTGGTTTATGTAGTGGTATAAATAATTGAATCTATACGAGATGTTTTGGCAGCGTTTTCTGTTCGGAAAATCTCATTGTGGAAAGGGTTGTGGCGGTTTTTCAGTCAACGTATTATTTTTTCAAGGCGTGCTGTAAAGGATCTGGTAGATATTGGTGCAGTTTTGTTTGAGCGTAAGCAAATGAAATGTTCTTTCGTGATCACCGAGGGAAAGGGAAGGCGATAATGTCACACCTATTAATGAATTCGGCTTCGAAGAGGTTATTTATCAGTTGTTAGTATAGTCATTACCCGCTAAGGGTCAACTCTGTAAAAAGTCAATTTTCACTTACCGTATTTTCTCTATTAATGAACCCCTCTCTAATAATGAACCCCCCCTCGATTTTTTGACTAGGATTTCAGAGTTAGGGCCATTTTTGATTTACAATTTCAACATTTCGAAGGGTTGAAAAATAATGAACCCGGGTTCATTAATAGAGAAAATACGGTACATTTTAAAATTCTGGTGTAGCACCTCTTCAGCTTTTCGAGCTCTACATTCAGTTAATAACAGATTTTTGAGAAAATAAATTATCACGTGTTTTGACGACACCATGCGCCGCTACCTGGATGACCTTTAGAAGAGTCAGTGGCTACACTTACAGCTATCAGGCCATAGATTTTGCAATTTCAGTGTTTTTTTTATCAAATTTGTCTGCAAGAGATTTTTTGATAGTGTATTTTCATTCTCTACGGCTAAATTATAGTTAAACCAGGCCTGTGCACGGGCCGGCCCGCGGCCGTCCGGGCCCACCGGCCCGGCCGGCCCGAAGCCATTTTTCAAATACATAAGTCGGCCCGAAAAATTTATTATTGTAGCTAAGATTCCAGGCTACAAAATGAATATTACCATTTATAAAAATTGAATAAAAATTTCTGCTAATTTTACAAAAACAGCTCAAATTTTTTTGGCTTCCGGGCCGGGCGGCCCGGACGTCTCAAAAATTAAGATGCTTTTTAGAAATTAGTCAAATTTTTTGTCAATTTTGATAAATGGTAAAATCCATTTTGTAGCCTGGAATCTCAGCTACAATAATAAATTTTTCGGGCCGACTATGTATTTGAAAAATGGCTTCGGCCGGCCCGGGCCGGTGGGCCCGGACGGCCCGCGGCCGGCCCGTGCACAGGCCTGAGTTAAACCCTTCACTCAAGTCTAGTATACACCTTCAGTCAAATTAGCTTGGAGGACCAATTTTTTTAAAGTTGAAAATTAAAAAAAAATTGCCTTGGTTCCCCAAGCTAATTTAACTGAAGGGTGTATACTAGAACTGCTCCTTCTTTACTCCTTTTACGCTCTTTCCAATTTGTGAACATTGCCACTACTAATTTTTACAGTTTTTATGACAAAAGAGTGAAATATTGTAGTACTAACTTCAACTGATTTGTTTCCACAATTTTCCCAAACTTGAAGTTGGTACTCATAATAATGGAGTACTGTTTATGGTGGTTGTAGCTGCCTATACCAAATTACTGACTGACCTGCTACTGTTATTTTGAGCATTTTTATGACTTACTACTGCTTCCTGCAACTAACATGTTTTATGTCCAAACATTGTTTTATTTATAGTTAGGGTTGTCGAGTTTCGAACTTTTAATTCGAAATTCGAAACTCGAAATTTTTTTACGGCCGATTTTTGGCATCGGATTGCAATCTTATTTTACAATCTATACTCAGAATTAAAAGTTGGGTATAGATTGTAAAATCAGATTTGCAATCCGATGCCGAAAATCGCCGTAAAAAAATTTCGAGTTTCGAATTTCGAATTAAAAGTTCGAAATTCGACAACCCTATTTATAGTCATTTTTGATTTTGCTATTGTTTCTCTGAATCTATTTAATTTCTTTTTGTTTTTTTGACCAAATGATTGTTGTTGATTTGATTGGATATCTTCGATGGGTATATTACGTTTTTTAGTATGCTTATTGTATTGATGTTTGCGCTAGACTTTTGCGTTATTGTCTGGTTATATGAAAATTTGATTTGAATTGGTGAATACTGATGATCCATTACTACTTGTTCTTTTAAATACTTCTTTATACTAAATAAATGATTTGAATTTTTTTTATTTGCACAACATATAACTTAAAATCGATAAAGTTGTACTTAAGCTTAAATTGAAATAGAGACCTTTGACCGAGTTCAGTTGTTGCTTCACCACAATCTATTTTTTCTTAACATTAAACTCAAAGTCGATGGATTTTTGGATGGGTTTCAAGGCGGGCTTACATTAGAGGGAGCTCATAATAAAAGAAGGCTTCTATAACAGGAAATACGGTATATGTTTGGCTGTCAGTCCGGTCAACCATTTTAGGCAAAAACTCTTTTAGGCAAAAATTTTCGGCTAGGGGAGATTTGGAAAAAACGAGATTTGGTAAAGTGAGATTTCGCAAAAGGAGACTTGACAAACAATATCAGCAAAACAAAATTTGCAAGCTTAACTGAGCTACAGAGCCTGAATAAACTGTACTACCTGACTCTAAAATGCATTTTAGGAAAATTGCTTTGCTAATTCTCGTCTTGCTAAAGGATGGACTTTTATATTTTTTATATTAAATATCGGTTCGGTAATCTCATTTTGCGGAATCTCCCTTAGCCAAATTTTCCACTCTTTGCTCCCGATTGACTAATGACCCTAACTGTGTGTATATATTTTTTAAATTGCTGTAAATTTTTTAAGAGATTTTATTTATTTTCTTCAGAAATTAAAAATAAGTCTAATTAGAGTTGGCATTCAATATAAAAAACACATTATTACTCGGAAAAATACATTTAGCCTCAAGGAAGTGCTTAGTAACAATAAATATATTTCTAGTGAAGCAGTTAGTTAACATTTAACAGAAGCATGCAAAATGGCATTTGTGGTCAAAAGGTAGTAGTGGAATTATATTCCAAAAGCAGAAGAATTCATGTTTAAAACTTAGAAAAGCAAAAATCTTTCGCTATACTGTTTATTTTTTAGACAATCGATTCCAAAAAATCGCCTTGGTTTTCCAAGCTAACCTTTTAAGAATTTTCTTTGCTGCAATCAGTTTTAACTGATTTAGCATTTTTGAAGTGCGAATTTCGAAAAAATAAGTGCGGAAGACAAATTATTTGAAGCTGAATAGAGCCGAATTGCTTTAATCTATCTAGACCAGCCATTCAAGTAGTTCTTTTTTTGGGCTTAGGAGGCACAGCAGGAGGCGCTCTTTTAGTACACACACTGGTCACACTGTCATTCTCATATTCTGCTTTCTTGCTGTCTACTGTCGTATCTGTATTGACCCTTTGGTTGAATCCGATTAGTTAGAGTTAATGTATTCTATGTGGTGTTTGGCTGAATGTCTTGGATCAGTTCTTGTGTGCTGTTGAGGGTCTGTTTTGCGACCATTGCTAGTATTTGTAGAATTGATTAAGGTGTTGTTAGGCGTGTTTTTCAGAAAACTGCCTGCATTGGACCAGCAATTTGTAGGCTGCCATAGCGTCGGGAGACCTGGAATTAATGATAAAAGAGCTGTAAATGAAACAGTTATGATTGTCGCCATTCGATTAAATACAGTGTCTGTGCTGTTTAAAGGGCTGTAAAAGATGTTAAACACCAACAAGAGCTGTTTTTCTGACTTTGTTTGTTTTCTTTTAAGTAAAAGTTCACGCACTTTTTTGAACCTCTACAAAAGGGTTTCTCAAAGCTGCACAAAAATCAGCTTATCAAAATGACCTTAGGGTCTATATGACTCCAAATCCACCCGAATTTTTCATGGAATGAAAAGTACAATACCGTATTTCCTCTAATTAAAGCACCGGTGCGTTTTATTTTCAACCTCCCTCCAGGGGTGCGTTAATTAGAGGGGTGCGTTAATTAGAGGGGGTGCGTTAGTTAGAGGGGTGCTTTAATTAGAGAAAATACGGTAATTAATCGAGCATTTATTTTGTTAAATTTCTTTCATATGCTCTAGAATTCTGTAAAAATGATTTTTCCAAACTGTAAAAGTTTTTGAAAAAAGTAACATTAAATTAGTGTGAACATTGGCTTGAGTTCAGAATCCGAACCCCCCCCCCGGGGACTGATCAGACGGAGGAGATAACATCATATTCGTGTTTCTCGACCCCGATTTCATGAGAAAGCCGGCTGTTTTTTTAATTCTGAGAAAAAAAATTTTTTCGAACCACAGGGGGTATCATGGTTTTTTAGTCAAAATTTGAAAGATTTAAATTTGCGCCTTTTGAATTTTAAAGGGAATAAGGCTGTATAGGGAGGGGAAGGGAACAAAAGGGGGCCACTAATCATAGAAGGCCACTAACAAGAAGATGTTGAACATAGTTTTGAATACTGGGGCCTACCGCATAAATAAACTCTGGTATGCATGCTTTTCATGCATCCAGAGTCACTTTCGAGTGATTTGTGTCTAAGGTATGTGGGTGTGCGCATCTCAACTCCAAGCAACCAAGCCCCTGCGCCCCGAAGGGTGCGCAGGGGGCTTGAGAGTTAGAGATGCGCGCACTCACTTACCTTAGACATGATTCCGAGAATAACTCTTGACCATAAAATGCATATAGAGTCTCTTTTTGCCACGGCCCATGTTGAAAAACATGGTGAGGCAATCGAAGAATACAAACATTTCAATTTCTGACGTTCTGCCATAAAACTGGCCCCTTTTATTCACTATACAGCCCTTAATCCCTTTAAAATTCAAAAGGCGCCAATTCAAATTTTTCAAATTTCGACTAAAAAACCATGATACCCCCTGTGGTTCGAAATTTTTTTTTTTCTCAGAATTAAAAAAACAGCCGGCTTTCTCAGGAAATCGGGGTCGAGAAACACGAATATGATGTTATCTCCTCCATCTGATCAGTCCCCGTGGGGGGGATTCGAAACTGCAACCTGAACATTTTCCTTGAACTTTTTTTTTTGGCAAATTTTGAATTTTTTAGATAATAAAATAACTTTTTTTTGTCATTTTGATTTCGATGGTATAATACCGTATTTACTCTAATTGTATCCCCTTCCCTTTAATTTTAGCAAGAGGGTGGTTGAAAATTAGTAGCTACTACTAGAGTAAATACGTTGGTTGCAGTGACGAATCCCTCCCACGCAGAGTGCTCGGATGGAAGAGATAACTTCATATTCGTGTTTCTCGACCCCAATTTCATGAAAAAGCCGCGCGTTTTTTTGATTCTGAGCAAAAAATTCGAAACACAGGGGGGGGGGTACCGTGGTTTTTAGTCAAAATTTGAAAAATTGCGGTGAAAATGTTTATAATTATAATATTTTATAGCCTTACCATTCCTCGTTACGGCAAGATAGTTGAGATCTAAAAACACTAATTAAAAATTTCTTGTTCAATTTAAGATGAAACCAACGTGAATTTCCACAGTCGACAATTGTGCTGGGACCGTCTGTGGTAGTATTATCCACTGTTGTAAATTCTTCTTCCACAGACCCACTCTCCTTCTTAGCCAGCCGTTTCAGAGTCTTCGCTGCCTTTTTATGCTCTTCTTCCACCCTTTTCATCCATTTGTCGCTCTCTTCCGGAGTCATTGCTCTGACCACTGACTGCTGTTGTTGTGATGCTTGATCACTGCTGCCATCTGCTGCTCTAGGCTGTTGGTTTGGATGGTGTTTCTGGTTGAGCAGTGGCCTAGTGTCCGCAAAATCATTGATTGTGGACAGCGAGAAATCACTTATATCCTTTTGCAGATCATTTAGGACTTGGTCCAGAGCTTGACTACTAGCTAAGGAAGCACTGCTGAACACACTATCACCAGTGGAATACGGGAATGTGCTACAAAATTGATAGTTTGACTAGTTTGATTAGCAATCAATAAACGGTCATCAAAAATTTGAAGACTAAAACATGTTCGGGAAAGTTTACGCTTTGCACTAACTTTTCTTTTTAGTTTGCAATTGGACAATTATACCCAACAAGTATTTGATACAGTCGAAATTGGAATATAAGGCCACCCCAAAAGTTCGTTCCCGCCTAGGGTCCGACACTTTTTTTTACCTCGATTTTCCAAAGATTTCGCCAGTTCTGTTTTTACAGTCTGTTCCTAAATATTGCAAAAATTCCGATTTTCCCGATTGTTTTACAAAAACTAAAATTTTCGCCTTTTTAAAACTAAACCTCGATATAAGGCCACCTGTTTTCGAAAAGGGGTGGCCTTAAATCAAGGTTTGGTTTTTTATATGGCGAAACTTTTTAGTTTTCGAAAAAAGCGATCGGTTAAATTGGAATTCTTGCGATATTTGGAACCAGACTATAATAACAAAGCTGGCAAAATCTTGTAAAAATCGAGGTAATAAAAGTTTCGGACTTTAGGCGGGAACGAGCTTTTGGGTGTGGCCTTATATCCACGTTCGACTGCATAGTTAAACACAAGAAGCACTTACACTTCCTGACTGGTATCTGCATCACAGCTAACGGAGGTGGCACAAATACTGTTGGGTCGTTGTAAATTAGCAAACTCCAAAGTTGAAGCTCCATTTATTTCACTGTCTTCTGACTCTTTTGTTTCATTGGTTTGATGCATGACTTTTCGTTGAAGTCTAGAGGGAAACTTAAACTTCCACAATTCATTTCACCCATGGAGAACTCTAAAATGATGTTTGTTACGTATACAGTGGACAAGCCGACACCGCGATAAGCCGACACGCTGTCGACACTTGATTTGGGCAGGTAGTCGACACTTTAAGGAAAACGACACCTCGATAAGCCGACACCCTGAGTTCGGTCCCTTGGGGTGTCAGCTTATCGAGGTTCGACTGTATGTGTAAACTTAAATAGTTTGTAGATCAGGGACAGCCGAGGAGGTCAGAGTGTTCAGAATTTTAATATGCACAATCACACTACCCAAAAAGCTAATAAAGAAAAAGTGGCTAAATTAAACCTGAGCTTGGGGACCAAGATAATTTTTTTTGAAATTTTTGAGTTTATTATTATTTTGCACCTTTTTTGATATAAAAGTCTTAAAAAAAATTATTTTGCATTTTATCGTTTTAATAAAAAATAACAGTAAAGATAATAAACTAAAAAATCTCAAAAAAAATTGTTTTGGTCCCCAAGCTGATATTCTGAAATAGGGGGGCTCAGGTTCACGTGCTCTGAAAAGGTTTTGCTACGGAGCAATTGGAAGAAATTCGGTAACTGTGGTCTGCAGTTAATGCAGCTTAATGTTACTTACGGGAGATGTCATTTGATTGGAGTCTTTTCGGTATGCCTTTGTTTTCGGGGGTCGAGGAGGAGGCAGAGTTTGGTGGTGTATATGCTCCAAGGCTGTGATTTGCAATGACTGTTTATTCATGACTTGCTGATGGTTGATTATGGTTAATGGTTGTTGTGGTAGTACACCAAAAGATGAGCGTTTAGGAGGTAAGGTGGGTGCGGAAGGATCTTGAGGATGAGGAGAAACGGCAGTTGAAGATGACAAAGAGGTGTGGGACAAAGTGCAAACACTAGGTGGACGAGTATTTATGCTCAGAGTGTTGGAGTTACTCGGATTGGGAGTGGTCAACAAGGCTCGAGTGAATTCAGTCTTGTTCACCTGAAAATTTATTCATCTAAGGTAATTTAAAAATCTTTTTGGCTGTATTGGTTTTCGACGTTATTTTTTCAAAAAGCGCCAGTTTCAAAAATTTCCGTTTTCGATTTTTTCCGTTTTCGGTTCTTACCGTTTTCGGGTGATAAAAGTTGAACTTTTACCGTTTTGGGACAAATTTTTTTGGATATTTCGGTTTTCAATAATATTTTTTTGAAAATTTTCTATTTTCTGAAAATTAACTTGGAATTTTCTGTTTTCGTAAAAATTACTTTGAAAATTTTTTAACATCGGAGATTTCTGTCTTACTCACTCTTTTCACAATAACCTTGCTTATTGCGACCACATATATACTTCTTTTTTTAGCAATCATATTGCTAACTTTTGTGATTGCTGTCCTGATCAGTGTTTCAAGTGGCTTAAAGTGACAAAGAACATGTTCTAAATACCCGCCTAGGTAGCTATTTTTCTCTTTTTATTATAAAGCTGGATCATATTATACAGCTAGATTACTTAAAGAACCATGATCACTGGGTCATGGATCGCCCGAATCAGCGGATCGTTTGTTTAATATTTTTTTTTTAATTTTATTCTCGCCGTAAGCCCTATGAAAAATTGAGAAAGACATTATAAAATCAAAGAGATTTATTTCCAAACCGTTTAACATCATGAATCAAGACGAAGCAACAATAATAATCAACAACAAATAATAGACCAGGACATGGCAAATTGGTATAACAGGGAGATTATTGAATTCGCCTTCTCACTTGATTCACATCACCACTGGCCGACTGCTGAGGCACTCTTCTTTGGCGTCGAATAGCACGTATACCTACGATATTCAGCTGAGGCAACATCGCTAAAAACAAAAAGAATTTGAGGTCACTGTAAAAAATATTTACGTCGAGCTCTTATTGGCTGACTCCATCGTTGAGAAAATGCAGCTTGAGAAACACGGGCGAGGCTCATCTGTAGCTGGCTTCGGTCGAAAATTCTCACTGCTTCTTGCAATATTGTAGAAACCTCGTAAAAGGCGAGCCATCAACGTGCTTCATCCATGCTTCTCGAATGACTAATGAGGCTGGATCAGTGGAGCCTTGCGGAAATACCTTCTGCAATAGTTTTGCTAGTGAAAAATAAAAGACAAGGCAGAACACAAACCCTTCGCAATTCACTCAAACGTTTGAAAAGTTTCGTCCTATCCCATGCATATAGTAGCTCTTCGGACACACCTTCAGTTGCAGCCGCAAAAATGGAACGGTTCCTTGCCTAAAAACAAGTGAGATCAGAAAACGTTAGCAATAGATAATTTACCATTGGATTGGCTTCTGCAATTTTCAGAGCTCTATCAACGATGACATCAACTTCAACTTGAACTGAATCTGCTTCATGGCTGTGGCCTTCAGTGGTTTCGAATAGATATTTGGAACTGATTCTTCTGGATCAAGTTTAGTCCACACTCTTTTGAAGCATTTCAGCTCTAGACAGTGGAAGATGACTTCTGTATGCGAAATCATTAAGAATGCTGACTGCTGATTGTTGGTGAAGCTTATATCCTAAGAGAAAACATTTTCGACACAGAACTCAAAAATTTTTTATTTTCATACCCGAATAAACCATGATCAGTTGCTTTCTCTTGCTGTCAATAAACCTTAGCACGGCGTCTTCACAACGTTTGCAAGCAACGCGAATACCTCGTGCAGAGCTTTCAGTTCCTAGATAATCATCACTTGAATCGCCAAAGACATCGACTTCCTCTTCACTTTCACTGGACATTTTTGCGCACCTGAGAATTTAAAATAATCAGCGTAATAGTGACAGGGCGTTGACAATAAAGGGTATCGATCAAACTAGGTTCAAAATACAGTGTAACTAAGTAAATCAACAAAATCTCAACCACACTGATTTTTGCAAAAATTCTTAAGGAGATATACATGCGTGAGTATAGGGTCAAAAAGAGATCTATACCGAATTTTCCAAGCAAATTTTCGTCCACACGGATAGATTTTATAACTTATGTTTTCGAAACTCATTTATCTCAAAAGTTCAAACGTTTAAACTCATTTCTCTGTAAAATGTAAATTCCCAAACTCATCTTACTATAAACGGAAAACATTCTAAAAAGCTCCGGAAAACGGAAAAACCCGAAACGGAAAGAACCGAAAACGGAAAAAACCGAAAACGGAAATTTTTGAAACTGGTGCTTTTTGAAAAAGATAACGTCGAAAACCAATACAGCCAATCTTTTTAACAGCACCAAAGAGAGCTTTTGATATCTTGACTAATTAACAATAACAACTGTATGATTTATAATTAAATGTAGTTAATTACTGCATCCATTAATTAAACGCCAAAAGTTCGTTCCCGCCTAGTGCCCGACACTTTTTTGACCCGATTTTTTAAGACTTTTACTAATCCTGCTTTGACATTCTGGTCCAAAAAGTTGCAAGAACGAAAGAAAAATTTTTGACCTAAAAAGAAAAACCTCCCATTAACTTAACCATATTTTTGAAAAAAAAAGTCTTAATGGGGTTGTCAATGGGGTTTTTGCTTTTTCGAGGTTAAACGATTTTTTTTTTGTTAAAACGATTGGCAAAATCGAATTCCTTGTAATTTTTTGTACAATACTGTTAAAACAGGATTAGTGAAATACTCAAAAAATTGGGTGAGAAAAGTGCCAAACACTAGGCGGGAACAAACTTTTTAGGATTTCACTATTTTCACAACTTTTACAATGCTGACAAAAATCCATTTGAAAACTCTTAAAACTCACATGTAACAATCCAAAATTGCGACCGTCGGCTCCAATATGGCAAGTATGTCTTCAAAATTTAACATTTATTCACTGAACAAATAGTTTGCCCCAAACTACCTTAAATCGGCATGTGGTTGGCTTATCAGCAATTTTTTCCTCTCTTTGTCGCTCTCACCACCCAACAGATTAGCAGCTTTGGAGACCGTTTTTTTAGAAGCAGCAGCAGGTGCTTTATCTCCATTGCTTTGTTTGGAACTAGCCAACAGACCAGGAGAAGAAGCACACGGGTTCTCAGCCCCCAAATAAGCCACAGTATCTTCCGGCTTGAATAGCCCAGTTTTCCAGTCCTTCTCAGTGCTCCAAACCACATTTTTTCGTCTTGTGTTTGTGTAGTATGGGGCAGTGGGGTGCATGTAGTGGGCAGTTTGTTGATCAGCACAATAACATCTCCTTTTGTGAACTGGAGCAGTTGTGGATGGTCGGATGTGCTTGAAGTGATTGTAATTAGCTGTTGAGGCATGATCTGAGCTAGTTTTTGGATCAGATCTTCAAATGTGGGCCGAGCTTCCGGCTGGTGAGACCAGCATTCACACTAAATAGACCTCTTTACGGTATTTATTAAAGTTTAGTGAATAATTGGAGAAAAATATTAAAAATTAAAAATTCTACATTTTTTGTCGTTATTTGAGTTTTGCCAAAATTAGCTTTTTCACCTCGTAATCTTTTAGGTTTCAGGGCGCCTTTTATGTGGAATTGTGACATTTATGACTTTTTAGGATCAACTTTATGTAAAATTTTAAAAATATTAAAACCAACCATAATCTTGTAGAAGTCTGCGGGACAAGCCTGTGGCCAATCCAATTTCTTGTGTTGTTGGTCAATAGCTGTTAGGATCTTAATACAAAAAACAAATGTCCATCAAACAACTATTACGATTAGTAAAAACGCAGCAAACACACCTGAGCCCCTGAATACCCTTCCCAAGGCATTTTTCCAAAAGTGAACATTTCCCACAACGTGACTGCATAAGCCCAGACGTCACTAGCAGGAGTAAACCTGAGGAAATTGATACATTCTGGAGCACACCAGGCTATGGCAATTTCATAGTTGGGTTGAAATCAGTTCTGGAAATAAAATTACTAAATTTTGACTAAGTTTTATAGGTTCTGTGTGCTAACCTATAGTAGTCCTCGCCTACACCCAAAGACCTACTCAGACCGAAGTCAGATATTTTCACTTTGGATGGGGATGCGACTAAAACATTTCTAGCAGCCAAGTCTCGGTGGATTAATCGTTTGCTTGTCAGGTACTGCATTCCTTGGGCTATTTGAAGGCAAAAGTCACAGAGGGTCGGGATACTGAAGGGTTCTCGCCAGTTGGATGATTTGGGAGAAAGGTTTGGATCGGATTGCAGACATTCCAGCAAGGAGCCACAGGGAGCTAATTCACTCACCTGTAAATATATTGATAAAAAGTTGACGAAAAAATACAGTGTGAATCCAGTTAACCCTCAATGAACCCATAAATGTGACGATTCGAAAAATGGCCACTTCTTTCTCAATATTATGAATGTTTAAAATTTTGAAAGGTTTTTCAAGCTTGCAATATACCATTCCACGTGCTATTGAATGCTCTTTCTGACGTGTGTGAACTTATAAAGGCGACCTAAAGAATATACAGGGCATCCAGCATCCAACTCACAAATCCGCCATTTTCTCATCAGGCAAATTCACACTCTAAGCTGGTCGGAATCATGTCATAGACCATGTTTTACTGCATATTCAACACGAAGTCAAAAAAATTTTCGAGGTTAAAAAAACGAATGGATGCTCTCTATACACGTCTTAGTAAGACTGGACGCCTTTTTTGTAATATGGAAATTTTATAAAATCAAAACGATATAATCTAGCAGAAAATAATAAGATCGAAACAGTGTCAACTTTTGAGTCAGAAGTAGGGTGGGTGATGGTCGGTTGGTCATCGGCATTTAAAAAACCAGATTCGCCCAACCCTACTGGCCTTGTCAAAGCTCAAATCCATAACAAAAATGTTAAATTTTTGGCGATCTGACTAGAAATGTGGCACATCCCTTTCCAAGTTCATTATGAATAATTTTGGTTTTACAGAAGCTGTTCAAAATTACCAGTCATTATGCGGTCAGTCAGGGTTCGTAGATGTCTTGATTTATCAGGAATTTCCTGATTTTTCAATTCAAATCCTGATTTTCGATCGCCAAAAATCAGGGATTACCTGATTTTTGAGATTTTTTTTGTTCAAAATCCTGATTTTCCGTTTTTTCATCTGCGAACCTTGCGGTCAGCTCAATGGCAGTATTGTAAGTCTTAAAATTTCGGCACCGCACCGGGCACCGACTTTTGAAATCGCGGCACCGGGTACCAACTAATGGAAATTTTCGCATCGGTGCCGTTATAGCACTGCTCACTGAGCAGTACTCAGAGGTTAATGTTGACTTTGCTTGCTCAATACGGATCTAGTGAAGCTAACTTACTATTATCTAACTTCAGTGTTTTTTTTCAGCTCGAAGATTGAGAAAGGATGTTGTCTGCGTCGAAGTCTCTTGCC
Organism: Ditylenchus dipsaci; assembly: GCA_004194705.1. Classification (NCBI taxonomy): domain Eukaryota; kingdom Metazoa; phylum Nematoda; class Chromadorea; order Rhabditida; family Anguinidae; genus Ditylenchus; species Ditylenchus dipsaci. The sequence continues at coordinate 190,186 of SADC01001338.1, forward strand.
GGTGTGGTTTCCAAGCAATTCAGGTTTGCTCTAAGCGGGATTTGTTTCTGGCAAGAATTAGTGTTTCTAGGCTTTCCAAGCAATTCGCTTCTTCTTCTGCTGGACAAGAAAGTGCAAAGCCTTCCAAAATCCATGTCTGCTTATTTTTATACGTTTCATTGTCCAAGAGGTTATCCATTTATTCAGGAATCGAAGTCGTTCTGCATGAATCTATTCCGTGGACGAGCCCATCTCGAGCAGGTCTTTCCATATCCCCTGAAGTTGGATGATGACCGCCGTGAAACTCTCAACATGATTTTGGCTCCGATGGAAAAGTTCATGGATGAGGTCAACGATCCGTTCCAGTATGGCGCAATCATTAACTTTTGTCACCATAATCCAACATTTATATATAGGAATGATGCCGATGCAACCATCCCAATGGAAGTCGTCCGCTCTTTTGCCGAAATGGGTGGTCTTGGAATGGGGGTTCCTGAAAAGTATGAAGGAGCTGGGCTGGTAAAATCAACCGCTTCAATAGCCGAATAAAAAAATTTTGCTTTTACAGAATAATGCGCAAGCGGCTAGGATTTCAGAGCTTATTGGTGGAAATGATTTGGCCTTCAGCATTGTGGTTGGTGCTCATCAGGTATGCTCTGCGATTCTACATAAAATTTAATCAGTAGCATAAATTTTTAGTCTATCGGTTACAAGGGGATTCTTCTATTCGGTTCCGAAGCTCAGAAGCAGAAGTACTTGCCCGACCTCGCCACTGGAAGAAAAATGGCAGCCTTCTGTTTGACTGAATCAACCTCTGGATCAGATGCCAATGTAATTCTATGGATCATTTTACCAAGCGTTAAAGGTTATCTTTTTTAATTCAGTCGATCAGAACTCGTGCCGAGAAGTCGGAGTGCGGAAAATATTACGTGATCAATGGTGGCAAGATCTGGATTAGCAATGGTGGCTTCGCTGATGTTTTCACAGTCTTCGCTCAGGTAATATATTTTGTCGGCTATAGTCTTGTGCAGCACTTCAAATTTTAGACTCCTTGCAAGGAGAAGGATGGCTCAGTCAAAGACAAGATTTCTGCTTTCGTCGTTGAGAGGAATTTCGGTGGGGTCACCAATGGTCCGCCTGAGAAAAAGATGGGAATCAAGGGCTCTAATACCGCTGAAGTGTATTTCGATAACGTCAGAGTCCCTGTAGAGAACCTGATTGGAGGTTGGATTTATTTGCCCATGCTGTGTTTTTCAGATATTTTTATGCTCTATTTGCAGAAGAAGGAGAAGGCTTCAAGGTTGCTATGAATATCCTGAATAATGGCCGCTTCGGGCTCCCGGCTGGTTGCACAGGCTCTATGAAATACTGCATCAAGAAAACGGTTGGTTTCCTCTACGTTAATATCATGTTTCATTCACAACATGCGTTTTACAGATTGATCATGTCAACTCCCGAGTGCAATTCGGAAAGAAGCTCCGTGAATTTGGGAATGTGCACGAGAAGCTTGCCGACATGATTGTCCGTCATGTAAAAATTTCTCTGTTGCTTTATGACGAGCTCTAAGTATTTTTTCGTTTTAGTACGTTACTGAGAGTATTGTCTATATGCTTGCTTCTAACATGGATGCTGGAGTTCCGGAGTTTCAGCTGGAGGCTGCTATTGCTAAAGTCGTCGCTTCGGTAGACGTTAATTTTTCCGATTCGTTTAATTCATGATTCTATTTTTAGGAAAATGCCTGGCACGTGTGTGATGAGGCCATCCAACTTCATGGTGCCGTTCTTCAGTACCTGCTCTTCATCTTCTGTTTCTTTATTTAGGTGGCATGGGATTCATGCGTGACTGTGGTCTGGAACGTGTGCTCAGAGATCTTCGAATCTTCCGAATCTTCGAGGGTGCCAACGACATTATGCGAATGTTTGTAGCACTCACAGGGATGCAGGTGAGTAAATTCAGTAGTTTATGGTCCCGAACGTAGATTGTTTTGTGTTTCAGCACGCGGGCAAACATCTTCAGCAACTTTCGAAGGATATCAAGTCGGGCAGTGTGACAGCTCTTTTCGGCGAGGTCAGACGACGTGCTTTCAGGTGAGACGTTCTACTTTATGGTTTTTTACCACAACTTGCTCTGTATTTTAGCGACCTTGGTGGGGACGTCAGTTCGGCTGTTGATCCGTCTCTCAAAGAAAGTGGTGCTTTGCTGAACGGTGTCATCGAAAAATTTGGTACAAGTGTGCAGTCTCTTCTCAGTCACCATGGTCGTGGCATTACTGGTTGGTTGACTTGTTTTTATGGCTTATCTTGATCTGTGTTGCAGATCGACAGTATGAGCTGCTTCGTGTTGCAAATGCCGCCATTGATATATACAGTATGGTTGCCGTCCTCTCTCGTGCCTCATATGCCATAGCCAACAATTCAAGTGGAAATGTTTTGCATGATCAGCAAATTGCTCAGCTATTTGTTGGACAAGCTTCCAAGCGTGCACTCGCCAGTCTCAAAGAAACGGATGGCTCCAATACAAATGAGACTGATCTAATTGGGAAAATCGCCGTGGCAGTCTGCGACAAGCAGGCCATGATTCAGAAACATCCTATCAATATCTGAGCTCAATTGTTTTCTGTGTAAAAATAATGTAATAAAATAATTGGGTGATTGCTCTGTATTTTTTAGTTATTGTTTGTTTATGTAGGCGGAGCTTGTGAGAAAGAAGCTACGGTTCACGTGTGGAGTTAGGCCTGTCTCAAGTTTGCGTATTGATGTATGTTAGTTGGAAACAGTTGTAACCATAAATGGAAGCATGATGCAGTCTGGGCTGTCCTATAACTTTTTGGAATGGCTCTGCGTACCGGACGCGGAAATTTGTACCCGCGCCATTTGTTGCCGGCCGAAAAAAAGCTACACTTGTTGCCGGCGTGTGAAAAGTTTGCTTCGGTTGACCGCTTGTTCTTGTCTCGATTGTTATAACAAGACTGTGTATTTCTTTTTCTCTAATATCCTTAGGCAGGGTGACTCAAAAAATCATATTTTTGTTGGGGCGTAATCGTTTTGCTAATGAAAGTTTCGCCAATGCGATCTTTTTGCCAATGAGATCACTTTTCCAATGGTATGTTCTCGCCAATAGCTTCTTTGCTCAAGCACACGTAGTTCTTCGTCAGGTGAATTACTACCCATTTTGTAGCCAGTGAGATTAGCTACAAAATGACTAATAATTTTCCTAAAAAGGATATAAGAGTACTTGAGAAAAGAAGCTATTGGCGAAAACATACCATTGGAAAAGTGATCTCATTGGCAAAAAGATCGCATTGGCGAAAGTTTCATTGGCGAAACGATTACGCCCCTTTTTGATAAAGATACAGTCAAACCCGGTTTAATGCGACCCCTGGGTACCGGAAAATATTCGCACTAGATAGGGTCGCACTAAATCGGAGTTGCACTTTCGAGACTTTCAAAGACTTTTGACCAAGTCCATCAACCTCAGGTTCGCACTAAATCGGGGTTCGACTATATTTGATTGACTTTTTTAATCCTGTGAATTGTGTTTTTCATGGAAGAAGCTGCTTCCTTCACATGATTCGAACTCAGATGGTTGAACGCTAGTTAGTTGACCAAGTTCTAAAGGTAATTGAGGTCACTAATTCCGAACCTGGCGCTAAAATAGTCTAATTACCCGATAAATTGGCCCAAAATAAATAACGTGCCACCAAGTGGGGTCGAACGTGCGCACCATTTTGGGCCGTAAGACACAAACGCTTATCCACGGCGCCGCTGATGTTGAATTTCTCGAGCTAAATGCCCCTCCCCCTTCAAATAATTGACCTCTTCATTATTTGCAACGGTAAACAGTAAGTATTGTAATAAATAAAAACAATTCATCAATTTACAACTTTCTCACAAAACATACCAACATAACAGCTTTTGTGTCCAACACTACTCCATACAACCTTAAAAAATAACCTTCAACACCACTCAAAACTAGAGCTGGAAACGGGATTACATGGCATTGGTATTGGGAGATCGTGTCAGCCAATATTTCGATTAGTTTTAAAAATTCTGTTTTGACCATTCTATTCAGCGTGAAAAAAGAGGCCCAGGATTTGGTCAGAGCATGACCATGAAGTGAATTGTTTCAGTGACTAAAATGCGACGCCAAGGATCGCCAAGGTTTTTTTCTGGAGTGGTAGAGTGGTAGAATTTTTTCTGGAGTGGTAGAAAAAAATCCTTGGCGATCCTTGGCGTCGCATTTTAGTCACTGAAACAATTTACTTCATGGTCATGCTCTGACCAAATCCTGGGTCTCTTTTTTCACGCTGAATAGAATGGTCAAAACAGAATTTTTAAAACTAATCGAAATATTGGCTGACACGATCTCATAAAACCAATGCCGTTGTAATCCCGTTTCCAGCTCTACTCAAAACCATTAACTTCTTACCTAATTACATTCTCATGTCTCATTTTGCACATTATAGCTGCTTCTTGTAGAAAACTATTGGGGTTGGACACTAACTTCTCAGGCAGTACCCTTTTAACAGCTACTTGCAACACTTCTGCCTTGTTTTCAATGTGCCAGGCTGCCTGAAATTAGCATACAAAGCTAGATGAATTCATAAATAAAAAGTGCCTGGTAAACACATCCGAATTCGCCTTTGCCCAATTCCTTGCATAGGTTGATGTCCTCAGCTGCGATCACATGCTGAGTGTCTGTGGGAGAGGTACATTCAGACACATGGTTTGCTACTGGCTCACTGCCCCCTCCAAACACTTTTTTCTTGAGTTTGTAAGCGAGAGAAGTGGAAGTGGAGGTGGATGGACCAGGGACGTTGTGCTTACTACATTCTTGTTTTAACCTCTTTTGTTCAGGTCTACTCATGCCGATTGAGGCAAAATCTTTTTCCTAGATCAAAATGAATTTAATTGGGGCTAAAAGTGGTTTGTGAAAGCGTGAATTTACCTCACAATAAGCCAAGTCTCCAGCATTTCGTAGTTTTAAGGTAGTTTTGAGCTGATCATGGTAACTGAAAAACTAAGGTACCGTATATTCTCTATTAGAAGGCCCGGGCCTTCTATTTTTCAACCCTAAAAAGTCGGAAAAAAAATATTTCGATTTGAGATTTTGAATGCTCAACTAAAATTTTAAAAGTGGAATCAGGTGAGCTCGTGCTAACTAAGAAAACGCGAAAAACAGATTTGCGAATTTCTTTTTCTAGGCTGATATATAGGTCCTCAAGGGGCCTTCTATTAGAGAGGGGCTTCTATTAGAGAGGGCCTTCTAATCGAGAATATACGGTATTCAATTTAAAAGTTGGGCGCTAGTAGCGAATATACCAACCCCCCCCTAAGATCCGACCTTTTAAAAATTGCTGTAACCCGTTACTCCTCATTTGCGCAAAACTCATTTGCGTAAACTCATTTGCGCAAATTTTTTGAAGTTACAGGTTCGAATCCCGGTGGTAGCAGAAATTATTTTTTCTTCACTGGAATAACTTCGAAGATTTCATACCCTATTCAGAATCGTGTCCTGAACACGATTTGAAATAGAAACCCAGTCCTGGAGTAGTCCTATAAGGCCAAGTATCCAATTAGTGGTTTCTCCTTTCACTCCCACTGTGCCTTTCACTCTCACTCTCAGTGTTGTACCCAATAGGAAAAATTTGCCTCTCAGTCTTATATTCACTTTCGTGTATCCAATGACTTTTTTGGACTCTCACTTTCAGTAAAAATTTCGCTGGAATTTTAATTTTTTAATCTTAACCGACCACACCAAGTGGTCGTCGACTTGGAGCGAAAACCTGGAGCAAAAACTTTTTCACTTTTTCGGGCCTTAAACTTGAGTTCTTTACAAGACGAAAATATTACTACCCAGGAGTTTTACCTGAGTTCTTCAACCTGGGTACGACCACCTGGGTACAACAAAACCAAGTGGTCGTCCACTTGGATTAAAAAAAATTTACGTTTTTCATGTTCCAAAACCTCTTTTTTCTGAATTGATTTAGGCATGCAAAATTTGTTTGTCTACTCACAATAATCCACAAAAGTTTAAGGTCGACCACCTTGGAGTGGGTAAATACTCACGGTATTGATATTCCAGTTGGTTAAAACAGCATTTTGGTCTTAACAAACCGTGTTCAGGACACGATTTTGGATAGGCTACATTGATTTTTTAATACTTTAAAATGCTTAATCAATCATAAAATGCTTTTTTAATGCTTAATCCAAATGATCGGGTTCTAGAGGTGAGTGCCTATTCAAAAGAAGTACCAGGTGGACCTCCTATCCAACCTGAAGTTTACTGGTCTTATAAAAACTAGTTTATGGTTGTTATTCAAGAAAAAATAATTTCTGCTACCACCTGGATTCGAACCTGCAACTTTAAAAAATTTGCGCAAATGAGCTTGCGCAAATGAGTAGTAATCCTGTAACCACCCTTGCAAACAACAAGTTTAGGTTTAGCCCTTAGGCTTGGGTGTAGGCCAGCGTACGGAAGTTGTGACTAATAAAGAGTTTACGCATATTTTCCGGGGTCTGGGAAATAAATTTGGGTACTTTCTACTTAAGTAAAAAAGGTCAAAAATATCGAGATCGACCTCAATTTTTCCGATTTTTCGGGATGCAAAAAATAAACGCGCCAGCGCGTTTATTAGAGGAAATACGGTATTTTAACAAATACACGTGCGAAAAATATAAAAAATTCTACCTCAATAAATCAGCTGATTTAAGCAGATTGTAAAGTGAAGGACTAGACATTTAGACCCAATTAAGTGAAATAAATGAGGAATATAGCAAGACGAACTAAAGACAAGAATTAACCATTTTGGTAATAATCGATCAAACTTTTTATGGCTTTGGAGTAGAAATCAATGTAGATGTTGGCCAATTTACTAAGCAATGGATGATGGGGCGGAAAGGGAGAAGAATTAAAATAAAACACTAAGCCAACGGTTTGGCATAAATACACTGGTTCAACAACCAATTGGCTTTAATAGATATTGTGGTGGGATTGTGACTCATAAGTTGGGATGCAGTGTAATAACTCTGGGAACAGTAAATAATAACAATATTATTGAAAATATAAATACATATAAAATGAATTTTTAAATATTTTAGCAAAAAAAGCAAGTAAACCCGGCGTAAAGTATGCTTAAAAAATATTTCACTGCTATTGCTAGCTAGCTCTGAGTTATTTTTAACCAGTAAAATACTGATTTCTCCAGTAAATAACTGAAGTTCACAAGTCAAGTAAATTCAAAATCACTAAATTTGCCAGTGAAATTCAATAATTCAGTGGGAGAACGAGTATATAACTGAAAGAAATAAGTAATTTACTGCTAGAAATCAGTATTTTACTGGCAAGTGAACCAATAGAACTGTACGATTCGAAAATTCTGACAATGTCATCTTGTAGAGCATATTCGATTTACTATATAGAGTTTCAATATATTTTGCTAACAGACAGAAAAAATCGAATCTGGAGACTCGAGAAAAATCAAGCTACAAACTGCCTTGGTCCCCCTGTGGATTTGTAAAAACGTATTTGTTTACAATCTACCCTTGATATGGTGACACCCACAAAATTTCAGTCCTTAGTAGTGTCCGACCCTATTTTACACCCGAAAAAAAAGTGATGGAAAAAAGTGAAAAGAGTGGTGAAAAAATTCCCAGAGGTTCGATTCCCAACTGGGTCCAACACTTTTTTTCGACATGTGGGTGTGAAATAGTGTCATATTGAAACTCTATATAGTAAATCAAATATGATCTACAATATGGCATTATCAGAATTTTTGAATCGAATCGTACAGTTAAATCGGTTTTCTTGTGAGTAAAAACAATGCTTTCCAAGAAAATCTTTGGTCCCAAAAAGCACCCGAAAATTTTAGATCAGTAGAGTATCAGAAAAAATATATACCGTAAAACCTATATTATTAGGTCTGGGTCTATTATTTTCCAACTCTTCGAAAATCGAGAAAATTTTGGGAAGATCTAGAGATTTTTAAGTTCTTAACGAATATCTGAAAAGAGGAGTCAGAAGATCTTGTAAAGTATAATAAACCCATAAAATATATACGCCATATTAACTCTGGGCTGAAATAAAAGTCTTCAAAGTCAGGGTGGGTCTAATAATACAGGTTTGACATCAGTTTTGACCAATTTCTCCAATGAAAGTATAACAGAACATATTGAAAAAGCAAAGTTTTTATTGAAAGGGTTACTATATATATCTACTATAAGTGTTCCACTTTGTCACTAACAATCAGAAATCAAAGCCACCAATGTTATTTGTGTATGTAATACATAGAGTGGTCTTTTAGTTTAACAAATTTAAGTGACCAGCTAAATAAAATGTTACCTTTTTATTGTTCTCCCAGCCAAGCTATTGAGCAGCAGGAGACCAAAGCAAGATTAAATGAATTTTAATTGTTTAGCTGACGCAAGTGACAAAGCAAATCTATTTTGCACTGGATAAGAACAAATATAATTTTAAAGTTTTACTATTTTATTGATATTCAGTGAATTGGTAAGCAATTCTGCGATGTGATTCTAGCTCTTCATTTAAGAACTTACAATTACTGATTAAAATTTCCCTGATTTTCGTCTCTGATATTATTTTTTCGCGGTGTTTCTAGTTGCTTTATTTGGGCTGTATATCGATTAGAATGTTAGTAATCCGAATTATTGACATCTGGCAAAATGTTCGATTCGCACAAATGTAATTGGCAAAATGTCAAACTGGCAAAACGCCAAACTGGGACAGTGTCACTCGGAAAACGAAGAACTCGCACAAAACGTAATTCGAATTTGGATAACTCGCGAAAAAAAAGTTTGAATTGCTTGTTTTTTGGGCAATTTACTTCTGAGAACTATTTTTTTAATCACATCAATATTTGGCACCTGCAATATTTTCATTTTACGAGCTTCTATCTCATATCAAAGCTATAAAAAAGTTTATTCTCAGACTTTGATGGATCACTCTAGCGATGAGGAAATTAATGTATTTGGCGATTCGAGCGATGACGACCTGCTGGTGTCTAATGAACCTCAACAAGCTCTGCAAGTGGATGGGCACGCTGACTTCCGAGTCCTTTTGAAAAATACTCCGGCATGCCGGATTAATAGAAGTTTTACGGTAATGGTAGCTATATTTTTATAACCAAGTGTACGATCAAAAGCGATCAAAAGATATTATCGATGGTTAACAATACAGTCAATTGGTATTAGAAACAAGCACACTTCAGTTTTTACACCCTTAAAAACATTAATGCTCTCTCTTTCGCTCACTTTATGTAAAACTAATAAAACGCTTGTGATAAAAATGATATTCGAGTGACGCTCACTCGAAAAATAAGCTTTGCGAGTCAACCGGTATACAAAATCACTTATCACGAAGATAATTATATGCAAAATATAATTTTTGCGAGTTCTTCATAATTCGAATTACGATTGTGCGAGTTGTCAAAAAATCGAGTTAGCATTTCGCCAATTCTTCGCTATTTGAAATATACGTTTTTCAAATCCACATTTTGCGAATAGTACACTTTGCCAGTAATAAATGTTCTACTCATTATACAGCCCTTTATTTGAAGAATATCAAAAAAAGGTCCAACTATCAGCCATATATTTATATGACTATGGACCCGCAAGATTATATTTCGATAAATAAAATGGCTGTAACTAAAAACACACACCAAAATACTGATTTCCCGCAGTAAATTTTGTATTTCCTGCAGTAAATTTTGCGGTAATTTGAATTTTCAGGTCAGAAAATACATTCAACTGGTCAGAATCCCACCCCAGAGTGGCCAGAAGTCCCTGAAAGTTGGTTTTTGGGGGTTTACTAAAGAGGAAGTAAACTTTCTGCGAAAAATCGATTGGGCGAATCAGATTTCGGGTCATATGGGGTTAATCGCTCAGAATTCCAGGTTTCTGGTGGTTTCGAGTAGTCCAGGGTGAAATTCTGAGCGATTAACCCCATATGACCCGAAATCTGATTCGCCCAATCGATTTTTCGCAGAAAGTTTACTCCCCCTTTAGTAAACCCCAAAAAACCAACTTTCAGGTGCTTCTGGCCACTCTGGGGTGGGATTCTGACCAGTTGAATGTATTTTCTGACCTGAAAATTCAAATTACCGCAAAATTTACTGCAGGAAATACAAAATTTACTGCGGGAAATCAGTAATTTACTGGGGAAATCAGTATTTTGTTTGAAATTCAAATTTACTGGGGTAAAAAATAAATTTACTGGGGGAAATCAGTATTTTGGTGTGTGTTTTTAGTTACAGCCTAAATAAAATTATTAAAAAGCAAGTTTCAAAAAATTATTTGCCTCAAAAAGTAAGTAGCTTTGTCTAAACTTTTTGCTCAAAACTCACCATAATCCGTTTCTTATTTGCCTTTGTAAAGATATCAAGATAGGCTGGGGAGGGTGGAAAGCTATTAAAGAGATAGTCTCGAAACAAAAGTATGAATCCCAGTTTTGTGTTTTTCAAATGTGGTTTTAGAGAGCCATATTTTGTAAATAACTTGGTGTTGCAATGCCAGACAAACTTTTGCAGAATTGAAAATTGGATTAGCATCATCAGCATCAGGATTTCTAAATTTTTTCAAAAAATGCCCTAAAATCTAAATAAAAGGAAAAAAACACATCGAAGTCTTCTATTGTATTTGAATTTTTAGGGCATTTTTTAAAAGGATTTAGAAATTCTGATATTGATGATGCTAATGCAACTTTCAATTCTGACATTGTAATACCAAATTATCGACAAAATATGGCTCTAAAACTACATTTGAAAATAAAGAAAAACTAGGATTATCCAATTGTGTCGAAACTATCTCCTTAACAGCTTTAAAAACCCCGTAAAAACTTCTTAAAAATAACTATGATAATAAGTAATATGTAGAATAAAACTATTTTTTCAATGAAATCAGAATCCTTGCAAAATTTGAGACCAAAATGTCAAAACAGAACTAGCGAAAATTAAAAAATTGAAGTAAAAATAGTTTTGAACCAAAGGCGGAAACGAACTTCGGGTAAGGCCGCTAAAACGATATTTGACTGTAATCAGCATGGCGGGCACACCAATTAAAAAAACAATTATATTATGCATCAATCTATTAAAACATAATAATTATTTTGTAAAAAATTTCAGGCGCTACTGTAATATACCACCCCCCTCCTCCCCCCCCGTAATTTTTAGGCTTAGCAATTAGGCTTAGCCCTTCGGCTTTGAGCCCTAGGAATTAGGCTGAGGGACAACCCGTACTAATTTCAGCATTTTCAAAAAAAAGTATGGTTTTTGGGGTACCTGAAAAATTATTGGGGTGGGGTCTTCCGAGTAGCGTCAAATTTCACTGGTATATATAATACAACTATCTACAAATAATTTGTTTGCTCATCAACTACTCTAATTATTAATTATTCCACATGTCGGGCACAACAATAGCTGCTAACTTGTTTCTAGGACTATTCAGCACAAGTCTATGATCATGCACCCTATCCAAATAAGGCTCTTCATCCATAATCCTGAACACCTCACAGCTATCCAGAGCTTTAAGGCCATCCCAACCTCCCATCACCACCAAATATTTAACCCCATCTTGAACGTAGACCACTGTAGCATGGTTCTCTCTGGCTATCAGTAACTTCTCTTTCAGTTCAGTAAATGATCTGGTTTGCATGTCAAATTGATGAATAGTATTGCTCAATCCAATACCATTATAGCCACCAATAACATAGGCGAATTGAGGACTAGCTTGAGTGACGGTGTGCCCTTCGATTGGACCAGGCATCAAATTGGTCAAAGTACATGTCTGGTCTGTAGTTATATAAGAGATTTTACAATAATTTAAAAGAAAAAAATGTTTTATTTACGTAAAAACGGCTGCGGGTTTTTTTTTTATTTAATTTTCCGCTTATTCAAATTTTTCACATTACAAAAATACAATTTCGACCCTCGTAGCGAATACCAATCCCTCCCCCCCCAAGAATTTTTTTTTCAAAATCAGGTTTTAACCATTTCTAAGTAATTCTTATGCGCTAAAAACGATTAAAAAGGTGTTTTCGGGCATTTTCTGACCTAAAAAGTTGTTTTTGGAAAAAAATTTTTGACCAAAATTCGACTTCTTGCGTTGGGGGACCAAGGAAAACCACTTTTTCAGGGTATTCTACCCCGTTTCGTCACTGGAGCTAGGCAAAAAGAGTCTCTTATTGCATTTTATGATCAAGAGTCCCGGTCCCTTGGTCCCCCCAGGCAAAAAGTCGATTTTTCATCAAAAATTTTTTTTTCTCAAAAATCAACTTTTTAGGTCAGAAAATGCCCGAAAACACCTTTTTTATCGTTTTCAGCGCATGAGAATTACTTAGAAATGGTTAAAACCTGATTTTGAAAAAAAAATTGTTGGGGGGGGGTATTCGCTACTAGCGCCACAATTTTCTCTTAAATTTTGGCGAGTCATATTGCAAATTGTATTACCAGTGACAGAGTATTCGAAAACAGTGTTGAGTGTCCTTTTCTCGTCCCAACCCCAAACAGTAGTACTGAAGATCCCACTCCAATAGCTAAGGCTGCTGCATTCTTGAGCGGACTGGACAGGGGTTGGACTGTAAAGTGGTAAAATTAGGTATTATTATTGGTCTTTCGATAAGAACTGACGAGTTGAGACTGTGTGTTGGCTAGATGAGACCAGTTGCACTTGGTTCAAACATTCTCTGCCGTTATAACCTCCAGCAATAAAACAATACTGATTCTAAAAATTTTAATTAGAAGAGTGCAGATTTTTCAGACTTTAGAGAAGTTGATTCATTAATGGTTTACTGTACATAAATACAAGGCGTGTCAAGGAATTCCAGGTTTAAAATGGCGATAACTTTTTTTTCTATAGCGTTTTTAGAAATTCTGTGTTAACCAATCAATTTTTCTCGTCGACAATACTTTTTGGTGCATAATGTCGAAAATACGATTTTCCTTGCATTTTGCATTTTGACTCATAATAGCGAATTGATTGACATGTAAAATATTTAAAATAAATAACTTGCATAGCTACTTTTCTTGTGTTTTTACTTGGCGCGCGGCGCCAATTTTTCACATTTTTCGCGCCGGCGCCAACTGTTTTGTCAATGGCGCCCCGGCGCCGATTTTCTTGGTTGACAAGGCGCCCGGCGCCGATTTTTCACAAAGAGGGCGCCGGCGCCGTTTTTTTCAAAGACCGGCGCCCTGGTCGGCGCCCGGCGCCGATTTTTTCGGCCGTGCAAGTATGGATGGACAAGGCCTAAACCACAGGGGGACCAAGCGAAAATCGTGTTTTCGACATCATATACCCAAAAATATTGTGGCGAGAGAAAAATCGAATGGAAAAAAGCAGAATTTTGAAAAAATCGCTCTAGAAAAGAATTTATGGCCATTTCAAACCAGCAAACTTCTTGACACACCCTGTATGTTTTGAAAATATACAGAAGGGCCAAGGCAATTTTTGAACCCTCAGTTTTTATTTTATTCGATTATGACATTTGAAACAAGGGTCAACAGGAGCCTATCGGCGCCTCGACCGTGTTTGTATTAATTATTAGGTGTAAATAAATTCGAAGATTACGGGCAGATATTTGACATAAATTTGCAAAAACTGATTGCAAATTCGGCTCAAGCACAAACATTCACCAAAAATCCATGGTTAAATCGACCATCTCCGATTTGGAGGGACTTAAAGGGGGGGGGGGGCAAAATGGTGTTTTTTTGGTGTTGCAGGTTCAATCCCACGTAGGGGCACACTATTTTTTTTGGCTTGTTTGGCCAGTTTAGAAGTAATTAGACTTTTTTGACGCTAGATTCGGGATCAGCGACCCAAATTACCTCTAAAATGGCCAAACAAGCCAAAAAAATAGTGTGCACTTACGTGGGATTGAACCTGCAACACCAAAAAAACACCATTTTGGTCAAAAAACGCGAGCATTTACGCACTGCGCCATGGAAGCCACTTTTTCAAACCTAAATGGCTTTACACCCCCCCCCTCCCTTTAAGAACTTTTTTTAGAGCCGCCTCAATTGTGTCAATAATGCCCATAAAAGAGAGCTAAGGTGTTGAATTTTAGGGTTCCGGAAAGATATCCAACAGAAAATTGCATAAAATGGCCTAAAATTGGGCTGTAAAACAAGAAATTCAGAAGTAGCGTGATCCCCCCTCCAAATACTACATAGAGATATATTTTGATGACTGTAAAAAGCACCAACCCCTAGCTGGCAGTAGGCAGCACAGCTAAATCCATGACCATCCAAATAGGCATTTTCCATTGATACTCTTCCATCACTTCCATATCATTGAGATGAACTCCTGGTTGAAAACATCCTCCAATCACAGCCACACCACCATCCCCAGATTTCATTATTGCTGGTCCTCTTCTAGCCATGTTCATGCCATTTGTGTAGGCTTCAAACGGATGGAATATGCTTGAAGTAGCCTCAACACTGGAATAACAGCCCAATTCCATGCCTTCAACACACCCTCCAACCACTACAATCATCATCTTTTTAGATAGATTGGAAAATTCTTTTTTCAAAATGTTCATTCAATGCCGCTGAATTAGCAAGTCTTAGCCTTTTACTTTTCAATAAAACGCTAAAAAATCTTCTTAATAATAAAAGTGGTTATAAGTTAACTTTACAGTAAAAGTAGACTATACATATGTATAACGTGAAGGTCGGAAAAAGAACAGATCCTTAGAATTTTTTCAATTTATACTGCTTAGCATTGGATATTATCAGATAACTTATCTGACTACAAATATCACAGCATCGGTACTTCTTTAGTTTACATCACACCTCAAATTTTCGATTTTCTTGCAATTTTGTTTGAAATTTTTTGTTTGCTCGTTCATTTTTCATCCGTCATTTTATTCTTTCCGGTTTTAGTATGGAAGAACTTCGAAGCTTCACTCTCTCAAAGCTCTACAACAAGTTGCTCAAGTGGACTGATGAGGATTTCGTGGAGTGGTTTCAACATCTCCAACTCCTTCACTCGTTTCGAACTTGCGTGTGTGGATCCGAAATGCGCCTTCGAAGCAAAAAGAACGATGAAACTTATCTTATGTGGCAATGCCCGATCAAAAAGTGTCGAGAAGAAAAAGGGTTCCTTGTCGGTACATTCTTTGAAGGTGCTCATCTGTCTTTAAAAGAGGGTTGTCTTTTTTTCTTAGTTGGTTACTGAATTTTGTTTCAGATATTTCAATTGTCTTACTTCTGGTGCCACGATATGGGCTCGCATGAACAACTGACGCATGAGATGCAAAAAATTTGCAAGAAAATCGAAAATTTGAGGTGTGATGTAAACAAAAAAACTAAAGAAGTACGACAGCATCACCGTTATCCTTCTAATATCGTCCGCAGCACCTATTTTTCAAAATTTTTGGGTACTCAACCAAACCCGAAAAAACTGAATCCAAAAACAAAAAAAGAGAGACAAGGTGATAATCAGCTCAGCGTAATATTCACTCTGCCCCAAGATAGAGTCATTAAAAATTAAGTGGTGGGATGGGATTGCACTTACTAGATTAACTGTATATTCTATAGTTATCTTAATTGACTGTAAGTCGTATGGTAAAGCTAGAAAAACCAAAGGTATTTCTTTTTTCAATTAATATACAGCAGGGGGACACGGTCGTTTGTTCGAAAGTTCGTTTGTTCGAAAGCGTCGTTTGTTCGAAAAGTTCGTTTGTTCGAAAAGTTCGTTTGTTCGAAAAGTTCGTTTGTTCGAAAAGTTCGTTTGTTCGAAAGTTGTTCGAAAAGTTCGTTTGTTCGAAAAATGTTTCTTTGACCAAAAATTATACAAGTTTTTTCAAATAATATTTGTCTTGAGCGAAAGAACTTTTGTTTTTGTTGCTTCGTTCATTTTTATGCTGTTCCTGTTAGTTGTAGCTGGTTCTCTCTTTTTTTTTGTTTGGCAATTTATTTCTAGGACAAGTTAGACATGTGCTTTATAATTGATTCCAGAAATTGCGATGTCTGTCCGAATTGTGCTAGAAGCAATTGATGGTTACTATTCCGACTCTGATGATGATGGTGAAGAAGAGCAGCAAGTATTGATGGTGGAGCCAGCCGTGCAGCAAGAAATCGTCGTTGAGCCTCTGGTGGTGGTGGAGCCAGTCATCCCGGTGGGTTTTAATTTATAGTTGGCAATCATTTTAAGTTTATCTTCAGATTTTCACTCAAATCGGTGCAGGTCAAGGATGGTCAAGGATGAATTCTCAATTTGGATGGTCGTGTCTTCTGGAGTAACAAGCAGCACAAAACCACAGCTTACTGGAAGTGTGCCAAGGCGAACGATTTGGACTGCAAAGCTCGCGTCAACACAAACACTCAGACTGGAGCTGTCATCAAGACTAAGGGGATTCAGAATCACGACAAGTGTGCTACGTCTCTGCCAGTTCGAAATTTCAAGAATGTTGTCAAAGAAAGGGCCGGTGAGACAATGGAGGTTTGAATTGGTTTATTTGTTTGATCCTTCCTCATGATTAATTGTTTAGAAGCCGTCACAGATCTTCAATCAAGTGCTCAAGAATGTTCCAGAAGCTGTGCAGGCGTTGGTGGACAAAGTGCAGGAAGGCTCGTCATTGGAAGAACAAGAAAGCGTGGCAAAGTGGAACCGGCGGCTATTAATGGAATGGTCTTTGAAATCCCAGAGGCGGTCAAGACCTACAAGTTTGCTCAGAACGTTCCGGAACTCTTTTGGCTTGGAGATGAATTTGATGAATAACAAAACAGTTTAGTGCTTTTTATTCACAGATGACCACTGGCAATGAATTTGTTTTAAGATTTTGCTTTTTGGTCGAGCCAGCAACAAGAATTGGTCGAGTCAAATGAAGGTAATGAAGGCCAATTGTTGTTGAATTGTTATCTCATTTATTTTTGTTTGTGTTCTACCAATAAAATCATTTGTTTATAAAATCGTTACAAAGAACAGAGAACAAAACGAACAGACGCTTTTCGAATAAACGAACTTTTCGAACAAACGAACTCTTCGAACAAACGAACTTTTCGAACAAACGAACTTTCGAACAAATGAACTTTTCGAACAAACGACGCGTACCCTACAGCAGGGCTACCATCAAAATTTTCAAAAAAAAAACATTTAGGCAAAAAAAAGAATCTGAATCATTTCATCTGGTGCTTATTGTCACTTTGAAGCACAAAAAAGTTCTTGACTAATTTTTCAAAAATAAAAAAGACTTGGGGTTTTAAAAAAAGGATAAATCTTATTAAGAAAGACATATGGCAGTCCTGATTAGGGTTGTCGAATAGTCGAAGTTTTCGAATAGTCGATTCGATTAGTCGAAATTATAAACAAATTTTACTGAAAAATCTGGTGAAAAATATCCAAACATCACAACTCCATAAAATATCAACTATTTTTCAGCTCCGCTTAACTTTTTTTTGCTTTATTCCTCAGAAAAAATCTACAAAAAAAGACTCATAATCAAAATTATTAGCCAATTTTTATTTGAATATTCGTTAGTCGAAATTATTATTCGAAATAATTTTCGAATAGTCGGTTAGTCGAAACTAGAGATGGGCATTTGCGTTTGCCCAATACCAATATTTTTGGCCCTCTCTAGACCCAATACCAATACCAATATTTCAAAGATGTGGACCCCAATATATTGCCCAATACCAATATTTTTTCAAAAGTCTATTTTTTCACTAAAATATTGAAAAAGTCCATAATTCAGTCTTATCTCGATTTAGTAACACACTGGAACTGAATTTTTGGCCTAAAAAAACGAAAATTGATTTATTTCGGTTGTTATTAGGTTATTAGTTGAAATGTGCTCGGAAATCGAATAATCGAGCAATTTTTAAACTCAAGTTTTTACGAATTAAATTTCGGACGATCTGAATTTCGGACTAATTAACATTGGGGATCGGATTTTGGACGAAAAATTAATGTCATTGCACCAGCTGTCGAATGTGGGAGAAATCATTTGAAATAAATCTTGTTATGGTGTTGCACAATTGTGGAAAAGAAAACTCTATTTTGTCGAAAAAAATCACTTCTGGGTCACTGGATATCATATAATGCGTGGTTCGCAGGCAAAGACTTCTTCGCACCGACAAGATCTGACTGTTTACCAGTCTAGCTGCAAGACTAACACCATCACTCACATAAAAAAATGTCGCTTGTGGTTGTAAGAAGTTTCGAAATTAAAAAATGAGTTTCCTCTGAAGCTATGCGGCAGTTGTTTTATTTGCCTTGCCAATTTTTAAAATAATTGATGTAGTGATCCAGAAAATTGTGAGACTGTTGATATTTGCTGATAAAGATGGTGTTAAGAGGAAAAACAAATTTGTTTGCATTTTGTTTTTCCGCTCGAGATAACTTTTTAAATATTCCGAACCTAAAGTACACACCCCTTCAAGTTTTTTCTTCGAAAAAAGACAATTTAACTGAATCAATGAAATAATAATAAATAAAATTTGTTTAATGTCATCCATTAGGCCAAAAAATTGAGAAATATGAGTGAAAATTTGAAATTTCCATTAAAAAAATTTCATTATTTAGCACCCAATATCTTTGTCGAACCCAATACCAATACCAATATTTTCGAAAATCACCAACCAATATCCCTATACCAATATTAACGCCTTTATTTGACCCAATACCCCAATATCCCAATACCAATATATTGTTTGTTCCCATCTCTAGTCGAAACCATTATTCGAAATTATTTTCGACTAATCGATTAGTCGAAAATCGACTAAATTAGTCGAAATCGACTATTCGATTCGACAACCCTAGTCCTGATATACAGTTGGTTTAACAAAATTTAAATTTCGCATTAACACTAATAACTGTAGTTTTTGGAATAAAAAGTTTAAAAAAAAACAGATCTTTTAAAAAATATGCTTTTTTGAAAAAAATTAACAAAATTAATTGCAAACTCAAGATTTGTCTACAATAATTTTGTTTTATAATCATTAATAATTATGCTTAATATGTTGAAATTGGAAAATTAATCTGGACTGGTTAACTAATGTTTATTAGCAAAAACACAAGTAGCACAACCAATTACTTTGTTCATTGCAAACACAAAAAGAATAGCAATAAATAGATATATGGGTGTATTTGCAGTAACATATCAAGCCGTACACTGCAATATAATGTAATAATTAATTCTACTAGAGTTTACTTTTATTATCTAGTCATTGGCCAGATGCTGGCACATTTGTTTTGATAAAGTTGGTGATGTCCACATGTTCTTGGTGTGAACTAAAAATAATGCAGAAATAAGTTATCAATTCATATTGCCGCCCTACCAAAATTTGAAAAAATATAAAAATAAAAAAGTTTTTCAGGCACTTTTATGGGACAAAGCTTTTTTTTGCTGCAAAAAGACTTTTTTTTGCTGCAAAAATTAGTTGATGCAAAAAGTCTTTTTTTGCTGCAAAAAGACTTTTTTTTGCTGCAAAAATTAGTTGATGCAAAAAGTCTTTTTTTTGCTGCAAAAAGACTTTTTTTGCTGCAAAAAGACTTTTTTTTTTGCTGCAAAAATTAGTTGATGCAAAAAGTCTTTTTTTTGCTGCAAAAAAACTTTTCTTTGCTGCAAAAAGTCTTTTTTTCGCTGCAAAAAGACTTTTTTTTGCTGCAAATATTTTTGCTGCAAAAAGACTTTTTTTGCTGCAAAAAAACTTTTTTTGCTGCAAAAATTCTTTTTTTGCTGCAAAAAGACTTTTTTTTGCTGCAAATCGGCTTTTTTTTGCTGCAAATCGGCTTTTTCTGGTCCAAACTATTTTAGCTGTAATTTTGGCGTGCGGTCGATTGGTCCACAGGTCAATTGGTCCACAAAATTATTTTCAAATTAATCTTTTTTGTCTTGTGAAGAACTTCTATTATTTTAAAAGTTTTTCGATAATCCAGCCTTAACCCTACTGGTTAATCCACGCACCAACCAAACCAGGTGGTCGTCCACCTGGAGCAAATTTTTTTTCACGTTTTTCATGTTCCAAAACCCGTTTCCTGGACTGATCCGGATATGCTGAAGATGGTTTGATAGTGGTAAAATGCCATTTTCTCGAGTATTTTTTGAGTTTTGGTGAAATTGAGTTTTGGTAAAATCAATTATTCCCCAATACTCAAAAAATATTCCAGAAACCCATATTTCACTATTATCAAACCATTTTCAGCTTGCCCGTATAAGTCCAGAAAAAACAATTTGCAACATAAAACCTGAAAAAAAATCGATCCAAGTGGACGACCACTTGGTTTAGTCGGTGCATAGATTATCCATGAGAACTGAGGTTTGATCATAGAAAACATTGTAAATTTTGAAATTTCTTTACCAGTCGACAATATTACTACCGGGTACCAGTACACTGCCTGAGTTTTCCAACTGGTACGACCACCTGGGCACAACAAAACCAAGTGGTCGTCCACTTGGATCAAACTTTTTATGGTCTAATAAACAACCTGGGTACCACCTAGAAACAACCACCACCCAAGCACCACTACCTAGCACTTCTACTCCTGAATACCGGTACCTGGTCAATGCCGACAATGCCTTGGTACTAGTACCGTACTACTACCTTACACCAGTTCAGCTTTCAGGGTCATTCCAGCAATTTTAACGAAACTATAATTATCCCCACAAAATGGAATTTTACTATTATCAAACCCTCTTTAGAATGCTCGAATTAGTGTATAAAACAGGTAATAGAACCCGAAAAACATAAAAAATAATTTAACAACAAAGGGATGACCACTTGGTTTGGTTGGTGCGTGGATTAACCAGTAGGGTTAAGGCTGGATTATCGAAAAACTTTTAAAATAATAGAAGTTCTTCACAAGACAAAAAAGATTAATTTGAAAATAATTTTGTGGACCAATTGACCTGTGGACCAATCGACCGCACGCCAAAATTACAGCTAAAATAGTTTGGACCAGAAAAAGCCGATTTGCAGCAAAAAAAAAGCCGATTTGCAGCAAAAAAAAGTCTTTTTGCAGCGAAAAAAAGACTTTTTGCAGCAAAGAAAAGTTTTTTTGCAGCAAAAAAAAGACTTTTTTGCATCAACTAATTTTTGCAGCAAAAAAAAGTCTTTTTGCAGCAAAAAAAAAGACTTTTTGCAGCAAAGAAAAGTTTTTTGCAGCAAAAAAAAGACTTTTTGCATCAACTAATTTTTGCAGCAAAAAAAAGTCTTTTTGCAGCAAAAAAAAGTCTTTTTGCAGCAAAAAAAAGCTTTGTCCACTTTTATGAGGATGGTACTGTTTTCTGGCCGCTATTTTTTTGACCGCAAATTTTTTTTCAAGTTGTCAATTTCTTTGTATTTTTGAATGGAAGTTAAAATTTTGTTAAAGAGGGGGGGGGGTAAACTTTATATACGCATCGCCTTTTGTCGAAAGTTATAGTCCCTCTGGTCACACCTCGATACCCATATCATGTTGTTTCTTAACTGACCCATTCCTAAAATTTTTGTTAGCTCTCAGAGGTGGGGAGCCAATTCACACGGATTAGGGCACGCTCTACAAAAAGTTGAAAAAAAAAAAAAGTTCATCTAAAAAACCCCAGATCACAGTCAGGGTCCCTCCCTTGTTAGTTATTTGCATATATTATATTTGGTTTCACATATATTATCACTTTCTTACTATTCCATCCATTATAGTTCGTTAGTGATCTCCAATGCTGTGCTCCAAAAAATATCGCTGCTTCCTTGTGTTGGTGGTTTACTTTGCTAGCTCTCCCTTCGTCATCGCTGATGTTCAGTTGGATGATGGCAATCCTGATGAAGGTCCTCGGAAACAAATGGAATTCGCTAAGAATACGGATATGCTTCCACTGTACTTGCAAATGAACAACGTCTCAATTGACCCTACGACTGGCAACATGTAAGAGATTACTTATTTGTCCGGCGCCATCTCTCCGTCATTATTTACAGATCGGTGAACTTGAGCAAATCACAAGATACAGTCACGCTTCCTCTTATCACCAAGAATGCACCCAAGCTTTCGTTCAGTGTGACTCGTAGTGAAGGCTGTCTAGATGGTGATTCAGATCGTCAGACATGGTAAGTCTTGCCTCGTTTCTCCTAGTCTTTGCTAATTTATTCAGGGAGCTTACGACTATAAATGGACCTAAATGTGCTTTGTTTATAATTGGAAGAAAGAAACATTTACCGTAACCACAAGTGTGGTGGAAAGCATTCATCGAGCTGGGATGTATTCTTATGAAATCTACCACCAGAATGTCTGCGTCGCCCGAGATGGTGATGTGACTGTGATCAGCGAAAAGGGATCTTCTTCTGGTAACTTTTCCAGTGCCGGTTGCAATTTTCCGCCTTCTGTGTGTACTCTGGACTGTCCCATGAACTTTACTATCAGTAACGTAAATAGCACTGGAGATTGTGATCTTTACCTGCAGTTCGTAAGTTCTTATAATTCTCAAGATTCTTATTAAGAGTTTGTTATCATCAGAATGGGTCACAATATATGCTTGAGAGTGCTCCTCCAACAACGCCTCCTATTGTATCCACGACGTCTCCAGATGACAGTATTCTAGGCACCGAGCAAACCAATGGAGTAAGGCTTGGAGGGTTGGAAACATGGAAGCTTGGTCTCATTATCGGTGTTTGTATTTTGCTGTGAGTATCTTCCAAAAATTATTGACTTTAAATTTGCGCATCCATGCAGCTTCTTATTGCTTGTTGGTGCCGTGGCTTGCTTCTTAATCCATCGTTATTGCCCTGACGATCCGGAGACTGACACAAATGAGTCTGGAAAAAATGGTCCTTCGAAGGTGGTGCCTACGGGAAGAAAACCAAGGTGGTACATTGTGCCTTTCAATTCTAATGTTGTCATTTTTCTGTTGTTTTTAGAGGTTCCAAACCTAGAGGCGAGGTGAATCTTTCTAATGACGCCGATGCAAATAAGCCGAATTAAATTCTGAACTGTTCTCTTGAAAGAATAAGTGTCCGCGTCCTAAGTGTTCTGTGTAAAGTATATTGTCTCCAAGCGTCAGTTTATGTTGTAATATGAATACAATTGTGGTGGTGTGGTTGCAATAGTTTATTTTGAACGATTGAACGAGTTTTCGGTCGCTGTGTATACAGGAGCGGAAGAAAGTATCGCATCAAGCACATATTTTTTGAAAATCAATGTATAGCATTCCAACTTTAAAGGGGGGGGGCGTACTTTATATACGCATCGCCTTTTGTCGAAAGTTATAGTCCTCTGGGGGTGTTTTAATTTACTTTTTCAGTAAGTTTTTTGACTTTCAGGTCCAAAAAACATCGAGCAATCGATTGCAACGATCACTGCTTTGCTGCCATTAACTGCCTCAATTTTGCGCTTCTTGGCAAATGACCACCAAAATAGAGGAAACCAGCCAAAATGATGCGTATTTAGAGTAATATAGCCTGAGCCTCCGCCAAATTTATTTATTTGCTCACATGTTTAGTGACTTTCTAGAGTCAGAATTTCATGGCGAACAAGATAGAAATTTTTTCACACCAAAATCACTTCCGAAAAACAAGATAGCTAGCGAAGGTTTGACCAAGGAACAATAGAGTACTATTGAGGGGGAGGATTTCAGTACTAATTAGGAACTGAGTTTATTGCGATTTCAATTTACATTATTTTGTACAACCGTAGGCTAAATTCTGGTACACCCCCAGCACTCAATTCTGGTATACCCCCAGCACTCAATTCGGGTATACCCCCAGCACTAAATTCTGGTATATCCCAAACACTTTACCTCACAATTGAAAGCTGAGGATGTTAGCTACACGATGGTGTAACAATTTCTTAGTTTAGTTCACAAAAATGCACATCTTTTAATTAAAATAGAATTGAATCATTTTTGAGCGTTCAATTTTCACTCGAAAAGATTCAATTCAATTTTAATTAAAAGGTATACATTTTTGTGAACTAAACCAAGAAATTTTCACACCATCGTGTAGCTAACATCCTCAGCTTTCAATTGTGGGGTAAAGTGTTGGGTATACCAGAATCGAGTGCTGGGGGTATACCAGAATCGAGTGCTGGGGGTATACCAGAATTGAGTGCTGGGGTATACCAGAATTGTACCCAACCGTACCGTATATTCTCTATTAATGCCCCCTCTCTATTAATGCCCCCCTGTCTAATAATACCCCCCTCTCCGAGGAGGGTCGAAAATAATGCCCCTCTCTAATAATGCCCCCCTCGTCAAAATGACAGTATAAGTCTAGTATTAATTTCTGACACCAATAAAATTAATTTCTGCCACAGGTTCATCATCAATTAGAGAGGAAAGATTATCGGATCAACATCTTTATTTGTTAGACTTTGTTAGACAACTTCGGATACTTGAGAGGCTACTTCAGAACAGTTCGTCAGAGTCGTAGCCCATCTCATGTGGATTTCTTTCTGGAGCATCGTCGAGGTCCAGCTGATCATCGTCGTCGATGTTCTCAAGATCCGCCTGCTCTTCGACATCCGATATTCCAGCGTCTTCGTCATCGTAGCGGCCATCTCGTGCCAAAGCTTGAGCCCGAAAATTGCGTAGAGAGACAAGTCCTTGTGAGCCGATTGGTCCGTCTGATTGAAAGCAGTAGATCTTGTTATCCTCCGATCCGTCGAGAGCAGTTGTCAGGGCACATGCTAAAAATCGAGTTTTAGATTACATAGTGAACATCAATAGACTAACCTTTGAACGACTTGGCGATCATCTCTGTATCGAGTTCCTGCCAGGCTTCGTAGACCCAGTCCAGGACCATCTCCAGCGCCGGTGCCTTTGGATTGCCCGCTGCAGTGAACTTCTTGTTGGCGTCGTTGAGCATCCAGATGTTGTAGCGGTAACGGATCTTCTCTTTGAGTGGCTTGTTCCATGAGACATCAGGAGCCTGAAGAGTGCTCTAAGAGAGATCGCCTATTGATTGAATTTACCTGGATGAACTTCGTGCAGCCTCCGGGGATGATCGCCGTCTCGATTTCAAGCTCCTTTAGCACTTTTGAGGTCGCCTCGCTCTTGTGGCATTCGAACGCGTCCCAGACAAGTAAGCGCTTCTTCTTAAAGGGTCCAGAGCCACCGATGATCCTGCGCAAGAAGTCCTCCGTGTGCTTGTCGTTCATCCAGACGCCTCCTGCCCAGTTGATGACCATCTTTCCTTCGAATCTCTTGACGATCTTCGGATCCGGGCGTTTACGAGAGACTAGAACGTAGGGCAAGCTCTTCTTTCCATCACTTCGAGCGCAAAGTCCGACGGTGATCCGCATCTTTTCATGTCCAGTAGTCAAAACTGTCACCTCAAAGCGGTTGATTAACCCTTACTTAGGCCTAAAGGTGTGATTCTTACATCTTTGGCGCCGCGTGTCTCGATTACTCTGCTCTCTGGATTGTCGAACCACACGGCTGTCTCATCGAAGGCGAGGATCTCGTTGAACTTGATAGCCTTGCGTCTTTGCTCCACATGCACTATGAACTTGGAGAGACGATCGATGTAGTCCTTTGGTGGCTTCTGGCACACGGTAGTCCGACGTCGCAGCACAAAGTTGTGGCGCTTGAGAAATTTGGTCAGCCACCCGACGGAGATCTAAATTAGCCTTAGGTACACGATCCTGCCATTAATCCTACCTTCATGTCAGTTCCATGAAAGAGCTGCGCCGCCTGATTGCTGATGATGCGCCGGGAAACCGGAAGCTTGTTCTTGCGCTTTTCCTTGATATATTCGGCAGCTTCTGATCGATTTCCATGTGCTCGACGCGACGACCACCTCCATCCAATCGTTTGCGCTTCGCTCCGTGGGCCGTTAAATTGCTATAATGTATTTTAACATAACTAGGCCTATATGTGAAAGGTAACTTACACCAGCTGCTGTAGCTCCTTCTTTTGCTTGATCCACTTCTTGATGCACTTCCTGTCGACACCGAATTTCTTATTTGCCGAATGGATGGAGTTGCGCTCGGCCCATTCCACTATGTCGAGCTTCTCCGCCGCATTGTAGCTCTGATAACGCTTGCGCCCGGTCAGACCGCCTTCGTCATCGTGGAGCTGGATCTCTTCATCAGACTCGCTGGAGTTGCGTGACATCTTCTTGTTGATAAATGCTGAAATTTGAGAAATTTGAGCAATAAAATTTGGCAGATTGCAACGATGGGTGAAGTGTTGAAAAATAATGCCCCCTCTATTAATGCCCCCTCTCTAACAATGCCCCCTCTTCGAAAAGGGTTGAAAATAATACCCAGGGGGCATTAATAGAGAATATACGGTATGCTGAAAATGACGGCAAGAAGAAGGGCTACATTTTGAGTGTAAGATTGTAAATGAGTATGTAAATTAAAAATGGGAAAAAACGTCAGTTCCAGGATACTACCGAAAAGTACTGGTATAGTCTTATTTAGGATTTCATCGAATTGGATTTTTTATATTTTAGCCCTAACTTTATACCAACTTTTCATCAGTATGATAGCTCAAATGAAAGCCCAGAAGCTTGGCTACATCTTGACACTAACTTGTAAACAAAAGGAGAAAAAAAATAAGGTCTGCAGCCAGTGGTAGTCGAACCTGTGACCTAAGGCGATGCGTATATAAAGTTCCCCCCCCCCTTTAAAACCATCCTACTCATAGTTGAAAAGTAGGGAAAATGATCTAGGTCAGAATTTGCACTTTACGTCAAAAATTTTGAGTTTTAGACTATTTCGTGTTTTAAAAAATTACCGTAAAAAATTTGTGGCAAAAAGGATAGTTAGCGGCCAGAAAAAGCACCGTGCTTTTTATGACGTAAAAAATATACCTGGAGTGTCCAGCCCAGGGTATCCTTTCAACTGCACATTTGGATTGAAAACATCCAACGCTTGTTTAGTAGCTTGCCCAAACGCAAATGGTACTAGTGGATCTTGGGTCCCATGACCCAGAAATATTGGAATGTGCAGATTAGCTGTGTGCTCCTGCCAAAATTTGGGATTTTTTTTCAAAAAATTTAAATTTTGTAAACTTACTCCCGGAAATTTAGTTCTTTGTAGCAGAAAGCCACTCATACTAACAACACAGCCCAGCTTCTGCTTGTAAGTCAGACCTGTGAAAGAGTGATGTTGGAGCAAACTAATATAGACTAGTCATCAAAAGTACCTGCATAAATGGCCAAAGCAGCTCCCATTGAAAATCCACCTGAATTAAAAAAACCAATTAGTTTTTTCTTTAATCGGTCCTCGGATTACAAAACTAAGTCTGGCAATTGAATTTCACCCAAAACCAATATTTTTCGGCCCTCTCTACACCAACAGAAATTAGGCCACCCTTTAACCCAGCTTTTTAATTCCCAGACAAGCTACTAGACTATAGTTGCCAAGCAGTGGTTTGCCAAAAAAATATTGCCTAGAAATAATAAAACGAAAATATGAAATATCATCCGAAAAGTAAATACCTAGAATAATTCTATTAGAAGGCAGTCCAGCAGCGATTTCGGCATCTATCAGGCCGTGAACATAATTTTGGCCGCTTCAATTCCTTCTTCATCTTCTCTGGAAGTTTCATTTAGTCCGAATATATCATACCAAGAGGGCATAACTGCTCCAAAATTGAGGGTGACTCGGCGGTCTGCTCTAAAATATACGTTTATAAGGTTAATAAATTTCTGTATTACAGTCAATATTACAGTGACACCCCTCAGGTTCGTTCCCACCTAGGGTCTACACTTTTTTACCCTGTTTTTTGAATTTTTCGCCGAATATGATTCGTCCAATCAGAAAAATTATGAGGATTGCAAATTCACCGGTCGTTTTTGTAAATGACAACATCTTCACCGAAAAGACCAGCGGGTACTTGCTATAGTGACACCCTGTTTGAAAAGGGTGTCACTATAGCGAGTACTTGCGTGTATTTTCGACAAAAATGTTGTCATCTACAAAAATAACCGGTCAATTCGCCATCCTTACGATTTTACTGATTGGAATGACGAATCATATTTGACAGAAAGCTTCAAAAATTGAGTTAAAAAAGTGTCGGACCCTAGGCGGGAACGAACCTGAGAGAGGGTGGGTCAATATGGTAAAACTCGCTACACTTTTGCGACTCGCTACACTTTAACTTTTTTGTCCATTTCACCCAAAAACATGTACTACATGTTCCCCTATCCCTTGCAATGTGGAGTGTGCTGATCTTGGCCGCGAAGCGGCCAACAATTGGTCTGGTACAACAATCTGTACCCACATAACAATAGAAATTCAATCTGTAGCGAGTCACAATTTGTAGCGAGTCGCAGGTCGTCCGGTCAATATACCGGAGGTTGACTGTATTATTATTATTTTTTTCAGAAGAAATAAGTTTTATGTCAAAAACTTACGCATTAGGCACAACATATTTGACATAATTAAGGTCTAGATCCTGCTTTAAAATTTGAGCCCAACCATCTCCTTGATCACCTATATTTTTAAGTTGTGAAACTAGAGGAAACTAGAAAACAAGAGAAGGGGAGTATTTTGATTACCTAAGCCGTGCAAGAAAATTACCTAAAGTATCAAATTGATATAATAATATTATTTCACAATATTTACAGTGGCTGTGTGAGCTGCGCTAGGTTGGACGACAATAGGCGGCTTGTGACAAAACTGGTGGTAGTGGATTTGCTGAAAATTGATCATTTTTCTAATGATTGTTACTTTGTTGCAATTTCGCAGTGGCTCTTTGCAATGGCTCTTAGGCAAAGTTATTATTTAACTAATAAGCTACGAGTTAGATAGGTATTTGGATAAAGATACAGTCGCCTCTCGTTTTAGTGGCACCCCAAAAGTTCGTTCCCACCTAGGGTCTGACACTTTTTCAACCCAATTTTGAACATTTTTGCCAGTTCTGTTTTTACAGTCTGGTCGGAAATATCGTAAGGATCCGATTTTGCTGATCGTTTTTTGAAAAGAAAAAAATTTGGGTTAAATAAGCAAAAACTCGATATAGTGGCACCTGTTTTCAAAAAGAGGTGTCGTTGTATCGAGTTTTCACTTATTTAACCCGAAATTTGTTTTCTTTTTAAAAAACGATCGGCAAAATCGGAATCCTTACAATATTTGGGACCAGACTGTAACAACAGAACTGGCAAAAATTTTCGAAAATTGGGTTAAAAAAGTGTCGTGCCCTAGGCGGGAACGAACTTTTGGGGGTGTCACTATAGCGAGAGGCGACTGTAACCGTAAAGTGGAAGCTGCACATTCTTTTACTTTTACTGAACATTTAAACTATACTCAATTTTTTGAAAAGGGGAACATTTAAAATTAACGTAACTTTAGGCATGCTTATATGAGAAACTAAATCAGTGAAACATTACCTGCCCATTCTTTTAGAAATCAATTGTTTAAAGAAAGAAATATTATTGGCTGGTCTCAAACAGCTCAAAAGAACACTTGGAATTAACTGTGAAGCAGCAATCTTGCGAAGAGCTAAAATACTCAAAAATACATAAAACTAATAATTGTAATAGTAAGGCACTTAAAATTAGTCTTTGACAAACTAAAACTAGATCATTAAGTGACCCCTCCTGTGTGGTTACAAAGATAAGAGATGTTCTTTGTTTTTGATTTTATGGGCTGTTAACTGTAGCTCTCACTTTTTATTACAAAAATATGCTCAAAATGTGAGTAAAAGATTTCAAGATATCAAAACACTCCTATTTCATAATAAAAAAATTGTCCTAAACAGTCCCAGAATAAATGATTAATTGATTTTAATAAAATTGCTGCTATTTCAAAAAACTAAACGATTTTCCGATTTAAACTGGTCCATTTTGCTGGAAATATAGTATAGTAACGGTATGCCAGAATTGTTTGCCAGAATGCAAGTTTCAAAGATGCATGTTGGATTGATTTGTCTTGTTGTTGGTTGGGTTTGTTGTGGAATTAAGCGTGCGGCTAATTTATGTTTGCTTTAATTGTAATGCATGGATCGAAATAAGCTAGTGGTCTAATTTTCAAAAATACAGTCTAACCCCTCATTTTGATGACATCCAAGGTGAATCAGGCTGTGATTGAAATGAGTTTAACTGTAGATAAGTTTAACTATTTTACAGTTAACTCTAGGCGGTCAATTTATTTTGAGAGTGCTTTTTCAAATTGACTACAGTCGTCGCTCGATTTAGTGTTCACTCTGTGACCGCTTTAAGCGAACACTAAATCGAGCTGAACGCTAAATGGCAGTGTTCATAGTCGAGTTGACCCCTCAACTTTTTAGGGGTCAACTTTTGTCAAAATTACCAAAATATCAATTTTTTGAAGGGAAAGTGCCAGATCTAATATTTTTCACCCCCACTCAACTTTTTGAGCTCTACAAGATGGCCTTTACAGAAGTTCAAAATCCTATCTTTACAAAATTTTAGCAAAAGTTGACCCTAAGTTGACCCCAGTTGACCCCTCAACTTTTTTTACTCACCGATTTTTCTGCATCGAATTTTCATAAATCAGTCGGAAAAACTGCCTATATTTTCGTGTAGAGCTCAAAAAGTTGCCCTAGAGTCATAACTATCAAAATAAATAAATACTGAGAAAAATATTGACATTTTTTGAATTTAAGAAAAGTTGACCCTAAAAGTTGACCCCGACTATAAACAGGGCCAATAGAGCGTCGACTTTTGTCATTTTACTTAGTGGATGACTATATTAGGTGAGCACAAAATCGAGCTGAACACTAAATCGGGTGATCACTGAATCGAGCGTCGACTGTATTTGTCAATTTTTAAATGTCTTTATATGTAACAAAGGCACCAGCATGACCACCAAAGACTCCTCTTTGGGGAACATGGATACTAAAAATAACAATAGATTTGAGAGCCGTTCATCCAAATATGCCTAGAAGTGACATTTTTGAGAGTCGCCGTTAAAATTTTCGACGTCGTCTAACAAAGCTTGTAGAATAACTGATTCACCTCTTCAAAAAGAATGCTCCATTTCTTAAAAAATGAGACCAGTGGCCAAGCCAAGCTGTAGCATGCACAGTAGAAAATAATTGACGAATTCGCTTGCAAAATTTTGATTTTAAACAAGAAGATTTAAATATTCCTTATTGTAGATTTTTTTCGCTAAAGTGTTTGAATCAAAAAATAGAACGAAAAATTCAGTAAGAACGAAAACAAATAAGTAATTCACGCCGAAAATCTCTGGATTACTGATTTATCGGCACTATTCCATAATGGGGGGGGGGGGTGTGGGTTGCCTTGGTCCCCCCCCCCTGTTGTTTTTAGACCTTCAGGTTTGAGCTCAGGCAAGGATAGGCCAGAGCATGTTAGGATGGACTCAAACAGGAGTCTAAGATATCTCTGAGTCAGTCCCAACATACGCTGGCTACTTTTGCCTAATCCTTAAAATTTGTGATTTTCAGATGTTTTCATGATCCTGAGGCAAGCTTAATTATCCAGAAAAATGTACTATCTAACGCTACCATCTCCTGGCCAATCAGCCGAAAATGCTTGTTTATCTGTATATTTTTGTCTCTAGTACCCCTAAATAGTGTGGGCTTCTATGTGCCAGGAGTTGCTCCAAAAGAGTTTAAGTTAAACGAGATGATTGAAGTCAAGGTAGGTAGTTTTAGATGGCATATGAAAAAGATGGTGATTGACTATATTTCAGGCCATCAAATTGACGAGTGTTAAAGTAAGATTTATTTTATCACTTATTCATTCATTTATTGCATGGATTTCAGACAGTAGTTCCCTATGAGTACTACGCCTTGCCTTTTTGCAAACCGGAAGGAGGCGAGCTGCACTATAAATCAGAAAACTTGGGTGAAGTGATGAGGGGAGACAGGATTGTAAACACACCTTATGAGGTAAAGTTCGCTAGGATTTTGAATGGTGCTAACAAAATTCTGCTTGTGCAAATAGTATGTGTAACATACAGGTTTCTCACGATAATTTGATATTGTGGGCTAAAAATTAAATATATTTTGAATGAGCAATAGTAATTATTTTGGTTTAGGTGTTCATGAAAAAAGATGCTTCTTGTCATACATTGTGCACAGCATCTGGAAATGCCAAAGGTATAGTTATTAGTTTTATTACGACTTTTGAAGTCATTTTTTTGCTAAACTTGTTTTGGTCTTTCTAGGGTTTCTATTTCAATTAGGGTTTTCCTCACATATTATACAGTCAACTCTCGTTAAACTGGCACTCCCCCCTCACCTCAAGTTCGTTCCCGCCAAGGGTCCGACACTTTTTTAACCCAATTTTGAAGCTTTTTGCCAGTTGTCTTCGGTCAGTCTAGTCCGCAATATCGTAAGGATTCTGATTTTGCCGATCATTTTTCAAAATTTCATCAGTTTCGACGTAAAGACCCGCGGGTACTCGATAAAAAGCTTCAAAAATCGAGGTAAAAAAGTGTCGGACCTTAGGCGGAAACGAACTTGAGGGGGTGCGGTTTAATAAGAGATGACTGTATAGCTCTGGGAATTTTCTGACTCTCATTCTTTGTGCTGACTCCACCGAAATTTCGATGCTGAATTTTGCTTAGTTTTGAAATAAATCAATTCCTCTCTTACATGTATGCATGCAAAATTACATTGATTTGTCAGGACCCAGCTAACAAAGGTCCGCTCAAATCCCTCCTTTTTGGTTTTTAGCATGTCCAGCGTTTTTTTTATTATATGTGGTGGGGTCGGCATACAGGATAAGGCCAAATAACTACCGTATTTCCTCTAATAGAGCCACAGTAGTTTCATTATTTGGACGCCCAAAAGTAAAGTAAATTATCAAAGACGCAACTAATTTCAGTAACTATCGACAAGTCTGAGTCAGAGCTGTTGAGACAGCGTATTGCCGAAGACTATCATGTTCATTTACTAGTGGACAATCTGCCCTGTGCCACTCGTTATGTCATTCCAGAAACACAAGAAGTTTTCTTCGATCACGGATACAAGCTGGGATGGACTGATGAATCGGGCAAACTTTCTTGAACATCATCTAGACATCAATTTGAAGTTCCACGAGCCAACGCGTAATTATTAGCTTTTAATTTTTTGATTTCGAAACTAGTAAAACCTACTTTTAGCTGGTGTATACAGGGTAGTTGATTTGAAGTTCACCCTAAATCGATTGACCAGTCTAAATACTCCATTAAACAAGGTGAAAAGGTAGGGTATTCTAGCAATTTGAAATATAAGCTATGTTGTGTTGGTTTTTTTAGAGCTGCTCCATTGAGCATTTAGACACACCTCAACAATTAATGGATGGAGCTAACGAAATAATGTGGACTTATAGTGTGCGCTGGGAAGAAAGTGAGATTCCTTGGGCTAGGTTTGTTAAATTTTCATGTTAACTGTAGTCCATGGTTATGGGTCTATGCATTTCGACTTTTGAATTGTTTTTTTGGGCTTAACTGAACCTGAGCCCTCCTCCCAAAATCAGCTTAGGGGACCGAGGCAATTTTTTCGAAATTTTTTTATACCAGCATTTTTTTAAACATGATTAAAATATTTTTAAGACTTTAGATGAAAAAATTTTCAAAAAAAAACGCCTTGGTACCCCAGCTGATTTGACTTGGTGGGTGCTCAAGTTTGAAGTGCTCCGTTTTTGTTTAAGTTTACAGCTATTTTCAACTTTTCCAAATTTTTGAACCATCCACTAGTCAAGCCAAAGATTTTAAGCTTATATAACAAATGGTTGTACCCTTTCAAATTGACCTAAAAAATTTATGATTTTCGAGGTTCGAATAATATAGCCCAGAGCTATATTTGGGGGAATATGTTTTTGTCCAAAATTAGGTAAACCAAGTAATAGTTTTGATTTCTTCGATCGAGATGAATATACATGAAAAAATAAATAGTTAATAAAATTGTTTAATTTAGTCGCTGGGATACATACTTGAATATGAAAGGTTTGCCTTCAAACTAAAATTTTATAATAAATCAATAAATCACACAAATTTATTTAAAGATGTGCAAATCCACTGGTTTTCCATCCTGAACTCTTTGGTCGTGGTCATCTGCTTGACAGGTAATTTTTTTTACTGTATATTCTATTTTTACTTATAAAATGCAGGTTTCCTGAGCGTCATCATTATCAGGACCGTCAGACGTGACATAGCGCAGTACAACCGAGATGAAGATATAGAGGATACACTCGAAGAAACTGGCTGGAAGTTGGTCCACGGAGATGTTTTCAGGTGAGTTACATACGCCATATTTCCCAAGATATCATACAGTCGACGCTCAATTTGACAACCCAAAAGTTTGTTCCCGCCTAGGGTCCGCCCTTTTTTACTTCAATTTTTAAGAGTCAGTTTTGAAGACTTTTGCCAGTTCTGTTTTAAAATATTGCAAGAAATCCGATTTCGGATTTTAAAAAACCATCGGCGAAATCGAAGCCTTTGCAATATTTGGGATCGATTTGTCAAAACAGAACTGCTGAAAGATTTCGAAAATCGAGGTAAAAAATGATCGGACCAAGTCAGGAACGAACTTTTGTGGGGCGTCGGCAATATTGACTGTATCATTTTTCATTGGTTTCAAATACCGTATTTCTTCAATAGAAGCCCAGGCTTCTATATTTTAGACGGTCTCTAGGGTGGCTTATATTAGAGGGGGGGGGGGGCTCAAAATAAGAGGGGGGATTCTATTCAAGGAAATACGGTAATTTAACTAAACCCTCATAAATATCGACTTTTTAGACCTCCAAGATACGGCATGCTTTTAGTGAACCTGGTAGGAACGGGAATCCAACTGCTAGGCATGGTGGCTGTCACAGTTTCCTTCGCCTGTTTGGCATGCTGTCCCCATCTAGCAGAGGGTCACTGACATCTGTGGGAATCTTTTTGTATTGTTTGATGGGTCTGATTGCGGGCTACCACTCTGGAAGGCTCTACAAAACTATTAGAGGCAATCAGCCCAAAAGGGCTGCTTTTAGGGTAGCAATTGATCTAATTTGGCTATTTTTAGGACAAATTTGTATTTTTTAGACAGCCTTTTTGTTTCCGGCACTAATCTTGGGCACCGGCTTTTTCTTGAACTTTTTCTTGATCGGAAAGCACTCTTCAGGAGCTGTAAGTGCGCCTTTTAGGAGTTTTTGAATTTTTTTTTCAACTTCAAGATCCCATTTACCACAATGATTGCTTTGCTGAGTTTGTGGTTTGGAGTGGATTTGCCGCTCGTGTTCCTAGGTTTCCACTTTGGATTCCGAAAACAGATTTACAACCATCCAGTGCGCACCAACCAGATCCCTAGACAAGTACCTGAGCAACCGTGGTATTTGAAGACATTTCCTTGCATGTTATTGGCTGGAATTCTGCCCTTTGGTGAGATTTATTGTAAAAGCTGAGCTAGTTTCTACTAGGCTTGGCAACGGATGAAAATCCCAGGCAAATCCCATTTTAAAAATCGCGAAAATTTTGAAAATCTTTTTTTTTGCCGGCTCACAGTAAATCTCGAAAAAAATACCGTTTTCAGCACATTTCCTGAAAAATCCCAAATTTACGAAATTAAAAAAAAAATAAATCTAGAAAATTTTCATGGGATTTTTTTTTGTCAGAAATCCCGAATGTTGGATTATTTCAAAATCCTAATCCGTTACCCTTACCGAAAAGTCAACTTTTTGATAAAATTCAATTTTCTCGACCCATAAGTCCGAAGAGTAGTTTCCACCATTAAATTTAAATTTTAAATATTTGCAGGTGCGGTGTTCATTGAGCTTTACTTCATCTTCTCGGTATTTAGGCCAATATTTACAACCAATTAAACACAAAAATTGTAATTTAAGGCGATTTGGGAGAACCAGTTCTACTATTTGTTTGGCTTCCTGTTCGTTGTGCTCTCCATTTTGTACGTCTCCTGCTCTCAATAGCCATTGTAGTCACCTATTTCATGTTGTGTGCTGAGGTTTTTTTTGAATTTTTGTCCGAATTTCGAGAAGTATCATTGAATGGATTAAGAATTACCGTTGGTGGTGGAAATCCTTCACTATTAGTGGAGGTTCGGCCTTGTATGTTATGGCCTACTCGGTGTTTTACTACTACTCCAAGGTTTATTTTTGGTGCCAGAATTAAAAAAGACTAATCGAAATTATTGTTGCAGCTAAACATCATTGGCTTTGTTCCCACACTTTTGTATGTTTTTATTGATTAGCAAAAATTAGTGACGACACTCTAAAGATGGCTGATTTTTGAGGTCGTTGTAACTTTAATATTTTAGGTCTTTTTCTGTGAGGTTTTTTGTGGATAGTATGACCCAAGTTGTAGGGTAGACGAAGCGGTGAAAGTTTTAGCAAAATCTGTCAGTTGCCATTCAGCAAGACTAGTTCTAGGCTATGTCTAAGATTATCTTGATTTTGCAGATAGGCGGGAATATGAAAATTTCTTGTCAAAATTACTTGATTAACTTACCGTATAAGCTCTATTAAACGGGCACCCCTACAGTTAACGTTTTTCAAATTTGCTTTGCTTTTTAACCCCAATAATGTTTTTTTTTTGAAACGGACGACCACTCATTTTGTAGAGCTTCACAAACTCTACAAAATGAGTGGTCGTCCGTTTCAAAAAATAAACAATATTGGGGTTAAAAAAGCAAAGCAAATTTGAAAAACGTTGACTGTAGGGTGCCCGTTTAATAGAGGTTTTACGGTATATGTTTTGAGGCAATAATAGCATGATTTTGGTGTTTTTCGCATTGAAAAAGACCAGTAATACGCTTGGTGTGAAATATTGGCGAGATTTTTGTGAACATATAGTTAATAGGGGTACCATGGGCAGTCATGTATAAATCTCCGGCTCTGGCTCTTGCTCCGCTTTGGCTCTGGCTCCTAGCAGGAGCAAGAGCCGGAGCAAATTTTGAAACTTAAGAGCCCGAGCAAGAGCAGAAGCAAATTTTCAAAACTTAAGACACCGGAGTAAGAACCGGAAAAAAAATTTTTAAGTCGAGAGCCCGGAGCGAGAGCCGGAGCAAAATTTTTCAAATGAAGATCTCGCAAATTGAGAGCCCGGAGCAAGATCCGGAGCAAATTTTTCAAAGTCGAGAGCCCGGAGCATTAGCGAAAAATATCGAAAATACATCACTGACCATGGGTGTGAAAACCCCATGATAACCCAAAGCAAAACGGTCATTTTTTCAAAAAAAAAAAATTCTGTAAGACTGATGTTATTGCCATCGTCAGACGTAATCCACAAAAAGCCGACGGAAAAAGACCTAAAATCTTAAGGTTACAAAGATCTCAAAAATCAGTCCCTTTCAGAGAGTTGATATAGTTAACTGTATTAGATATAGTAAACTACTCTAACTGCAATACATTTAAGTGCTTTCTAGGTATTTTACCTACAGTTTCTTGATTGCCCTAACATTCTGGATTCTGACTGGAACAATTGGCTTCTATGTAAATCAATCGTATTTTAATTTAATTTCATTCATTCGATTTAGGCTGCCTACTTCTTCCTTCGAAAATATATGGATCGGTGAAAATAGATTAAAAATGAAAAAAATCCATTGTTATGGTTTCTACTTCCTAAATTGTTCTATTTGTATACCGAGAAGACATAATTTTTATTCATTTATATATTTATATTGATTTGAGCACGGTATTAACTAAAAAATCAGTACCGTATTTGTTCTAAAAGAGCTCACACGTGTTTACCCGATGTTAGTATGGTACTTCTTTAGTCCCCATACTGAGATTTTTTAAAAAGTGATCCATAATCGCATCCCTAATATATTTTTTCTGCAAAACACGATAATATAGCATATCTAAACACTTTCTGAAAAAAAAATTAAATTTCGTCGAAAAGTTTTTCCACCTATTCCCCAGAAAATAAAAATCTGTTAAAATCTATCATTTTTACTTTCATTTGATTTAGAAAAGGCTAAAATTTGATGAAAAACACTTTTGAGGACTCGGCTCGAAATACCCCAGGGCTCGACTCAAAAGCTCATGTAAAAATATCACGACAGCTTCACTGCTGCAAAATCAGAATTGCTGAGCCGTCAAAAATTTTCGAGCCCTCGGCTCGAAGCTCGGAGGCTAAAAGCTCGATTTTCAGCCCTCGGCTTGACTGCTTCTTAGTTAGGGCCTCAACAAATTTGTATTTCAAATAATTTACTTTGCACTGACCTGGTACCCACCTTTGAAATATCCCATCGGCGAAGAGTATGCACTTTTAAAAACATATATAGATACTCTTAGGAAAGGATATGATTAGAGCAAAGTACTGTGTACTCTTTTATTATCGGTGTTTTTGTGAAATCAAGATTATTACGATGTTAAAAACGGTGGAAACAAAACATTGTTGAACTTTGTGATTTTTTGTGTGGAAAATAAACTAAATACAATTGCCACGCATTATTTATTTATAAGACCAGATCTAAGCAAGCAAGGCAGAAATTTGATAACTTTACATACACTATATTTACTAAAAAGCTTTTTCATGTCGACGCACTGGCAAGAAGGAAAGGCAACGGGATACCTACAAATTTAACATTACTAATTTTTTTTGTATAAATATTCTTGTGACTTACCAAACTCTATAGGTTACAAACCAACAAAGCACAGCTATAATAGCCCCTAAGAGCTTGTGTAATGCGGTATGATAGAATAGAGCTGTCACAATCAATTGAAAATCCTGAAAATCGCTTTTCTAATTTCAATGGTTTTTAATCACTTATCATAATTTCAATAATGACTCAGCGTAATTAATTTTTGATAATGCCTTTATATGGAACAGAAACTGAATATCAGTTCGGATTTGAAAAAGTGCCGGATATTAAATATACGAGTGTTGAAAGTGTTGAACTCTGTTGAGAATATAACTTTTGAGAATGTCACGTGTCGAGATTTAACTGTAGACAATTTAGATTCAAAAATTAACAGGGGACCAAGGCAATTTTCGTCTCGATATTTGTCGAATTTTTTAATTAAACTTCTGTCTGCTAGTCGAAAAATGAAATTCTACATGTTTAATTGACCATTATCTACAAGATAAAGTAGCCACAATTTTTAATTCGATCCCTTTTTTGGTTGGTCCCTCATATAAATAACCGATTTTGTCGTAATAATGATTTCAACGAGGGGGTGAGCCGTTTAGATTCGGCCTTGATGGCGCACTGGGTAAGCGTTTGTGTTTTTTTGAACCCAAAGTCATGCGCAGGTTCGATCCCAGGTGGTGGCAAGCTATTTATTTTGGCTTGTTCACCAACTTTTCGGACTAATGTGACTCTTTTAGCGCCAGATTCAGAGTCAGCGACCCAAATTACCCCTACATATTGGTCAAACAAGCCAAAATAAATAGCGTGCCACCATATGGGAGCGAACCTGCAACACCATTTTGGACCATAAAACACAAATTTTTATCCACTGCGACTTCGAGGCCGAATTTTCAATCCTACTTAACTTCCCTAGAACACCCAGACTTTTTAAATCGATCCGTAAGCTAAACCGGTCTTCTCTTCAGTATGTTGTCCCTTACATAAATAACCGATTTTGTCATAATAATAACCTACCCAAACAAGATGAAGAACAAAAAGCCCCAGGAATAGGTATCTTATCGTCTTTGTTAGCTCTTTAAAGTTCTCATATTCAAAGCGGTTGGGAATATGCTGTGGAGTAGGTCGGGAGCGCTAGGCCAGTTTCGGAAAGATGAACACTGAAATAAATTTATCAAAATCACTATCACAAAATAATATTAAAAAAGTTTACCTCTTCACATATAATAAGCATGCTATAGATGAGCAAAAAACTGTGACCACTAATATCAAAGCCGGGAATCCATTTGCCACCATCTACAGAGCAAGTAAAGCGCTCAGAATTCAGAGCTCCATGACACTTTCCAGTCCTTTGCTCAACGTGAATGAACCTGGAATATTTTTGAGTATTTAAGCAAGTGAAATTTGTATTGTTTCATTATACATGTTGTGGCGAAATACCAAAGAAAAGTAGCCACACCCATTCTAGATAGGTCATACAGCGCCCTGGACTTAGAACCATGATGACAGTGGGAGGTTAACCAGATAAAAGGGCACAACAGCAAACATGTCCAAAACCAACCCATCTTGGTGCCAAATCTGTTGAATACATTGTGCTTTTGGGTGAGGTAGTAGTCCTGAAAATTAAGAGCTATTACAGTCATTAGTGATTAACTGTAGGAATATAGTTTATATGTGTTAAGGATAACCTTCTTTTCTGAGGCAAATATACTTTTTTGGGACAGAAATACTTTTTTTGGTGGGAAGATAGGTTTGGGACAAATTTACTTTTATTTGGGGCAAATTTACATTTTCGGGGGCTTTTTATTTTTATTTGGGATGAAAAATTTTTTGGGAAAATTTTGTCTTTAGAAAAATTCTGTGGAAAAAGGTAAATTTGTCTAAAAAAAGAAAAAAATTGCCCCGAAAACCATATTTGCCCCAAAAAAGTAGATTTGCCCTAGTATATTCGCCTCAGAAAAAATGATTACCCTGGTTGAAGGCTTTAAAATCTCCAAATAGGACTAAGCCAAAGCACCTTCCCGAAGAAAGCCCTCCCGAACGCCCTCCCCTTCAAAAAAAGAGGCACCTCGGGGCGGCTATTCACTACAAGAATCACAGGAATTTTTTATGTTTCTATATAGCTTTAATAAGCTTTTTGTAGTGTTAGAAAAAAAACTTGTTCAACTCTTTGGAATAAGCTGGTGATCACTTTTTGAGAATCATGCCATTTTGAGTTGAAACAAACAATTTGAGTGCTTGTCTAATTAATTGTTTAGTTTGGAAAATCTTACCATTGGCAAGGGAATATACTCAGCGATGAGAGAAAGCACTAGCACGAAGACCAAATACACAATTGCTCTAGTGCTCACATCCAGGAATAAGTACTTTCTGGCAAACTGGGTACATATTTCGAGAAAAGTATCCATCCCTGTGCTCGGTGCAGCATGATGTAAAGGCGATCCAGGAGTGGATTTATTCTTCGCAGTTGTTCCTGTGCTCATTTTATCTGTAAAACGAATTTTAAAAAGAAACAAGTTTTGGTAAATTGATTAAATAGTGTGAGACAAAGCAAAAACGTGAAAACAATTTAGTATCACCTCAGAAATGATCAGTGAAGCACACAGGGCTGACCATTTTCGAAACAACTTCCAACTGACGTCTTTTAGCAAAAGAGGCAATTCAAACATAATAAATAAAATACAGTCGAACCTCTCAATAGTGTACACTCCAAAAGTTCGTTCCCGCCTAGGGTCCGACACTTTTTTCATCTCAATTTTCTAATTTTTTTGCTGATTCTGTTTTGACAGTCTGGCCGCAAATATCGTAAGGATCAAGATTTTGCCGATCGTTTTTCATTTGCCTATATATTTTTTCTCAAAAAAGCAAAACCTCCCAATAGTGTACACCACTTTGAAAATAAGATGTACACTATTGGGAGGTTTTGCTTTTTTATAGAAAAGATATACAGGCAAATGAAAAACGATGTGTACACTATTGGGAGGTTCGACTGTACCGCAAAAGTAGGTTATGCTGAAAAAAGTTCCTGAATAAGATGGCGCTAACAAAAAATTTACTTTCTGTGTTCATATTTTTACACAACCCCCTAGTGCACAAAAGAAAAGATAACAGCCCGAACGTGAAAAAATGGGTTAAAAAAATTAAACTCTTCAGTTTTTTATTAAATTTTTAACAAAGTGTGATGGTGTAATAGCAAGTCTGAAAGCTTTTCTGCTAGCGATTCTTATGAGCTATAAACAATTTTCTAATTCAATCAACAAGCTGAGTAAGAGTCATTTGTTTGCAGTTAGTCATTTTTAGGGTTGTCGAGGCCTCGACTTGAGGACTCGAACATTTTCGAGCTTTCGAGTCCAAACCCCGAGATCGAGGCCTCGAAACTCAAAGAGGGACTCGAAATTTTTGTTCGAGTCCTCAAGACTAAAAAAAACACTCGAAACTTGAAAATTGTCGAGTTTCAAGTCCCAAACTCGAAATCGAGGCCTCGACTCGGCAACGCTAGTCATTTTCAAAAACTGCACTTTTCTTAAGTGAATAAAAAAACCTGGGCTTTTCAAAGTTTCTGTTTGCGTTATCTTGTTCAGCGCTCAATTTCGACCCTATGTGTATACCTGTAGCAATCGGGCTTTCGAGTGTCAAAGTAGAAAAAAGACAAAAAGGACTGATTTTGATGATGAATACTTTTCATAAAATTTTCTATAAATTATTTTTCTGCCTCAACCTCTTCAATCCTTGCAGCGCGTTGGGTGAAAGTGACTAAAAAAGGGTATTGTCCAAGTTCATCAAAAGCAAAAAATCTTTTTATTGAACAATATCATGGTCAATTTTAATATAACCAAAGAGATCAAAGAATAAAATACTGCAAGTGAATTCAGACCGCTTAAAAACAATCACAAAGCATTACAGTCAAGCGTCCACAACTGCAACTGCATTAGTCAT
Source organism: Ditylenchus dipsaci (assembly GCA_004194705.1). Taxonomy (NCBI): domain Eukaryota; kingdom Metazoa; phylum Nematoda; class Chromadorea; order Rhabditida; family Anguinidae; genus Ditylenchus; species Ditylenchus dipsaci. Next base: position 232,471 of record SADC01001338.1, read on the forward strand.
TTCTTGGTCAGCTGCAGCTAATTGAGCAGTTTCTTTCAAAGCGTCCCGATTGCCATCCACCACTTGCTTCAGCTCATTCAAGGCTTTTTTGACGTTGGCGCTAGTTATAGGCAACCTAACAAATATTGAAAAGTTTTTTTTAATTTTCAAATAACTAACATGTTTCTAGTCTCTTGAAGCACCTCATTAGCTTTTTTGACCATGTATTCGTCCATATTCGCATCTTGTTTCATTGCAGTAATTTCTCCTGCTGCTTTTGAGCCTCTTTTTCGTAATAGTAGTATTCTTTGACATAACCTAAACCAAATTTTTAATTTTAAGGTCTAAGGTTTCGCTTAAATGACGATGGCTTTTTTCAACTACATTTTGGATAATTTTTTAGCTAAGGAGGGGGAAGCGTATAACCGAGTAGCATTCGAAAATTTTTAAATAATAGGAATTTAAAGCAATTATTTTTGGCATAAAAAAAACTTGGGCTGCTGTCATATTTCGGCGCTAGTAGCGAATACGTCCCAGGCTTGAGTGTTAGAGATGGGCGCATTCGCTACTAGGGTCAAAATTTCAAAGGCAAAAGTAAACTCTAAAAATTCGAGCCGAATTTTAAACTTTTTATAATAGTTTTGAAAGACCAAAGCATATTTGCCGAAAAAAGTTATGATATTCATTTATAAAAAACTATTTGAGCTAACTCACGTTTTACAATACCCGTCTTAATTTGCACTTCTTTCAACAATTTTTGGTCAGCCATTTTTATTGGTACTTTGGTTGACTAAAAATTCAACAGTAAAATAAGTCGACTCGGGTTGGATTTACAAATACAAAGTGATACAATTGAGAAAAACATGTTTTCAAAAAGGTAATGGCAGGAAAAACGCCAATATATGAAAGCTTTTAAAAACACATTTCTTAGATCTCAACCAAGACAACAAATATTTGAACTGTCAAAAAATGAATTATGAATTAATGAATAAAAATCATTTTCTTGAAAAAATGACGAAAACGCAAGTTTTTGCCAATTTTTCTGATTTTGGTCATTTTTTCAAGAAAATGATTTTTTCCAAAAGGCCATATCTCAACACTTTCATTTTCAAAAATTTTTCTGTAATATGGGTTTTGTAGCTCTTGAGCTGCGCTACAACATGGTGATAAAATTTGTCGTGACGCTCGAAATTCAATAAAACATTTGACCGGTTAAAGTGATAAAATGTTGGTAACCTTCTCAAAATGACCAGACAAGTGTTTGGAGCCAAATGGTGAGTTATCCAGAATAATCAAGCTAAAAGCAATATGCCATTTGAAAGAGGAGACTCAGGGCAACAAAACTGTATATTTGGAATTTTTTTATTGCATAATTTTCATTTCAAAAATTAAGCTTGAAAGTCCGCTCCGAACTTTTTGGACACCAGTTAATACATCCCAGAACATAGGTAAAATTTTAGGTGGTACTTATATAGTCCCCCCCCCATTATACTCGGATTTTTTAAAGAGTCACACGAAATCACTCCCCGAACTCATTTTTGCTGCTCAACACGATAAGAGAAGCATTTGTAAATACTTTCTAATAAAAAAATTTTGAACTTTGCCAAAAAAATTACCTCTCACCCCTCAGGGGCAGATGGTCTTTTTCGGGTATTTTAGGGTCATATTTCGATGATTTGTCACATTTTCTTGCTGTAGCTGGGAAAAAGAATTTCTATATACATTTTTCATCAAGAGTTTTGCTCGGAATTATGTCTAAGGTAAGTGAGTGCGCGCATCTCTAATTCTCAAGCCCATGCGCCCCTTCGGGGCGCAGGGGCTTGGTTGCTTGGAGTTGAGATTCGCACACCACTTACCTTAGACGCAAATCGCTCGAAAAATACTCTGAATGCGTAAAAATGTATGCATACCAGAGTTTCGGTACTTATGCTGTTTGGGACCGACCGTCATTTTTTGATTATTTTTGGACATTTTTCGACATTACTTCGCGGACCATTATTTCGCCGCGACAAAATTTCGCCGCCATTATTAATTAAAACAAAAAATGACTAAAACAAAAAAAAATGACTACTACCAGAGTTTCTTTGTGCGGTGGGCACCAGAAAGTAAGAACATATTCCAAATCTACCATTTTTACGTAGATTTGCTTAAAAAGGTCAAAATTTGGTCAAAAATACCCTAAAAAGACCATCTACCCCAAGGGGTGGGTGGCAATTTTTTTTTCGATGAAATTGAATTTAATTTTATTTTAGAAAGTCTTTAGAAATGCTTTTCGTATCTTGTTGTGCAGAAAAAGTGAGTTCAGGGAGTGATTTTAGGTCACTTTTCAAAAAATCCGAGTATGGGGGGGGAACTACATAAATGCCGTCATATTTTTTTATCGTGGACAAAAAAACGAATCGGCTGGATGTTGATTAAATAAAATCAATGTGAATTATTGAAACTGCTTTATTTGATCAAACAAAATAACACATACAATCAATGGATTAATAAAATAATGAAGTAGTAGTGAATGGTATGTGTGTTTTAAGCTTTAATTGGCTTGCAATTGACAAAGTATGTTGCCGACAATAAAATATTACAAAAAAATTAACAGGAATTTGGCCCTATCTAAAGGATCAGTTATTTGTACGAACATTAAATAAAAAATTACAAAGTAGAAAATGTCTATGATACAACTTGGCAGTAGGGTCCCGTTGAGTTATTTGTTCGCGGATCATAGAAAAATCCATAAACAAATAAAAACAAATAAAATTATTGCTTAATTGTTTTTTTGAAAAAAGCCATAGACTTCGAATGTTATCCAAAGTCAACTAAATTAACTATAAATTTACTGTCCACTTGGTAATGCTGTAGCAATAGTACCTATTTTTAAGTTTTTTTATTCTAAGCTGCCATAGTATCCAAATTTGCTCAGCACTCTGCATTACTAAACAGAATTTCGAAAAAATGCCTGGTTATTGATATATAAGCCAAAGTTCAAAAATGCAGGTAAATACTGTCTGTTTTTCAACTTCAGTTTATATCTCAACAACCGAATTTTTTTTCGAAATTCTGTTTAGTAATTCGGATTGCGCAGGAAATTTCGGGTACTATGGCGGCTTGGAATAGTCATTACAACATTAACAAGTGCACAGTTCCAATCGATGCGAATTGTGCTTTTGCCTTCAAAAGTGAGTCAATTACGCAATGCTACAAACACGATTTTAAATCAGAGGGTAGGTCTATTATAGGTTACGGTAATCACTTTGGATTAATTAAATTAATTTTAATTTATTGCCTAATTAGATACAAACGTGGCTTTTTCCAAAAGATAAAAGTAAATAAACAAGTTGCAATAATTGTTTAGTTAATTTAAAAAATGGCATTAAGGATTACAAAAGTTATCAAATACCGTAAATACTCTGTTAAACGGCCCAGGCCGTTTATTTTTCAACCCCTGAAAATCGAACAAAAAAGTATTTTGAGATTTTTGGGTGCTCAACCAAAATCTGAAAAGTGGAATCAGGTAAACTCGTGCTAACTAAGAAACGCGAAAAACAGATTTGCAAAATTGTTTTTTAAGCTGAGTTATAGGTCCTTAAAGGGGCATGCCCGTGCCGACACGGAGAAAAGGCGGGGACCAGCACTTTTTTTCTTTCTCGATCAAGTTTCACATGCATACGCATTCAAATTTTTTAAGTCTTCTGCCTAGTTTTTCAAAGTTGTATAGGGTAACCAGTATTAGATTTGACGTAAAACGAGTGAAAAATGGAAGGATTCAAAAAAATTTGCTGGTCCGCCTTAACTTTTTAAAACGCACGGGCATGCCCTTTAAGGGGGGGGGCGTTTATTAGAGGAGGCCGTTAGTTGGAGGGGGTCCGTTTAATAGAGTATTTACGGTATTTTCAATTAAATGCAACTGGAACAGAGTAAAATAGTAATACAAAACTTATTAAATCATTGCAAAAATATTGAGTAAGTTATGAAAAGCACCAAAATAACAATTATAAAAAGGAAAAACTAAGTAGGAAACAAAATAACAAGACAAGCTAAAATGTCTCTTTTGTTGTTTAGACTCTATTATCCACACCTCTTGGATTATGATGAGGTGCAATGGGTGGGGTAATTTGCTGACTTGGTACTTCTTTCGGTTTTTCTACATGGTCAAAAGGCTTGATTTCGGGTGGTTCTTGAGAAAAATAGGCTTTTTTGGCATTTTCATAGGTCATTCTAGCATTTTCAAAGGTGTCATAAGAGTATTGGCGGGCTTGTTCTGAGTAATGTCTAAATAGTTTGAATTAAGGACTGAAATTTAAAATTTTTCGCAATACAAAAGTTCGGCCCTTTCCCTCAATGAATGAAGGGGGAGGTTTCGTCTTGGTCCCTTTTTTCGGCTTAAGCAAAGGTAGCCCAGCGTATCGTATTTCCTCTAAAAGGACCCTCTTCCGACTTTGCGAACCTGTATTTCAGCCCAGAGCAAAAAATTTAGATCGCTATTTATTGCATTGACTTAACTCATAGGAGCTTTACCGATTCTTCTTTTTAAATTTTCACCAAGATATCTCAAAATCGACCACTAATTTCTCCGACATCTAGGCGTTTAAATTAATTGGCGCCGGCGGCCTTTCAGAATAAATACGGTGTGTAGGACGGACTCAAAGATGAGTCTAAAATATTTATGAGCTCATCATAACATACGCTGGCCTGCCCTTGCCTAAGCCTAAAAGATCAAAAAAATTCCAACAGAGGGGACCAAAAAACCCTTATAAGGGATAGGGCCGAAAATTCACTTGAAGGGGCATGCTCGTCGCCGATGGAAATATTTTTAAAGGCGAGTATCAGTGAAATTCCGTAAAAGCCCAAGTGCACCGCCCCCCCTCCCTCACCCCTTCTCTAAGCGTCCTATTTTGGGTTCCCTTTATTTTTTTAAGCTTCCTTTTTTCCAATGTGTAGCGCCCCAACTCAGGTTAGGTCTTAGGCTTGGATGAAAAAAATAGCTTAGAGATAAATACTCTTTGCAGGGGGTAGATTGGGGGGGGGGGAGGGGGTGCACTTGGGATGCTGTCGTGAAATTCTAACGAAAATTAAAGTAGTACAATTTTGTAAAAGTCGAAGAAAAATTATTCACCCAACAGGATCGAACCGACGACTCAATTTCACAGTACGCCGCCGCTTTCACATTCGGCCACCCTGCTGTTACGTAGTTTTTATTTGTTTTTCACTAATCATAACCGGAGAGTACTCAACAAATTTTTTATTTCAAATTAATTCTGTTTTTGAATTTTGCTGGTGCCCGCCTTTTGAAAGATTCCCATCGGCGACTGGCATGCCCCTTTAAAGTTTGATACTGAATTTTTTATCGCTTTGTTAATAAATCAGAGAAATAAAAAAAATTATGCAAGGAAAAATAGGATTGGTAGAAAGCATAAACATAGGGTAAAGTGAGACAAAAAAGGGTAGGAGACAAACGAACAAAGCAAACATTCACCACTTACCCCAATTCGCTTACCCAAAAATCTTTCTTTTCTCCTCCGCATACTCTGAAATTGTCTGGCTTAATTGCTTGACACTGGCTATCAACTCTTTGGAGAATTTGTAGGCAAAGTAGGAGATCTAAATAATTATTTTGTAAATTAGTTCATTATTATTTTGCTAAACAACTGACCAGAATCACCATAATGGCTGTCAGCCATTGCTTCCAATGGTATTTAAAGTGCCTTTTGGTCTTGGACAATACTTAGTGTTCAGGTAGCCGCCATTGAGCACTTTGCGCAGCTTTTGGGTGGCCCCGTTCCAGACGGCTTTGACCATTCCTTGGCCTGCAAAAAATTAAATAATTAAGAGTAAATTTGGAGGTTTAAAAAAATAAGTTAGTAGTTTTAATAGTTTAAATTTCAATGGTTTGTCAATGATTTTTGACACAATTGACAGGTACGGTCTCCACTATGCAACCGAAAACCACAGCTAGGAGCATAGTGATCACATTTTTGAAAAAGAGATTGGCTTAAAGGAGGGGAGCCATTTAGGTCTGAAAAAGTGGCTTCCATGGCGCCGTGCGTAAGCGTTTGTATTTTTGGCTCAAAAGAATTTTGCAGGTTCGATCCCACGTGGTGGCACGCTATTTTTTTGGCTTGCTTGACAAATTGGCAGGGCCAGCTCAGGACATTAACTTGTAGGAAAATAATAATGCTAGGAAAGGCCCTTCTAGGAAAACACGCATATAGGAAAAGGCCAGGCTAGGACAATTGACAACTGGACAATGTACTCTAGGACAACAGCCTTTTTGAAAAGCGCCTTTTAGGAAACGGGACACTAGGACAATCGACTCTAGGACAATGGCCTTTTGGAAAAGCGCCTTTTGGGAAAAGGGACGCTAGGACAATGGACAATAGGACAATCGTCTTTCTGGAAAAGCCCTTTTTGGACAATTTTTAACTGTCTAAAACGTTATAACATCACTTTATGGGTCTGAAATAGTATGTCCTATAGCCTCTTGTCCTGTTGTCCATTGTCCTTCTGTAATTGTCCTAAAATGCAATTTTCCTATTGTCCATTGTCCTAGTGTCCCTTTTCCTAAAAGACGCTTTTCCAAGACATCATTGTCCTAGAGTAAATTGTCCTAGTGTCCCTTTTCCTGAAAGGCGCTTTTCCAAAGACGTCATTTTCCTAGAGTACATTGTCCTAGTGTCTCTTTCCTGATAGGCGCTTTTCCAAAAAAGCCATTCTCCTAGAGTCGATTGTCCTAGGGTCTACTGTCCAAACATGTCATTGTCCAAGTGTGAATTGTCCTAGCCTGGCTTTTCCTATATGCATGTTTTCCTAAAAGGGCCTTTTCCTGGAAATATTACTTTCCTATAAGTTAATGTCCTGAGCTGGCCCTGCCACAAATTTATAGATTAGATTGCAACTGATTGCAAATTCGGCTCAAGCACAAACATGCACCAAAAAATCCATGCTCAAATCGACCATTTCTGATTTGGAGGGACTTAAAGGAGGCGTTTAAGCCATTTAGGTTTGAAAAATGGCTTCCATGGCGCAGTGCGTAAGTGCTTGTGTTTTTGCATGGTACGCAAAATCGATAAATTTATCGATTTCGATAAAATGATTTTGGCGTTATGTTGCCGATAAAAATCGATAAAAGTTTTATCGATTTTTATCGATATTTTTATCGATAAAAAACCGATAAAATTTTTATCGATTTTTATCGATTTTTACCCTTAGGATTCTTCTGCTCTTTGGTGTACATTTTCGCAGTTTGATTAAGTTTTTTGTATGGTATAGACCAGGGGTGCACTGGAACACGAAAAATATCGGAACGGAAATCGGAATCGAACTCCAAAAGTTTCGAAATCGGAAATCGGCACCCAAGAAACACCGGAAATCAGAATCGGAAATTGGAACTTCCGGTGCACCCCTGGTATAGAAGTGTACGGAGTGTCGGTGGCCCCATAAGAGTCAGTTTTACCTCTTTTTTTCTTTTCACCTCTTTTCTCAATAAAACCACCTAAATCACAACGACCCTACTTCGGCCCGGAGTCAGGTCACTAATCATGTCTTGTGAAGCGTAAATAAGCCAGACCTCAAACCCTTCCTGTTTTCAGCTTCGCGTGCAACACTCCAAAAATATGGCTTCGGAACAGAGCAAGATTGCTGTGATGCAGACTTCCGAATCGACTGCTACTGCCGAAATTCTCAAAGAAAGCAGCGTGGAAATTCAATTGGTTCCGGTTCTGAAAGTCTTGTCTGATGAAATCTCCGCTGCTGTGGCTGGTCAGAAAGCTGATGCTGACTTCGAGCTCTTTGGCGTTGATGACAGTGAAGAGGATGAAGACAAGGAGCGCCTGTTCAGGAGCGCCTCAAGGCCTATGCTGAAAAGAAAGCCAAGAAGCCGGGTGTCATCGCCAAGTCGACCGTCATCTACGATGTAAAGCCGTGGGACGGTAGGTGAATTGGTGTTTGCATTCATTTGTCGATTTTCTATTTGCAGATACCATTGACGTCAAGCAGATCGAAGAGAAGGTGCGTGCTATCGAGAAGGACGGGCTCGTTTAGGGAACCTCTAAGGTCGTGCCAGTTGCCTATGGACTCAACAAGCTGCAGGTTTGTTTGCTGGGTCTGTGTCATGGTATAATTCTACCGGACACGGACATTTGTTCCGGCGCCGTTTGTTCCCGGGGATCGTTTGTTCCCGGCCTATATAAAAGGACGTTTGTTCCCGGCATATATAAAATGACCGTTTGTTCCCGGATCGTATAAAAGGGACACTTGTTCCCGGCATGTGAAAATGGCCATTTGTTCCCGGTGGCCGTTCGTTCCGGCTCTTACAAAAGCGACAATTGTCCCCGAGTCCTGCTCTATCTTTCGGTTTTCTGATTTTCCTTGTTACTTTTGTTGTTTTTCACCTGTTTATGGTCCGAAGTTCCTTTTTTTAATTTACAAATATTTCAGTGCTGTTATGGATTTTGATTTTATTGCTAATGTTCTTGCCCGCATTGATCAAAACCAACAAGTTGTCGCTCAAAACGATGTAAACTGACCATATGTCTCGAATTGAGACTTATATTTTGTGTGTTTGAGAATATTATTTCGATGGTCAAGTCATCGAAGAGAAATGATATGGCCATACATCATGGTTTTCGATTCATGAAGCATCAAAAAAATGAACATGGAACAAAGCAGTATTGGAAGTGTGATAAAGCGTATGGTGGGAATGGTGCAAAGTGCAAGGCTCGACTACACACGCTTGTGGCCTCAAATCTCTTTCTCAAGTTTATTCCGCATCACTCAATCTATCCGCACAATCATAAAATTGATCCGATGGTCGTCACAGTGAGCAAGATCAAAGCTAATATCGAGCAAGGATCAGTCGAAACGCGTGAGGTATGTCATTATAGCCTTTTTGTTATGAACACCTTGTTTTAGAAGCCACAGCAGCTGCTTAATCATGAACTCCAGTCTACTCCTATTGCTGTGGCTTCCAGTCTTCCAAGAGTGCCGTTCGTAAGCAGGTGAGGAGAATTCGGATCAGGAACCAAATTCCAGTTGTAGAGGCTCGTCGAGTGGAGGATTGCAGGTGGAGGATTCCAATTTTTAGCAATGATTGAAGGACGCGGTATTCTTTTCGATCGTATCTGCGAATACTTGGAGATTATTATCTTCTTATAGGAAACGATCGTGGTCAAATCGGCATGGCTTGCATGGATCTGCGACACTCGGAATTGAATCTTTGTCAGTTTGTCGATACCAGCTCCTACATTCTTCTGAAGGTCTGCCTTTCTATTCACGAACCGGTTGAGGTCAGTGATCTGCGATTGTGACATACTGACTGAATAACGTTCTTCCTTCAGGTCATTCTTCCAGAAGTTTCAGCGGAGACAAGTGGCGCTGGGTTTTGTTTTTTGCTTGTTGTGATCGTCAGTCTTGATAAATAGTCTTTTAAGGAGCGGAGAAGTTTTGGTGGATTTCATTCGTAACTTGTGTGGAGAGAAGAGTGTAACGTCCATTCAACGCCGTTTCTTCAACGATTCTCGAGGAATAGATCTGGTTAAGCAGTTAGGTGTTCAAGAGTCTTCCAATGTAGATGCTTCAGTTCTCACCAAGTAATAATAATTCTCTTTTTTCGATGGCTCCACTTTTACTCGATCGGGTCATGAGTGCACTGGCTTTCAGACACATGTTATTCGCAGGATGCTCTGGAGTGGAACATCCACCGTCGGTCGACTTCTGGCAGATTTGAAGAGGATTTAGCGCACACATGATTTTGACTATGAACAATATTTGGCAGGAATAGCGGCTACGAGAAAAAAAAAGAAACTATAGAGAGGCTGATGCCAGAATATTAGGCAAAGTTGAGCGCTATCGACAAACTAACCTGATTGAGTACCTTCGGGACTGGCTCACAATTTCGTGATGGATCAATAGAATTTTTTTCCGTGTTATGTCATTGTTTCGATTCGCTGTTCTATAAAAAAACACCGATAAAATTAGTTACAGCAAGATAAGTGCATCTTGAAAATCACAAAACTCACAAGTCGGACACATTTGTCCTTAATATATGAGTTGGACACAAAAGTCATAGACGTAATTGTTTCTATTATACTAGGCGTACAGTAAGAGCCGGGAACAAACGGCCACCGGGAACAAATGGCCATTTTTCACATGCCGGGAACAAGTGTCCCTTTATACGATCCGGGAACAAACGGTCATTTTATATATGCCGGAACAAACGTCCCTTTTATATAGGCCGGGAACAAACGGTCCCCGGGAACAAACGGCGCGGGAACAAATGACACGTACCGTAATTCTACTATTCCTTCTGCTTTCAGATCTGCTGTGTCATCGAGGACGAGAAAGTTTCAACGGACTGGCTGGAAGAGGAAATCACTGCCAACGAAGATCTGGTTCAGTCAGTGGATGTGGTCGCTTTCAACAAGGTCTAGACAGCTTGCCTAAGAAAACGTTCTCTACAGACTCTATTTGTTGAAATTATTGTAGACCTGTTGTTGTCGTTTAAATAAAATGTCTTAGTATTTAGTTTTAAATCTGGAAAAGCGTGATTGGAAATGTGGTGTTCTTGTCTGCTTTTTTGAGCGAGTACCATTGTGCAGACGATACGTGGAACGATATTCCCGTGGCTACAATATTCCGGCCATAATATTCTCACAAGGAATCGCACCAGTTACCGTATTCCTCTAATAACTCACCCTGCTCTAATAACTCACCCCCTCAACTTTGAGGGCCTATATCTCAGCTCGGAAAAATATTTTGCAAAGCTGTTTATTGCGTTTTCTTAATTCCCACGAGCTCTACCGATTCCAGTTTTTAAATTTAATATTATCACCCAAAAATCTCGAGATCGACCTCAAATTTTTCCAATTTTCAGCGATCCAAAAAATAACTCACCCGGTGAGTTATTAGAGGAAATACGGTATAACTTTTTTACTTTATACCCAGGGCTGAAAAAGGACCAAATGGGAGAAAATCCACCAGTGACGGAATGACCTTTTGAAGTTTAAATTGTGTAAAATCTATGTTTAAATTGCGTAAAGTTAAAGTTTAGGAGAAAGGTACCCGGGAGGAGGCTAGGCGGGAGAGGTAGGCAGGAGGAGGGTACACAGGAAGGTGATACCCAGGAAGGGGTAATCAGGGAGGTATGTGATGGATTATATAAAAAATAAATATAAAAAGTGCTGGATATCGATATGCGAGGCAGCCATTAGCGTACCCAGAGGGCAGCTGGGCCATAGTTCCCTCATCAGGATTTTTAGCTTGTTTAGCCCCCTCCCTCAGAAAATCCTGGGCACGCCTATGGATGCAGTCTTGTTATGCGGATATCAAGAACCAATTGATTTGAGAATATGTAAATAGATAAAATAAAAAAAAATGATTGTGTTATCGACGACAAAATGATCATAGTCCAATCAACGACGATTATCAATATAAAAGTTGTTTCTCAAGCCTTCAAACAACATTAGAATACTAACTTACGTCAAGAGCAGCAACAAAAGATACTCATAAGACAACACAAAACATGTTAGAGATTAGCAGTTTTGAAAATAAAGACCAAAGAGTAGGCGAATCCTGAGGGTAAAAAAATCGATAAAAATCAATAAAATTTTTTATCGATTTTTTTGAATAATTCTCGTTTGAATCGATTTTATCGAAATCGATAAATTTATCGATTTTGCGTAGCATGGTACTTTTCCTTGCATCAGATTTACTTTTTTTTGCATCAGAAATACTTTTTTTTGCATCAGATATACTTTTTTTGCATCAGATTTTTTTGCATCAGATTTTTTTGCATCAGATTCACTTGTTTTCGCATCAGATTCACTTGTTTTCGCATCAGATATACAGTTTTCTACAATACAGTTCTCAACTATACAGTTATAAAACTATACAGTCAAAGTATACAGCTATACAGTCTATACAGTTCTTAAACCATCTTAAACCACCCCAAACTACTGAAGATCGAGCAAGATATGTACTCAGATTGATCACCAGTTTCCCGTTAATTTTTACACGATTTTCACGGGTTCTTTGCTGTTTACTCAACATTGTCTGCAATATATTTTTACCTAGGCAGGAGTACACAAGTGGGGTATCCAGTTGGTGGTACCCAGGTGTGCGACTCAGATAGTGGTACCCAAGTCGGAGTATCCAGATGGTGATATTCGCGATGGAGTTTGACTGCATTGACCTGCATTTATATGTCATATTTTGAAGTAAAATCATCGACAACCTTGTAGATGAATACACACTATCCGGACCACATACGCACACTTAGTCAAGTAAAATTAACTACATTAACATACATCTAGCGAGATCGTCAAGGAAAATCTGCAAAATGCTCGATATGAGGCCACCTTCAGGGCAGTCCCTTGAAGTTACTCAAGTGGCCTTATTTTGAAGTTTGATTAAATGAGGAAACCAAATTTTTACTGACAACAAACAAAAATAACAATGGCGAAAAATGAGACTTCTGTAAATTCAATATCTTAACATGTTTCTAGCTTTTTTTGGTCTTCCAACCTGCTTTCTTTGATCCATATTTTGACTTCAAAGCTCTTGAGGCACCTGAATGCGCTTATCCAACACCATAGCTGAACACATAAATTTCAAAAAGGATAAGTTTTTAGTAAAAGTACCGTAAATCATGTGTTTGCAAGCTCTTTTTGATTCCATCGCGACATTTGCAGGTATAGCAGACAGGTTCTGAAGTCACCACATGATAACGATAGCGTTCTTCACTGTAATCCTTCCACGATGTGAAGTCGGCTGAGAGGTACTTTCTGCAACACGATATTTAAGTGAAAAGAGTGAAAGGCATTAAAAAAACTCACCTGATCCAAGCCTTCATAACTGATTCTGATTCATAAGGCGTGGTTTTGCTGGAATCAGATAGCAACGTCCTATTTTCTTAGCGTTTCTATGTTCCTGTGACAACGAGATACCAGATTTGAGCAAGTTGTTTGTAATCGAGCAGACCAAAGAGGGATTCTAAAGCGACAACTAAATTTTATACGAAAAGTTATCTAACCATAAAGTCAGGCGAGACGTTCCACTGCTTCACCAACTTTTCTCCTTCTACGATAAATTGGCCAAACGGAAGCAGACGACGAAGGGTATTGCACTGCTTTATAGTTCGGTTCATTGCTTCAAGCCCATTGTTCAAAGAGAGGAACCCTGATGCAGCTTCATACCAGTTAGAAACTCTGCTTTTGATCCACTGCTCTTGAAAGTAATCTTTGAATTGAATCACACCACTGAAGCGACTGAAATCACGTGTCCAACGCTCAAGCATTAAAGCAGCCCCTAAAATCTTTGCGGTTAATCTATTAGGCTGAAAAAAACTTGATAACCTAATTGGAAACCTTCTCGGGTTATCGATTCTTGCAAAAGGAAAATGTCCGACTCGATTTCTTTTCTGACCGCAGAGCTTTGTATTGTCTTCAATTTTCTGTCAACATTGCGATTCTTGACGTGTGCCCAACACATCAGACGAATAGCGCAAGGAAGAACACTTTCAACAGCTCGAAATTTCAATTTAACTTTTAAAAGATACAAATTTGAGCAGTTACCTGTGGATATGGCCTGACATCCATCCGCCAATACTGCTGCACACGATCTTTCATTGCCTTCATAAATAGTTTGAATGATTCGCTTATAAGTGTCGATATTTTCGCCAGAACCAATAGCCAATCCAGTGGGAAAGAACTTCTTTTCAACATCAGAAAACCAAAAACTGTACGGGAAAGCCAGCCCACACCAATTTGTACGTGGAATCAATCTGAAAAAGAGAATCCAAAGAACTTTTGATGTGATAAAAATTACTTGGAAAAGGGTCTGATTTTTAAGTCTTTTCATTAGACGTGGAGTAGACCAGACAACGTGAAAGCTCAGCTTTTGCGGAGGCGATTCTAACACATGAAATCCGACGACGTAGACTTCATCCAGATCCACTGGAACTTGATTCATTCTCAGAGCGTATTGTTTGAGATCTTCAGCTGTCATCTTTTCCATCTCTGGATGCTGCTTTCGACGCTCTCGCCACAAGAGATTTTCGACCTGCTTTTGAGTAGGAATATTTGGCCAATCATCCTTAACAACTAAAATGTGAGAAAAATGCTAAAAACCCAATCTTCTTACATCAGCCATCTTCTTCAATATTTGAAGTGCTGTCTGTTTGTTGGCCAAACCTTCTTGGATTCGAATTTTGACTTGCTCACAAAGTGTACTGGCTTCTTCACCCTCTACGTCCCGATGTTCTCCAATAGACGTTTCAACCCTTACAGCCATTGAATCATTTTTCGAAAATAACGTAGCATTTCATTGAGCAAAGGTAACCTTTCTTGCGGCTGAACTTGCAAACGTAAGTGTCCATCTTGACTGACCCATTTGGATGGCTCACAATACTAAAGTTTATATTTATATCTGAAAATTCTAAGCAAGAACAACTTACAGCTTCCACTTCGGTTTTCACCTTCAAACCAAGTCAAAAACGATGCTTGGTCAGAGAATTTTTTGAGAAGCTTCCTTGGGACATTTTTGACACCTCGGCGAGTGCGCTTCGGAGACGGAGATGCTTCTACTTCAGATTCAGCACTTATCAACGACCTTTGCTGAACAGAATGCATACTGGCATCATCCAAATTTGAAAAGTCCATATTGACACTGAAAAATGAGGCCATTATTGGAGCAACACTGCACAACAGCCTATCTGATGCAAAAAGAAGTAAATCTGATGCAAAAAGAAGTATTTCTGATCCAAAAACAGATCTGATGCAAGAATAAGTAAATCTGATGCAAAAAAAGTATATCTGATGCAAAAAAAAGTAAATCTGATGCAAGAAAAAGGATTTGCGTTTTGCGTACCATGACTCATGGTCCATGAGTTTTTTGGCCCAAATGGTGTTTTTTGGTGTTGCAGGTTCAATCCCACGTAGTGGCACACTACTTTTTTTTTGGCTTGTTTGGCCAGTTTGGAAGTAATTAGACTTTTTTGACGCCAGATTCGGGATCAGCGACCCAAATTACCTCTAAACTGGCAAAGAAGCCAAAATAAATAGTGTGCCACTACGTGGGATTGAACTTCCTATACTCATCGCCTTAGGCCACAGGTTCGACTACCACTGGCTGTAAACCATATTTTTTCTACTTTATTTACAAATTTAGTGTCAAAATGATCCTCACACTCTTGACTATTCAATAAGACTATCAGCACAGGCTTTTACACCTACCGGAGCTTGTAACCAGGTTAAAATAGGCCGAATTCCGAAAATCGATGGTTTTCGGGATTTTTCTTTGACTAGTTTCACTGAAAATTTATGACTTTTTTCCACAAGTCACAAGTTCATACACCGAAATGTAGCCAAGACTCTAGGCTTTCATTTGAGATATGAAACAGGGAAAATTAGTATGAAATTGGAGCTAGAATTCTAAAAACATCCAACTATGTGCGATTCCATGAGATCCTACACAGGACTATCTCAGAACCTTTTGGTAGTATCCTGGAACTGACGTTTTTTCGTAATTTTAATTTACATACTCATTTGCAACCTTATACCCAAAATGTAGCCCTGCTTCTTGCGTCATTTTTAGTATATAGTTGTAAATGAGCATCTGAATTAAAGTTACAAAAAACCTCAGTGCCAAAATAATAAGGCGATGCGTATAGGAAGTCCTCCCCTTTAAGTTTTTAGTTATTTTCAGTTTTACTTTTACCTAGTGGACTGAAAATGGTAAAAACAGACCATAAAATGTAAGAAAAGTTACGACATTTCTGTGTGTAACACACCGTTCTGAAACAAATCGTGATGTAATTCAGGGCCATATACTAGGAGAGGACGCTTTTTTGCATTGATCCTCCTGTTGATTTTGTGTGTTATTTTTGAGGATTTAGGCTTGGGCAAACATAAATTTACTATATGTTTGAGTCCTAACCATTGCGTACCCAGGGTGAGGCTAGCCGCGCTATAGCCCCAACCGTTAATAAGGATTAACCCCTCTCGTCAAGATTTTTCAGTAATGATCAGCCCCTCCCGTAAGAAAATTTCTAGTCTTTTAGCCAGTCCCGTCAGGAAAATTTTTGCAATCCTGTGGACACCCATGGTCTTAACATACGATCGCTAACCCTTGCCTAAGCCTAAAAAATTATAAAAATATCAACAGGGGCGTGGAGAGGGAGCCACATGGCAAAAAAAGGGTTCTCTTCTTGTCGAAGGATCAATTTAACCATATACAGTATGGGTACAGTCATTGGCGTACTCAGGGTGGGGCTAGCCGGGCAATAGCCCCCCCCTTGTCATAATTTTTTTAATCGATTTTAGTCTTTTTGCCCTTTTAGCCCTCCCGCTGTCTTTTGGTTACCTTTTGATTTTATATATGTTTTATTGTATTTTTTTAAACTTAGTCGGAGGCTTAGATGCAGGGTAGGTACGTGCTCAAATTTTAACTCCTAGGCGTTAATTTGAAAACTGTATAAAGTACTGTAAAACAGCACTAATGTGTTTCTTTGATTTACATACCTTTGTTAGCAGCCCCTCTGGGTGAGCGGTTGGACGAGCCATAAGAAGTAACACTTGAGCCAGAACTAATGCTTGAGGATTGGTTGCGAGGCCGGAGATATTGGCTAAGGGAGGAGCTTGGACGTTGAGATTGTTGTTGACCACTATAATGTATTTATTTCAAACTTTGATCCAGTTGACTATTTCAAGATTTAACAACTAACAATAAACAATTTCCACGCTTGTTTGTGAATTTAAATAAAAAGCTTTGAAATTTATTTGCTACTTCTACATTTTATACACACACCCGAATTTTTTAAAAAGAGACCCAAAATCTCCTTTTAAGTTATTTTTTAGAGTTGAAATGGCTGAGACACAGATTGTTTCAAGTTACGCTAGATACCGGAAAAGTATAGCTACAGTCAAAATTTTCGACTGTAGCAAGTAAGTTTTAACTCAAAATTCGTTAACTTCGTTCACACCTATGGTCCGACACTTTTTTAGCTCTATTTTTGTTGTCTTCTGCCCAATGTGATTTGCCAGTCTAGTCTGAAATATCGCAAGGATTCTCATTTTGCCGCATGTTTTCCGAAATCCTTTCATGTTGCCGTAAAGACCCCTGCTCTCGGTTATCCGACACCTGATTTTTAAAAAGGGGTGTTGGTTAACCAAAAGCCGCGGGTCTTTACGGCAACATGAAAAAATTTTGGAAAAACGATCGGCAAAATCAGAATTTTTGCGATATTTTAGACTAGACTGACGAATCATATTTGGCAAATAACTTCAAAAATAGAGCTAAAAAGTGTCGGAGCCTAGATGGAACGAACTTGAGGGGGTGTCGGATAAACGAGTTTTGACTGTTTACTCTTATTTGAAAAATTATAAATTGCTCTGAAAAATACTGAATATAGATTGTCTTAAAATTTTCCGAAAAGTTTTGTATTGGTTAATTTGCTTAAATCTTAGTTGACCATCAATTTGCTGAGCAAATTTACGGTTTAGCTGGTCCAAATTATCGATTTATCAAACAAGATAAAAACATTTCTTTTGAAAAATAGACAGGAGCAAAAAGTGACCTTGAAACTGTAGCTGTAGCCAACTGCGGTTTTCTGTTGGTAATGGTTCGGCTCCGAGATCGGCTTCTTGACTCACTCTGCTGTTGCTTTGGAGCTGCTGGTGCTGTGTTGGCTTTTCTGCCTCGAGAAGTGGAACGGGATCGTGGAGCAGGGGTGGGAGTTTTGCTGACCACTTTTTTGTTGTTCAGTACTTTGGCCTGCTTTTTGGGTGTAGCTTTTCGAGAGGGGGACTTGGAGGGACTGCGTTTTATTGGAGTCTTCTTGGGAGACTTGCCAGACGTGCTTTTGGAACGTGGCCTGCCCTTAGATTTGGAGCGAGGTTTGGAGGGACTGCTGTCTTTGCGGGTGTTGCCCTGTAAATGAGTTTATTTTGGTTGCTCGATTTCTTGAAATTCAAAGTCATGAACTTTAACACCAACTGAAAATATGAATCCGAACTTCGGTCGAGTATAATCTCCGTATAGTATTTGGCATGTGTGGTCTTACTTTTTTCATAATTTTAGTTGAGTACTGTGTGGGCAATAAGTAATCAAATAAGTCTTGCCGAAAAAAAATTTCACAAAAGCAAAATTTTCGGTCGTAGTTATAACTAGAGATGGGCATTTGCGTTTGCCCAATACCAATACCAATATTTTTTGGCCCTCTCTAGACCCAATACCAATACCAATATTTAAAAGATGTAGACCCCAATATATTGCCCAATACCAATATTTTTTCAAAAGTCTATTTCTTCACCGAAACATTAAATAAAGTTCCTAATTTAGTCTAATCTCGATTTAGTAACATGCTGGAACTGAATTTTGGCCTAAAAAAACGAAAATTGATTTATTTCGGTTTTATTAGGTTATTAGTTGAAATGTGCTCGGAAATCGAATAATCGAGCAATTTTTAAACTCAAGTTTTTACGAATTAAATTTCGGACGATCTGAATTTCGGACTAATTAACATTGGGGGATCGGATTTTGGACGAAAAATTAATGTCATTGCACCAGCTGTCGAATGTGGGAGAAATCATTTGAAATAAATCTTGTTATGGTGTTGCACAATTGTGGAAAAGAAAACTCTATTTTGTCGAAAAAATCACTTCTGGGTCACTTTCTGGTCAGAACTTCTGACATTAGTTTTTTATAATCACCAAAAAATTTTGAGTATAGGAAAGTATTTTCGTTAAAGGGGCGTGTACTTAGGTCCGGAATATTCGAAAATTTGTCTTGAGCGGAAATCCGGTAAAAACATATTTTTCATGAATTTATCTCTCTACGAGAGTACTGCTCCAGCGTTGACCCTTCCAGGCAGAGCTCCGTGCTCCTCTTTCTCTCAATCTTGGTAGAATATGCTTTAGTAAAAACTGGCCTAGAGTTGAGAATGCAATTCTCAAATCATCAACGTCCATCTTTATCTATCTGGATTATGTTCTTGATTCGAGCGTGGTTTCCACACTGGATATCATATAATGCGTGGTTCGCAGGCAAAGACTTCTTCGCAGCGACAAGATCTGACTGTTTACTAGTCTAGCTGCAAGACTAACACCATCACTCACATAAAAAAATGTCGCTTGTGGTTGTAAGAAGTTCCGAAATTAAAAAAATGAGTTTCCTCTGAAGCTATGCGGCAGTTGTTTTATTTGCCTTGCCAATTTTTAAAATAATTGATGTAGTGATCCAGAAAATTGTGAGACTGTTGATATTTGCTTATAAAGATGGTGTTAAGAGGAAAAAGAAATTTGTTTGCATTTTGTTTTTCCGCTCGAGATAAGTTTTTTGAAATATTCCGAACCTAAAGTACACACCCCCTTCAAGTTTTTCTTGAAAAAAGACAATTTAACTGAATCAATGAAATAATAATAAATAAAATTTGTTTAATGTCATCCATTAGGCCAAAAATTGAGAAAATATGAGTGAAATTTGAAATTTCCATTAAAAAAATTTCATTATTTAGCACCCAATATCTTTGTCGAACCCAATACAATACCAATATTTTCGAAAGTCACCAACCAATATCCCAATACCAATATTAACGCCTTTATTTGACCCAATACCCCAATCCAATACCAATATATTGTTTGTTCCCATCTCTAGTTATAACTATTTTAAGATGAATATTCGGAAAATCCGGACCACAGTTAATTTAAATCGTTTTTGTCTCGAGATGAATTAAAAATTGGACTCAAGCTTGAATCATAAGAGCAGTTTTTAAGCAAATCGAGTACACTGGTCACAAATTGTGACTCACAATTTTGCTGTCAGAATTCAGATATTGACTACCCAAAAAATAGCTGATGATTAACTCTACCAAAAAGTGTTTAGTTATTTATTGACCGTCTGAAAAATTAGCCCAATGTCATTTACTATCGATTCATTGGTTTTTTTATTTAAAAAACTGTTGTCATTTACATAAACAATCCTCAAAATTGGGGACCTTGCAATTTCGGGACTAGACTGACCAAAAACAACTGGCAAAATATTTATATTAAATATTAAAGTAAAAAAACTGTCGATCCCTTTGGAGGAACGAAATCAAAGGGTGACAATCGTAGCAGCAATCGACATTTATAAAGCCTTCCCTCAAAAGCGAAAATAACCACCAACCATAGTTCAAAAAGTTGAGAATGGAGCAGCCAAACGAATTGGGGCAAATTTCTTCTTTCCAGTATAATAATGTACTTAGGTGACTAAAAAGAAAAGTAAAGCACTTAAATCAAATGCTAATACACGCACAAATCGTAAAAAAAGTCTCTCTGCTCGCAAATGTCAATCAAAAACAAATAAGCGCAATTTTTTATGATTCACTTAAATTAAAGGTACAAATCACATAGCCCAAAGGCGAAATCGACAACCACTTTATCAAATATGTACAGTTCAGATGCAAATTAACAGGTCTGCAGCAAAGGACGCAATCAATAATGGCAGAAGGGCAGCAACTAAAAGCAACCAAAAAGCGACGCCAAACAAAAGGGGCACTCTAAGATGAGGTCTCTGCTGCCAAAGAGGGGGAGGGAATAGTCAGATCACTTGTCTGCACTATCCCTGGTCTAGATTTTTTTTTGGCAGTTTTCCCTTTCCAGCACAGGTGATTGTGATCAGCACAGTTAATGTTATTGACTATGTGTTGTACAGTTAGTCTAGTTGGTATTCTGACTTTTAAATTACTCAAGGTTTTAACAATTTTTTTAACTTATTTTAAAATCAGAATACTAGTCGAGCAAGTCACAGTCCACTCTCTATATGACACTATCCACTCAAGTTTGCTTCGTTTACAGTCCGATGTTCCGAAGCACAGTTGGCAAACAATTTTAAAAATTGGGTAAAAAAGTGTCGGGTCGTAGGCGGGAACGAACTTGGGAAGATGGCGTTATACCGAGAATGGACTGTACATGCTTGAGCATACAGTATTTTTGGAGCCGGGCGAGTAAATCCAGAGTATCTCAGTTTCTCGGTCTCCAGCATAACCTCTTTTTCAGTTAGATTTTAAATTTCATTATGAGAGTTGAAGTCAAATGAGTGGTATCAAAATAAGTTGGAATTAATGTTTGGGATCGAGTGAATAAATTCTAAGAATTAGATTTCTCATTCTCGATTTGAACTATTTTTTTTCGGTTTCTTAGTAGGCTCGGACCCCTAACACTAATATACAGTCATTTTGGTTGACTGTACAATTTCACACTCAACAACTTGCCGAGAAATAGCTAACTGTAACTAAACCTAGCCACAGCCCAGCCAGGGCTGATGACCCCTGCTTACCACCCAAAAGACTATAAAAGAAACAAGAACACAAACAACATTAGCAGCAGCAGCATCACACTTTAGAACAGACCAGCAGCACAACTAGGAAACATAAGTTAAAGCGAGTGGTTGGTCTATCCTCATTGGTCACTGTCTATCTAGATGGAACACACTCAATGGCCCCCTTGGTTGGCTACACACTACTCAGTACCCTCACAGGGTCACCCTTGCCCAGGTCTCCCATTTCCCGGTCGAGAGCAGTCACTAATCAATGGTTGGGGTGAGCGGCAGAAGAGTGGGGGCAAGCCAAGCCCTGTTGTTTGAATGGACCCCTGCCACCTCGTCCCGCCAAAATGTGCATAATGCACACCCCTGCATTGGTCACTTGGCTGATGGTTGGATGCTTGCCAATTGAAGAATAGGGAAACAAAAGCCAAGCCACTGCATTTACTCCTCCTCCCCTTTCCCCTCCAAGGGCACGCTCTTTTGTGCTGACTGTGCAGAAAAGAAAATTTTTGGTGGGCAAGGGGGATGTTACAACCTGGAAATGGATGAGATTTGAGCGATTATACTTTAATAAATGGAAGAAGACAAAAAAGTTTTTTTTGCAAAAAGTACAATATTTCACAAAAATAATCAAATTAATCATTTCTCGCCAAGAGAAAAGCATCAAATTACTGTATTGTTATACAGTCGAATTCCTGAATAACGTACACTCCTCAAGTTCGTTCCCACCTAGGGACCAACACTTTTTTAGCTCAATTTCGAAGTCTTTGCCGAAGTTGATCCGTCAGTCTGGTTCGAAATATCGTAAGGATCACGATTTTGCGGGTCATTTATGAGAAACACAATAGTTTGGCCATTTAGACCCGCAACATCCTCAATAACGTACACCTTTTCAGAAGTTAGGTGTACGTTATTGAGAATGTTGCGGGTTTAAATGGCCAAACTATTGTGTTTCTCATAAATGTCCCGCAAAATCGTGATCCGTACGATATTTCGAACCAGACTGACGAATCAGTTTCGGCAAAGACTTCAAAATCGTGGGAACGAACTTTTCGGGTGTACGTTATTCAGGAATTCGACTGTAGTTGTCAGAAACATAGTTGGATCGCCGCCGTCATCGCTGCCACTGTTACCGCGCCACCGCCAGGCATCGGCGGTGAAAAATAGGCGTGCCTATAAAAGATAAATTAGAGAAATGCTCAATGAACTATTTGATAAAAAAGACATTTGCTCAAATAAGGTTTGCTCAAATAACCGATGTAATTCAGTGATTTACTACTGAATTAAATCGGTTACCGTATTTGCTGTAATAATCGGCCATGGCCGTTTATTTTTCAACCCCTAAAAAATCGAAAAAAAAATATTTCGATTTTGAGATTTTTGGGTGCTCAACCACAATCTGAAAAGTGGAACCAGGAGGGCTCATGGTAACTAAGAAAATGCATAAAACAGATTTGAAAAATATTGACTCTGGACTGAGATATAGGTCTCTGGAGGTGGCCGTTTATTAAAGAGGCGATTATTAGAGCAAATACGGTATTTGAGCAAACCCTTATTTGAGCAAATGTCTTTTTTTATCAAATAGTTCATTGAGCATTTCTCTAATTTATCTTTTATAGGCACGCCGAAAAATAAGGCCGCCGGCGGTGCTGGCAGCGAAATTGAGGACGGCGTTGGCAGCAGCGGCGCACACGTTTATCAATGTCTTGATTTTAGCATAAAATTCAGCAGGACTAATCATTTATGCCCTCTCCTTTTTAAATAAACCCCTAAAAACTAGTTTTTATAAGCTTTTGACCAATCTGGCACGAGATTTTACATTCTAACTAAAGTTGTTCGAATAGCTGGTGTATGCGCAGCCGGCGACGGTACCAGGCGGCGGCGGTGGCAAAATTTAGCGAGATTTTTTACCGGCGGCTGTGGTTTTTTGGAGGTGCCCAACTATGGTCAGAGATGAGAATTCGAACGGGCCGTCATTTTGGTAGCCCACAATATATCGACCTTTTTCACAGCATATCAACTAAACTTCAACCAGAGCTTGTAAAGTTGGCTCGGAATAGGTATTTGGACCGGAAACGGAATTGGATTTTCGTGAAAACAGGAACCGAAATTAGATATTTTTTCACCACTGGAAGCGGGATCCAAGAAAGGCCGAAATCCCGGCCAACTCTAAATAGCTCGGCTTGAAAAGAGAATCTTTTCTAATTAATTTATAATCATTCTTAATCTAAAGAATTTAAAACTCACCTGATTCTGCGTTGCACCTCTCCCATAGTCACCCTATACTTTTTGTTATTGGAAAGTAGGGTCAAACGGCCAGGAACAGTGCAGAATGGTTCATAATTGGTCAGCTGGTTGTGTATAGGTGCACCGCCTGGATGGCCATACATACTGCTCCAAACAATGATGGCATACCAGCAGACTCACCACTGCTGCTACTGCTCTAAAACCTACAAGATAGCCGAATACATTACAGTAGAACCTCGTTATAAGATACACCCAATATAAGATACACCTCGTTATAAGATACACCTGGTCCGGTCCCAAGTTAAATAACTCCGTCAAATTACCCCCCCTATATAAGATACACCTCGTTATAAGATACAGCTGGGTCGGTCCCTGGGTGTATCTTATAACGAGGTTCGACTGTAGTTCAAGTATGAGTCTCACATGAAATCCACTGGGGATGAGCCCAAGGAGTTGCTAGAGGCAAATTGGATGGATAGATAGGAGTGGTAGGGTAGCCTTGGTGATTTTCCTGCTTGATCTGAACGAAATCCTGGTGTTGATTGGCCATGGCATAGGCTGTAGTGAAGTACAGGATGAATCAAAAAAACTCTACAATTTTTGAAAAATCGGTGTAGCCTCGGTAAAAAATCAACTCGCAAAGGTTTTTATTTTGTTCATTGTTTTCCAGTATATTACCCACATGATATTTTGACCATTCATAATCTCAATATCTCGGATAGGTACCTACTATGAGGCGGACGACCACAAGTATGAGGGAATTTTTCTGAATGCGCAACAAACAATTGTATCTTGTTTAAAACGATGTCCTGCGAATATTAGTGAAGATTAAAATTTGGTTTTCTTTCGTCAAATTTTCAGGTTGTACTCATGTTATCCACCTGAAGATAGATGGGCGCTATAACCATCGAGGGGCAACATTTGCGATCGAGGGGGCAACATTTTTGTCTTGGTCTCTCCTGTTCTTTTTTTTTTAAAGGAATGCTTTGGTCCCTCCTATTGTTATGAAAGTGATCATGGTTAAGGTGATCATGTTAACCATAATCTTCATGATCACCATAATCACAGTGTTACGATAACCATAATGAACAGGGGGACCAAGGCATTTTTTAAGAAAAAACAACAGAGGGACCAAGGCAAAAATGTTGCCCCCTCGATCGTGATACAGTCGAGTCTCGATTTAACGATCACCTGGGGACCGACCCAGGTGATCGTTAAATCGAGAGTGATCGTCAAATCGGGGGGTAATTTGACAGATTTTATTATTGAAGGGACCGATCCAGGTGATCGTTAAATCGGGTGATTGTTAAATCGAGACTCGACTGTAGTGCCAACTTTCTGGATCCAGATAGATGGGCCACCTCAATACCTCGGGTGTCGATAAATATTTTGCTCTTTACAAACCGTTCGAAGCATCAATTTTCTATAAAAATAGCATGACTTGTAGGCTCATTCAGAAAAATTTTCTAAAATTTGAGGTCGATCACCTCGGATGTTGTGACAAAGTCGGAGCCTTCCGAGAATCTCGGACACCAGCGCTAGCTGTGAAAAACCCGAGAGCGCCGGGCTCGTGACCTGGCGCTCGGTGCAAGTATGCTACCGCATAGTTGTTTTTAAATTATTATTTATGCATTTGTCCCAATTCCTACAACCGAAGTATTTTTTAGATTCAACTTGTATGGGCTTGTTAAAGCTACTTGTTAGGCTCTTGTCGTTTACAGAATAGTTGCAATCTGAAGTATCAATCTCAATCAGTTATAATTTTCTGATAAGATATGGTCGTGGTCAGACAAGTCACAGAAACAAGAATTTCTTAAGTTAATTATCAACTTTTGGATAAAAAACCCAATATTTAAAAACTTTCCGATTTCACCGTAAATAGCAGCAAATCACAATTCACCGTAAATTGAGACTTGACCAGCAATTTTGTGTTGTCCTGTTCTAATTCTGATTCGGTCTATAGTCGTGAATATTTTGGACACTGCAAATTTTCAGTTTTCAATGTCAACCACCACTTTGAACATCCCGTCTGAATTGCTATTCCAAATATTCTCCTTTTTGAATCGATCTAAATTGGAATGACCTACAATTCATTTGCAAACACTTCAGCCAATTTACAGCCAGGCACTTCCCCACTTTTCCATTTCACTGCCTGGATCAATTGTATACTTTCGAACCAAGTGAAAACCAAGAGCTACAATTTTCAAAGTGTTACAAATTTGGCGACCTCAAATCCTATTGGGCTGACTGCTCATTGGAACAGATACAGCACTACAGCAAGTCTGGCAAGTGGATGGTTAAATATTTGTGCGTGTGCCTACCCAGACAGAAATGGCCAGGTATTGGTGAATGGACGCAGGCGCTGGAGTCTATTAGCCTCTTTGGCTAAATAGCATATGTAGATTACAAGTACAAGGAAACGGCAGAGAATCTTTAGCTGTCATGCAAGAATTGCTCAACTGTTCGACCATCTTTGCTTGCGGCCACGTAACCATGCGTTTCTTGCTGATCAAAACTATGCGCCGATATCCTTCCACCTATATCCGGTGCTATACAGGTGTAGTCTAATAAAATTAATTGGATTTAAAATTACGTGAGAGAGGCAGACTTGCTAGCTTTTTTGGAAAATGCGCCGAAAGAAAGGCAGAAGAAATTGAAAGTCCAGCTAAGATGCTTGACTGCACGGGATAAGGTGGTGGAACTGCTCATTAGAGCTAAAAAGGTGAGCCATTAACCAACTATATTGAGTGATTTAAAAAAAATTAAAACAGTTCTAAGAACTGTAAGACAGTTTTAAAAACTGTAGTCCAGTTATAGCTGGAAAATTCGGCCTCCACGGCGCAGTGCGGAAGCGTTTGTGCTTTATGACCCAAAATCGTGAGCGGTTCGATCCCACCTAATGGCACACTATTTATCTTGTGTTGTTCGACCAATATGTAAGTGTAATTTGGGTCGCTGAATCCGAATCTGGTGTCAAAAAAGTTGAATTACACCTTACGCTTTTCAAAAAAAAAAAACAATAAAAAAATTTTTAGTGTGCCACCCTTTGGGAGTGAACTTGCGTACGATTGTGTGCTATAAAACACAAGCGCTTATCCACTGCGTCACCGAGGCCACTTTTTCTACTCAGCTGAACTGGGAGTCTTTTTGGTTCTTTTTCTTTCTCCGGATGACCTCTATAACTTTATAAAATATTTATAGAGTTATAGAGGTCTTTATAGAGGTCGTCCGGATAAAGGTAAAGAACCGCCTTTTTTGACTAGCGAAATATAAAATTGAAAATGTTTCAGAGCTTTGCTATGGCTGAATCACCTTGTTTTTACCACCTTCAAATATTCCATTTATCGAATTCAGAAATTTATAGAAAGAATCTATTCCAGATAGCAAATAAAAAGACAAAGAAACATTGCATCACTATGTATCAAAAGCTGTAGAAAAATCACTGTTTTGAAGCGATGCCGTATGTAAATCATGTTTTAACCTT
The DNA here is from genome assembly GCA_004194705.1 of Ditylenchus dipsaci. Taxonomy (NCBI): domain Eukaryota; kingdom Metazoa; phylum Nematoda; class Chromadorea; order Rhabditida; family Anguinidae; genus Ditylenchus; species Ditylenchus dipsaci. The sequence continues at coordinate 259,472 of SADC01001338.1, forward strand.
GCTTCAAAATAAAAAAAAACAGACTATATCCTTTTGCCCGATATCAACTCCCTTTTTCAGCCGCCGATGGCAATGAAATATTTTTGAAACTACGAAACCGTAAAAATGAATGTTTTCTCTTTCACCTCACATAATTTTTCTCGTTTATTGAAATTAGAAGAAAATTGATTTTCAACGTCCAGCAATACATAAATAGAGTAAAAACAGCCAAAAATACAATTTTTACGCAATCAGTTATGTGTCAAATAGCGGGGAGTGGCGCTGAACTTGGCATATCCTTTAATAACCTTGTTGATGGCTTCAAGAAGTCCTTCTCGGTGCCACCTTGCGTCTAGCTCTTATAGCATCCCTGCCTCAGTGCACACACTCGCAACTCAGCTCCAGTACTATTAGGACAGAGGCGGGCAAGCAGGTCATATCGGATATCTCGCTCAACACTCATCTGTTTGGCGTGGATCTTGAATATGTGGCTCGGCGGGCAGGTCTAAAGACATACAAACATCATTTAGGGAGTTCAGGAATTGAAGAACTTGCCTGGTAGTGCGAATTCAATCTTTCGGTCTAAACGACCGGGTCTGACCAGGGCTGTAATTGAAGAAAAAAATTTTATTTTATAATTTTAGAAACATCACACAACTGCAGCCTGTACAGTAAACATCGTAAAATTTGATAGATTTATCAAGTCAGCCCTAATTTTTTAGTTCGTTAACCATGAATCTGATTATCTCGGTCGCTGGGGATCGGACATTTTCTGTTGGACATTTTTCCGTCAAAATTGGAGACTCAGTGTCAGACTGGGCATTTTTATCCAAAATTTTGCAATTGAACGTTAATTGTTGATAGCTCATTTAAAGCCCTGGACCTGAGCTACAAAACGGTACTAACAGAATTTGTTTTTTCAATCACGAAAAAATTACAGCCAATAAATGACCACGGAAAATTTCGACGGAAAAATGTCCAACGGAAAAATGTCCTAAACCCCGGTCGCTTGTGAAATTAACTGTCGTGGGACAAAATGACAACGCCAAAATGCCAACGACTAAAATGCCAACAGAATTTTTTGCAGGAATTCAAATTTTTTGCTGTTTTTGTACCTTTGGTACATTTAGGTTTAGGCTCAGGTTAGGCCAGCGTATGTTAGACGGGCTCAAACATGTATCTCCAACTAAAAAACGGCGAAAAAATTTAATTCCCGCAAAAAATTTCTGTTGACATTTTGGACGTTGGCATTTTGGCGTTAGTATTTTGTCCTACGACCGAAATTAACGGCTAGTTAGATCAACTGTAGAATCAAAAATAAAGACTAGGGCTGTGAGGAATGCTACAGTTAAGTATGTTAACTGCAGAAATTCACGGCCACATTATGCGAAAGTTATAAAATCGGAAAGTATTCGCAATTTTCAGTTTTACCTGGGTCCAGTGTGTCCGGCCGATTGGTCGCCATCAAAACCTGAAAAAGACACAGTAAAAAAATTTGACCGAAAATTTTACAGCTAAGAACTAGTACTCATAATCAACAGCTATACCTTGATATTTCCTCTTGGGTCAAATCCATCAAGCTGGTTGATCAACTCCAACATGGTTCTCTGCACCTCGTTGTCTCCACCCGCACCATCGTCAAATCGAGCACCACCCACTGCGTCAATTTCGTCAAAGAAGATCAGACAAGCTTTTTTGGTTCTGGCCATTTCAAAAAGTTCTCTGACCATTCGGGCACCCTCACCCACATACTTCTGCACCAATTCTGAGCCGATCACTCGAATAAAACAGGCGTCTGTGCGGTTGGCTACAGCTCGGGCACACAGCGTCTTGCCGGTACCTATTATTCAAAAAGGTTTGGTCTCACTGATTATGTGGTCGACTCACCTGGAGGACCATACAACAAAACTCCTTTTGGTGGCTCGATTCCAGGTTCACAAAGCGTTCTGGCTGAAAATTTAGATAAATAAGATTGAGATGGTATCAGTTTTTGTGAGTTGAGAAAGTTACTTACATGTAAAAGTGGGGTTCTACCACTTCACGAAGCTTCTCGATTTGCTCCTGTAATAATATTTGCGTTTACTTTTATTAAAAGAAGCTTTTCGACCAAACTTTGCACGATAAGATTACTAAAATGTTTTTCAATAAGTATGACTCTCTGATTAATATTTTGGTGGTTATACATTTCTTAATTAAAATTTTTTTGACGACATGACTTTGCATTTTTGTGACACGCGCTTGAGTTGACTCTAACTTCCCCGCCTGCCCTACGCATCCAGCTTCACCCAAGTTAAAAACATCTAATGCAAGAAACTGTTGCAATAAAATCAATTTCAAAGGCGCAAATTGAAACAAGAAAGGTGAAGAAGGGTTCTGTGTCCGTTTCACGGAACGATACCCAACTGTCATGATTCCCAACTGTCATGACCCGACTGTCATGAGTGCCAACTGTCATGACCCGACTGTCATGATTCCCAACTGTCATGACCTGACTGTCATGAGTCCAACGGTTATGTTATATATTAGGTTGTGTAAAAAGTTTTGACAAAAAGTACGCGGTGAAAATTCAAAAAATATTTTTCCGAAATATGTCTTGAAACGACATTTCTAGGGTAAATGACACGCTGAGCACGAATCTGTGCTCAGAAATGGCTCGAAGCTCATTTTTTGTTAAAGGTATGGCAAAGTTGCCAATTCGTTGGAAGAAAGTTGTTAATTGTTGTGGGATTACTTTGAACAAATTTGTTTTAACTTGTGTAGATGAATAAAATGTAAGAAGTTAAAATGGCTCTTTTCTCAGCTTTTCATAAGTCGCACGGCATTTCTGAGCACAGATTCGTGCTCAGCGTGTCATTTTACCCCTAGAAATGTAGTTTCAAGACATATTTCGGAAAAATATTTTTTGAATTTTCACCGCGTACTTTTTGTCAAAACTTTTTACAAACCTAATATCTCCTCACATATATCTCCCAGTCTGTATCTCCGAAAATCTCAATCTTCCACATTTATATAACTTAAAGGTTAACAATTCCCCTCCAAAATTTTGAGCTTACACGTTTAAATTCTGGTGCTAGCGACACTACTTTTTCTTGAAATAACGGTCATAAAATATTCATTATAAGACCAGTAATTCTCAAGTTGGGTAGGACACCACCTGGTACTATACCTAAATGGGAATACACCTTTGGAATCCAAATTTTGAATATTAGCCATAAGTATTCAAATTAAATATACCCTATCCAGAATTGTGTGGAACCCAGTTCTGGAGTAGTTTCGTAACCCGTAGGGCATTTAGGTGTCCAATGCTCAGGTGGTTTAGCTTTAAACCTAGAGCCAAAGAGACATTTTTGCTGAAAAGTAGCCTTTTCAGGGTTAAAAACTATTTTAATCAGTCACAAATCAAAAGTGTCACGAAGGACTCGCGGTCCAAATGTGGACTGCGAGTTTTATTTGCACTCTCACTCGCACTCTGTCCCAAACCTTGGCAACTAGCTGGATGCCATCTACAACGGTATATTGGTGTTGTTAGACAAATATAAGGTGAATATGGGATTTTGGGAGATATATGCTGGGGAGATATATGTGAGGAGATATATAACCATAACCGTTGGACTCATGACAGTTGGGGATCATGACAGTCGGGTCATGACAGTTGGCACTCATGACAGTCGGGTCATGACAGTTGGAATCATGACAGTTGGGAGTTTACCGTTTCACGGCCGTGTGTTTTTTTGGTCGTCTGTAGGTAGTTGTCTGTATAAATTTCTATTTTCTTTTTCAAACCAGTTCGGTCCTATGTTGACCGAATGCACTAGAGATAAGACTTTTATCGGTTCAACATTAGATCGGTCCACTGTTTTCATGAAAGTGTATTTGAATGACAAGTGAGATGTAAATTTAAAAAATTACCAATGAGTTATCCTTTGTTTTCAGCTCGTAAATGCCGAAGAATAAAGGAAAAGGAGGCAAAAATCGCAGACGCGGAAAAACGAAAAGGATGAGCTGAAGCGTGAGCTCATTGAAAAGACGGCGACCAGCAGGTATATTTTTACATTGTAATTAGCAGTGAGCTTTGTGCAACTTATAAATCTGTATATTTTTAGTCTACGCTCAAGTGCAGAAGATGCTCGGCAACGCAAGATTGACAGCCTTTTGTTTCGACGGAAAAGTTCGGATGTGCCTGATTCGTGCAAGCTGCGCAAGAAAATGTGGATTGGCACCGGCGACATCGTTCTCATCGGTTTGCGCGACTACCAAGATGACAAGGTGGACTTGCTTGTGTGCCATATAAATTAAACCTTGTGCCTTTTGCAGGCCGATGTAATCCTGAAGTACACTCCCGATGAAGCGCGTGTTCTCAAAGCCCAGGGCCATCTTCCAGACAGTGCCAGACTGAATGAGTTGGGTGACGAGCCAAACGAAGGAGACGTAGAGTTCGGTAAGTATCTGTTTTGAGGAAAGGGTGGGCGACAAGCATATGCGCACCCAGGAAGGAGGGGCAGGGGTGTTGGGCACGTCAATCCCCCCCCGTCAGATTTTTTCCATATCGTGGCCCCCGTCAGATTTTTTTCAAATTGTGTAGGTAAAATGGCCTCGAAAATTTGGAAAACCGTGTAGATAAAAATGGCCTAGTGCCCCGTCCGTCAGAAATTCGCGCGTACGCCACTGCGGCCAAGTAATGGAGGTTAATAGCTCCTCCGTAATTTATTTTTGCTAAATTTGTTGACTCATAATTTCAGTGGATGCTGCCGAAGATGGGTTGGAGGATGATGTTGCAGCTCAGGATCGCGAATACCAGCTCTTCAGCAGCAGCAGTGAAGAAAGCGACAGCTACGAAGAATCCGATGTCGAAAGCGAGGAAGAGGAAGCTGGTCAGGAAGTGGAGTCCAAGAAGCCAAGCAAGCAGCAATCTTCCAGTGATGATGAGTCCGAAGAGGACGAGGATAATTCTGAGCTGCTGGCGCAGAGAGGTGAGCGAATGAAGCCTGGAGCGCGTGATAAGATGGATCGTCGAGGAAAGGGAAAGCGAGGCAAATGAATAGTGGCTAGAATCCCTGTTATCGTTGACAGTTAATTACTATTCTCCGTAGTCTGTTGTTTCGAATAAATTGTTGTTTGGAAACTTTTCTCTCCTGATGATACTTGGTCTGCCGGATTTTATTTTCACTATTATTTTACTATTTTATGCCCCGGGGATTTCGTGCCATTGATCATTATTGGGCTCTGTAATTAATTTCGGTGTGTTGAAAATTCCATCTTTTTTTGGTATTGTATTTCGAGGTTGCTTCATGCGAACAGAAATTTCGATCTTTTTAATTCTAAAAGTTACTCCAATGATAAACGTGCTAAGCGATTTAAGTTTTCGAATAAGATCCTACTTTGCAACCTCCAACATCAGCATAGGTCACGTCTGGTTTTTCCTCCACTTGCATCATCGTGACAGTTGGGTCTATTTTAGCTGGCAGTGGCAGATGAATCTGCAAATTTTATAACTCAAAAGTTATTCACAGAAATGGAATAGCTTTACTTGATATTTGTTTCTGTCTACACCAACCCGCATGCCTTCCTCAATATCAGTGGGCGCCACAGCTTCTGCCAGATCCTGGAAATTTAAATCAGCGGTGTGATTAATTAGAAAAGTAGTAAAAGGAAGACTTGCCACAACGAACTTGGCAAATTGCTTGACATTTATCATATACCGCGGGTCCTGTCCCTCAGCAGTGATAATCTTGGTGCACGGGCCACCTGAATTTGATCGGAGTTTTGCACTGTGGATTTCATAGTTAATTCTATATTGCAATTTTCGGCGCTAGATAGAATACCCCCCCCTCCCCAAATCGGACCTTTTCAAAATCGCTGTAACTACCCTTGCAAACTACAAGTTTAGGCTTAGCCCTTAGGCTTGGGATAGACCAGCGTACAGAAGTTGTGACTAATAAAGAGTTTACGCTTATTTTGCGGGGTCTAGGACATAAATTTGGGTAGTCTTTACTTAAGTTTTAGAAGGAAAAATTTAGGGGGGGGGGAAGGGGGTTTATTCTATACTAGGGTCCGATTTTTTAATTTAGAATTTGCAGTCAAAAAAGTAAATTTGGATACTAAGCCAAATTCACTGTGAATTTTTAACACGCCATCCAAACTTCCGCATTCCACTTTTAGCTGAGATTTTAAAAAAACCTGTAGAGGCTGCTCCAGCTGCATAGCTTGCTTGTCGGCAGCAATATCCCAAAGAGCTGGTGGGGCTAATCCTTAAACTTACCCAATAAAATTTCCACGAGGTCAAGTAATTAATCATCACAAACCAGTGTCACTCTCTTTTACTCCACAGAGCTCATTGACTCTCTTGAGACCCTCTTCGATGTCTGTGTCCAGTTGTTTGAGTTGTTCCGCATAGGCTCCTTGCCCGTACCGTTTCAAGACGGCAATATCTGCCTCATCCAACTCTAAAATGTGATCAGATCATGTGATTGAGGGGAAAGAAATAGGTGCGAGACCTTGATATGCTTTCTCCTCCTTTTCGTCCTTCTTTTTCTCTTTGCGCATATCATCGCCCAAATAATCGCTACTCATTTTTGCTGATTGTGGGATCTGAAGAAAAAAACTCTGCAAATATTATTTGAATCAAAAACTTTTCAAAACGGCTCGATAAAGCAGCTGTCGTAAGAACTGATTCTTAGGCCAACTCTTATTTAATGTGATCTAATTTCTTTGTTGAGACTGAGTTACCGTATTTTCTCTGATGATAGACCCTTCTGACCCGTATAAATCCTTGTTGCGCATGGAGGTTGAAAAATTATAGCCCCGTCTTTTTTGCGGATCCGGCTGTTAATATAAACTCCCCGCGAGAGGCGGGTTGAAAAATTTTAGACCTGGTCTATAATTAGAGTAGATACTGTAGTTCGGGTTTCGGAAGAAACCAAAACTTATTTGAGCAACAAATCCAGTGAATACACTTTCCGAAAAGAATTGAAAAGGATGATTATAAACGGGCAAAAGGCCAACGAGTTTGATCGTTGAAGGACTCAATTTGCTCAAACACTGCTACAAGCAATGATGTAACTTGATGAACGAATGTAGTATTGAGCTGCATGCCCGGCTTGATCTTTGTACGATGTTGGACGTTCTTGTTGAAGCTATTCTCTTAAAATTCATTGAAGCCTTTCTCTTAAAATTCAATAATTATACTTTCGTGAAGAAGTTAGTCCGAAATGTTAGGGAAATTAAATTTCTGGTTGTGTATTTTACAGAAAATTGAAAAAATTTTTGCTATTGTTTATCTTTTTCATATTTTTAGCCTCTTTCCAAGAATATTATGGTCGGCAATCAAACATCCCTTCCCGAGCTAAACGAAGAGGCTTCGAGAAGAAAGGAAATTATCACGCGCAATTTGCAGGTGATATTTACTGAATGGTGTAAAGCTTAATGGGTTTGGACATGTATTATAGGAAGTGCTGGGCGAAGAAAAACTGGTCAAGCAAATCTCTACGGGTAAAGAAATTCACATCTACTGGGGCACAGCTGTAAGTCATTCTTTTCTACTTTTGAGATATGCTAATGACTTATCCCTTTAATTATAGACCACCGGACGGCCTCACGTTGGTTATTTCGTACCGATGCAGAAGATCGCCGATTTTCTTCGGGCTGATATAAAGGTAACTTTTTGAGGGAGGATGGTGACCGTTGATTTATGACTGTAGTTCATTGGGTCAGTTGTGCATTCTAGTGCATAGTTGGACGGGGTGTCACGGTTAGCCAATGAAACTGTGAAGTACACCAAATCGAACCAGATTGACTGAAAAATCAAAGTGGATCCACGGTTTGCTGTAACGAGATTATTAACTTAAAAAGTTAGAGAAGAGCAATCAAAATGATTTCCCGATCATTAAAACAATAAATCAGGCACTTTTTGACAAAAATTGTCTGATAGGCACCTTTGGCGCTCCTGCGGACCCCTGGAATATAAGCCGATATTTTTTAAAATCATCCACGAAATTTGCAGGTGTCATTTCTGTTCGCTGATCTGCACGCATTTTTGGACAACCTAAAGAGCTCGTTTGTTCTACTGGAAAATCGTGTTCTCTTTTACAAAAAAGTTCTGAAAGCGCTGCTTACTGCTCTGGATGTCCCAATTGAAAAGTTGCATTTCGTGGAAGGCTCTTCTTACCAGTTGACTGAGTGAGTTGGATCTTTACAGCTGAAATTTCTCGACTTACCCGTACTATTGTTTTTAGAGCATACACACAGGATATGCTAAAGCTGAGTGTGCTGGTCAGTGAAAGGGATGCTTTGAAGGCTGGTGCCGAAGTTGTCAAACAGGTTTGTCATTTTGTTCTCTGGTATCGCGCTTTAATGTGAGTAATTTTCAGGTTGAAAACCCTTTGCTAAGTGGTCTGTTCTACCCTCTATTGCAAGCCCTGGATGAACAATATCTCAAAGTGGATGGCCAATTCGGGGGTTTGGATCAGCGCAAGATCTTCATTCTGGCAGAAACTCAGTTGCCGAAGATGAAGTTGGGCAAGCGCTTTCATTTGATGAACCCAATGGTGCCTGGACTAACGGGATCTAAGATGAGCAGGTAAAGATTCTGACGGAGATTCACAGATTTTGATATTTTTATTTCCAGCTCCGAAGAAAACACCAAAATCGACTTACTGGACTCATCGGAAGTGGTAGGCCGCAAAATCAATTCGGCTGCATGTTCCAAGAAGAGCTCAGGAAAGGAAAATGGAATTCTTTCGTTCTTCAAGTATGTAGTATTGCCCATTCTCCAGCATAATGGTGAAGCTGCTGCGGAGTCTAGTCACGGGTTATTAGTGATCGGTAAGAAACCGTTCCACAACTACCAGCAAATAGAGGATGCATTTGAAAATGACTTATTGGATGAAACTGCGTTGAAAACTTTCTTAGTGGACTTTCTAAATGGAGTGCTGGGCAAAGTGCAAGAGCAGTGTGACAATCAAGAAATGCAGGACATCATCAACAGAGCCTATCCAACTATCTCAGAAGCAATAGAAGTAGAACCGAGAGATGTCGCCGATGTCGTCAGTGCAGTAGCTAGTTCTGATTCTACAAAGTTTGCTGAAGTACTTGGTGGAATGGAGGTCAGTTAAAGATTTTCATGACGGGGAATTTTTTTTTTGGGAATAATGCAGTAAAGAAATAATTGGGGTGTCGAAGTGAAAACTCTTAACTTCGGCTAGTTGGCTCATTCACCTTTGCGGGTTTCCACCGAAAAATTCTGATTTCGAGACTTTTTCTGTTTGAGGTCTCATGCAGGCCGTGTTTTCCCTTATTCCGTACACCTCTGACCCATCTTAGTCTTGATAATACTGTTTGCAGCCATGCATACTAGAAACCTGTTTTACAAATTTCAGTGCCTCAATAAAAATGTGTTGCAAAAAGCGTTGGCGGGGAAAAAGCAATGCCAAGTACTGTGGAGGTGTTCCATCAAGGGTCGTGTCACATTGGCGCACTTTGTCTCCCTGTGTCAGCTCAAGCGTTTGCAATTGACCGGCTGCCAATGTACTATTGTGATTTCTGATTTGGGGGCTTTCCTTGATAATGAGAAGTGTTCTTGGGCTGCGTTAGAGGTATGTTTTTGTTTTAGAACTTATAGTTACGGTAAGCTTGGTTGGTTTAGGGAAGAACAAAATACTATGTTGCTGTGATCAAATCATTCATGAAGTCTATCAGTCTAGAGAATGTGGCAATCCAGCTTTCCAATGAATACCAATACGAAAGGTAGCTTTTGGTCGGGTCTGAATCTTACTCCATTAATCTTGCTCTGCAGGAACTTTACGCTGGACATGTACAAGATGATCAGCAAGTTGACGAGGGATGCGTCTGCATTGGTGGAAGGACTAGCATTGGGGGTAATATATCGCAGGCCTGATGAGACGCGGAAATAGCTTCCAATGAAAATTTAGGTCATTTGTGTCCCGTCTATTTTGCCTTGGATTTGTGCCATTCGAAAGCAGACGCAGTACTTGTGGGGTCAAATCAGAAAAGCTTTTTCGAAATGTCTGAGAAGGTAGGTACTGGGAGCAATGAGTTAATTTAATTTAGTGATTTGATTTTAAGGTGTGCGCTGAGCTTGGGATGCCGCTACCTACAGCTTTGATGATGCCTGTGATAGTTGGAATGAACGGTCAGAGGATGAGTGCATCAGGTACTTGTATTCTTTATATCTTACTAGGGTTTTTAAGTCAGGTAGAATATAGGTAAGGAAAGAACCCAAAAATTTCTACACGGCTTTGTTTATACGAATATTTTGCAGATCCAGATCACCATTTGGAGCCTTTTGATACTGCAAAACAAGGTCAAACAAAGATTTATTGTTGAGTCTTTATTTACAAGACTCAGATTATTGCTTTTAGTGCGTCAGAAGATAGGCAAGTCATTCTGTGAACCGGGCAATCTGCAGGACAATGTGGCGCTAAGGCTGACTAAAACATTTGTGTTCGGGGCGTTATTGAAACCGGGAGAAGGTATTATTATTTTGCCGTCTCTTCTTTCATTTCTAAAAACATGTGTTCAGAATTGCTAATTGAGAGGAACGAAAAGAATGGAGGAAATGTGGTGGTGAAGGATCACAGCGAACTAGAATCCCTTTTCAAAGCTGAAAAAGTACATCCAGCAGATTTGAAAGAGATGCTATCGTCCAAGATCAACCAAGTATTCGAGACTGTGCGTAATTCTCTAGCCGATGAGTCCAAGAAGTTGTTGCAAGCTGCATTTCCTGTCAACAAGGGGGCCAAGAAGAAGTGAAAGACATGAATAAAATTACAATTGTTGTGTGATTTGTTGTCATTATCGTTTGCACAGGTATTGTTGGTAAAAGGAATTGGAATAAAAATGTTTCCGTTGTATCCTGTTAACTTTCCTTAGTTTGACCTGGAAGCTTTTTCTGGTTGTGAGCAGTGATGTAAATCTCGGAACATCCGCACCGGCTCATGGTCCAAAAATTTTTCTGCGTCGGCACCAGCACCAGCTTCCAAAATTTCTGCACTGGTACCCAGACCGGCACCGACCCCTGGAATTTTCCGCAACGCACCTGCACCAGCCAGTGCCGATGCGGGTGGGTGCCGCACCGGTGCCGGTTCGCCTCATTTTTTATTTGGGGCTTTCCTTGATAATTAGAAGTGTTCTTGGGCTGCGTTAGAGGTATGTTTTGTGTATCTTCTCTCTTTTGTTCCTTTTTTCAGCTCTCGGTTTAAGCCAGCGTCTTCAGGATTAGGTACGGCTCTTCACTGCCGCCGTGCCAAAACTTTATCCGCTTGAAGGCTTGTTTACTGACTACTGCCGAGAAGGCTTTGATATACTCAAATTTGAAGGCATAAACTGCCAGCAAGAGATCAAAAAAGCGAAGAGATTACTTAGCGGTTGTTAAAATGGCAAAATGATTTAAAAAAAAATTGTCGCCTTCACTCGGTTAATGAATAATCACATACAGTCAAACCCCAGTTTAGTGCGACCCCTGGGGACCGAAAAAAGTCGCACTAAAAAGGAGTCGCACTAAATCGGGGTTCGCACTAAATCAGGTTTGACTGTATAAATTAAATTTTGGCGGTGCCGGTGCAGACCGAAAAATGCCTGCACCGGCACCCGCACCGACCTCCGCGAATTCCCGACACCTGCACCGGCCGGTGCCGGTGCGGGTCGGTGCCGCACCGGTGCCCTTACATCACTGCTTAGAAATTTAGCTCTGGCTCTAAGATAACTCCGCCTCTGGCCCTGGTTCAAAAACTAGCTCGTAGCTAAAGTGGTATCCGACACTAATTTAGCACGAAGCTGATAGAAACTGACTTGGATGCGCCCTATTTAGCGCCAGCATCTTTTTCCTAGCTTCTATAGACATTTGTATTGTAATTATTAAGGTGCTGCTAAAATTATAAACGGAATTTTTTTATTTCCGAATTATTAACTACAAAAAGGAAACATTTCTTTGTTATTGCAAGCTAAAAAATGGTGTTGTTGTGTCTTGTTTCATTTGGTCTGGAGGGCAAAAGTTTCTCTGCAAAGCTCTCAAATTGTTTAATAATCCGGTAGTGCTGCCCTCCCCATTCCCCTAACAACCATTACAACTACTACTCCACTTAATTAACTAAACAAAGATAAAAAAAAGGGAAATTGCAAGCTCCCAACACTCTGATTTCAACCTGAAAAAGTATTTCCACTCACTTTTTACCATAATAAGCGTCCAATTACAATATTTCGGACAGATAAAAATGTTTAGCTCACCCAACATTTTTTGCTGAAATTGCCTGATTTTCTTGAAAATATTCACATTTTAATTATTTTGACTATGATCTACTAAAGTAACTACAATTCAGTTTCATGAATTCAGTTTGACATCATTTTAAAGGAGGGGAAAGCTACTTAGGTTTGAAAATTCGGCCTCGGTGGCGCAGTGGGTGATCATTTGCGTTTTCGGCCCAAAAATCGTGCGCAGGTTCAATCCCACGTGGTGATTTGTTTGACCAATGTCTAGGACTAATTTGACCTTTTTAGCTCCAGACTGGGAATCAGCCACCCCAATTGCCCTTAGACATTGGCCTATTCCAGTCAGATGGACTTTGTCGCTCAGAAACTTAGCTTAGGGTGGTTTAAAGTGAAATAACGTGCAATTCTGATCCGCTCAATCGATTTTTCTCGCGAAAATTTAACCGCTTCTCAGTTAACCCCCAAAAAAACATTTTTGCCCGAAAAAACATACTTTATGTGTTAGAAAAATAAAAGAGGATGCAGAATTGGTTGTTACACTTTTCGACCCTGAAATGGCGCTTTTTCTGCCGGAAATGGCACTTTTCCTGCCGGTTTTGCTCTTTTCCTGCCGGGTTCTGCTCTTTGCCTGCCGGGTTTTGATCTTTCGGCAGAAAAAGCGCCATTTCAGGGTCGAAAAGTATTTCAACCTGCAGAATTACAACTAAAAAAATTTGCACCAAAAAAAAGCCAATTTGCCCCAAACAAAAGTCTTTTTGAACCAAAAATATTTGACCCAAAAAAGTTTTTTTTGCTCTAAAAAAAGCTTTGTCCATTCTCCGCAATACTAATTTTAATTTTTTGCACAAAATTGATGTAAAAAATCCTGGAAATAATCCTGCAGTTCTTGATTGAATTTTTTATTTGTGATATGATAGTAGTAGTCAAAACAGGCGTCTCTATCACCATTATTTCCTATTGTGCACCAGTTTCCTGTTTTGCGGCAGCGGGGGTGGGGGTTGAAAGGGTTTAATATGATTGAAAGGAGGAGCTACAATCAATACACTCAATGAAAATAATAATAATAGTACTGCAGGGTGTAAATAACAATAAATACGTGTGTCAATAACTTATCACTACATAATCCTTCTTGCTCATATTGGTCTCTTTCCTGATATATTAGGATTTGACTGAAAATTTAGAATAGCAATAGATTTGCTGGGGATTTTTCTTGATGGCACGACAAGCACACAGATTAGGAGGATTATTTCTCATATTTTCTAAACTTTTTGAACTGCACCTTCTAGAGTTTAAGACTAATATGTCCAATAAGAAAAATGTCCAAGGTTCGATCCCCGCTGGTGCTTGCACATTTTTTTACTATTTTTGCACCTTTTTTCTAGTTGATAAATAATCTGTTATTTGTTTGTTTTATTGATGTTATCAGCTAAAATAATGATTTCATTTGACTATTATGTAGTTATTATGGCAGTTATACCAATTTTTTATGCATATTCAGTGAGGGCGTAAAGTTTTTAGATGTGTATTTGCAAAATAATCCTTTGACCTTGTTCTATGAGATTTATAAATTTTGTGAAATATCATGAAAAATAGGCGAAGAATACTTCTAGTATTTCTTTACAGTCGAGCCTGGATAAACGGACACCCCTCGGGACCGACGATAGGTGTCCGTTTATCGGGGGTGTCTGTTTATCAGGGGTACGTATTCCCATAAATGTCATTTACTTGACCAAATCGGGTAACTATAGGGTGGGGGTTGAGATTAATGGTAGGAAAGACCGAAACGCCTGATTTTTCTGCTCTTCGATTGAAGCATTTCAAAAAAAAAAACAAGGGGACCAAGGCAAAAAAGCGTCCTATTGTCGTAAAGAGCCGCTTTTTTTTATAAAATTAAGAAAAAACATTTCAGGACATCCTCATTTTTTCTTCTTCATTTGAACACCAGTGATAGCCCTGACCTGAGTTTCAGATAATTTGGTCGACAATGAGATGTCGACGTTTCCGACCTCCCTATTTTAAATACGCTATTTTCTTCTTTTGTGGAATAGAATTGGTGTTCAGTGCCTTATTGATGGCTATAAGTAGGTTGAAATTTGGGATTTTTAAAAAAAGTCTGTTTCACAAAAAAATATTTAGATCAAAAATTTTGGGACTTGGCAGACAAGGTGTGTGTTTTGTAAAAATTTGACGAGTATTTTTTGGACTATGGATTTTGTTGCAGATATTTCCAACCGCGTATCTGATGTTTGATGATACTGTATTGAAGGGTGAGCCAGAAGATTTCATGTGGGGCGAGCCACAATTGCTGCAACTCAATGAGTTAATTTTTGGTTTGGGACATTTGAAAAATTTACATGAAAATAAGTAGTATTTTTGTGATGAATTGGTAAATTGGAATATTTTTTAGATAATTAACTGTGAGTATATTATAAAGTCTCAATTTAGCTAAAAAAGAGTGAACTTTTTTTTGTAACAGATTCACTTTTTTCTGTCACAGATTTCCTCATTTTTGTCACAGATTTCAGTTTTTCCTGTTTCTTTCGATTTTTTGATCTTTTTAAAAAATTATTACACTTTCAGATAGCCTTGCAATTCTAGTTTCTGGCGAGGTATCATTTTTGCATCATCCTTGTAAAATATAACACAAATAGGTGAAACTATGAAGGAAGTCAGAAAAATAATTTGGCTCATAATTTTACCTTTTTGTGCTACATTTTGCAGAGATGGTGCAGCAAATAATATCTCGTCAGAAACTAGAATCGCAGGGCTATCTCATGGTGTTAAAACTTTGAAAAAAAAGTTAGAAAATTTAATAAAAAGAGCCGATAGGAAAGGAAAGCTCAAATCTGTGACAGAAAAAAGTGAATCTGTGACAAAAAAAGTATTGTCCCTAAAAATAGCAATTTTTATTTATTTTTTTAAGTTCAAATGTTTGTTGTCTTGAGCGAAATTTGAAATCTGTTCAATTATGTTCAATTTAGTCACCACTTTCAATGTCTTCTAATTTTAGTACCAGGAGAAACTCAAATACATGTGGTTTTCCTCCACCCTTGTGGTTCTGTTCAGTATGCTCTGTATAGTCCCTCAATTCTGTACCACAGAGGAAAACGATGGAGAAGAGGTCAAAATGACTAAAATTCTATATGGAACAACTATTTCACACTGTAGCTGTTTTAGGTGACAATCTGCATGAAAAAACCCTGATTGGCTACATACTAGCACCTATTCTAATTCTACTAGTGCTTGTGATGTCTAGTATTCTAGTCTGGCAATTGGTCACCTGTGATTCTGATTCTCAGCTATTTTCTACTCTTTTCAGGTAATTCTTTATCCTGAATACAGCCAATTTTGCGATTTTTGTACAGTCAACCCCGCTATAGTGACACCCCACTCAAGTTCGCTCCCGCCTAGGGTCCAACACTTTTTTATCTCTATTTTTGTAGATTGTTTTCAGAAATGGGTTGTCGAGTCGTATCCATTAATTTTTATTTTAAGTGGGCTCGACCTACGAAACGCTCAACAAAATGTTGGCGCTACTCGGTTTTACCCCTCCAATAATTTTAGGCTTAGGAATTAGGCTTAGTCCTTAGGCTTAGGCTTTGGCCTTAGGCTTAGGCTCAGGGCCAAACCATTACTAATACCAGCTTTTTTTTATTAAAAAGTATGGTTTTAGGTACCCCTAAAAAATTATTGGGAGGGGTAAAACCGAGTAGCTTTTTTGGGAGGGGTATAAACGAGTAGCGTCAAAATTTTTAACCCAATTTTTTAAAATTTTCACACAGATGTACAATTTATTTGTCTATATTGTCCAAAACATTAACAAAATAATGATTTTATTCGACTGTATCTATAATTGACATACAATTGTGAAGTTTATTTTATGGGTTTGCAGACAGTGCCAAAAAGAAGAAACTTTCTTGACAGAACTAGAGCATAGACTCAACTGCATACTGGACGATGACAAAGAGGTAATTTGGATAAATAATTTTTGAAAAAAAACGATTATTAATCTGAAAAAAATGTATACTTCAGAATTTTGAAAAAGAAACCACTAAAAAATTTAATTTCATTGACGATTTTATTGAGAAAAAAGACGACTTGATATTATTCTCATAGGTAAATTAAAAAAAATTGACTATGATAAGTTTAGGTGGATGGAAATTGGGTGAGTTGATTTATTTAAATTTTGAAATTTGCCCCACTTTCGATGATTTACTACTAAAATGATTTTTTTTAATAATATCTTTTGCAGAAAAAATTGAAATTGTATCAATTTTTATCATAGAATTTCTAGAATTCCATTATCGAAATTTTTGTGCCTTAGTTTTTACTCAAAAATATCTTCTAATCATGGATTTTGTCGCTTCTCAGACTTTTATTTAAATTGAGATTCTAAAAATATTTTGCCAATTTTTTCCCAATCTTTCAAAACGTTTCGCGGTATGCTATTATAATGCTATAATAATTTTAGCGTATTTGCAGGAATGTGATAACACTATAGACCGCTCCATACTCAGCAGGAAATGGCTGAATCCTTTGTTTTTCGGCTTTTGTTTGTGCCACGCTTTTATGCTTCTCGGCTTTTCACTTCTCAACAAAGGCAAGTTAATGACTTTGATCATAATAATAAGACACCAGAAAAAAAATTAAAAAATGTTAATGGTCACATTAGGATTCGAACCATTGACTATTTTTAATCAGCCTCTTATCAATGATTTTCATATGTTTTTTAAAAAGGCTAAAACTGATTTGCGCCCTCAAAATGCTGAATTACGCCCTCAAATTAATTATTTACGCCCTCAAATTTTATATAGCCATTTTTTTTCAAATTTTTGTTGCAATTTTATAACTATTTTTACACCAGCGTGTAGCCCTGAATCTTGGCTTTCTAATGAGCTATCGAACTGCTCTAAAAGGTTTGAAAATTAACGAGGATTTGAGGTTTCAAAATAAGTTTTAAAAAGTTCAGTTTTTTTGAAACCTCTCAATCTTGTCATTTTCTAAATCGTTGAGGCAAGTTTGATAACTCATTAGAAAGCCAAGATCCAGGGCTGCATGCTGGTAAAAACAATTTTAAAAATTGCAACAAATAAGGGATGAAAAACAGCTATATAAAATTTGAGGGCATAAATAATTAATTTGAGGGCTTAATTTATTAAGTTTTGAAGTCGCAAATCACCTATAGCCAAACTATGAAATTTTGAATATTTTTTCCGGGACACTCTAGTATGCGAATTTTCAGACAAATTCCAAATTTTTTAGCAGAAATTTTACACAGTTTAATGGTTGCTAAGATATGAATGATCCAAGGTGATCTTTTTCAAAAAAATGTATTTGACTTTTTTCCTGTCTTCAATTGCTCTCTTGTATGAAATTGAAATTTAAAAAAAAGTTGACGCTACTGTCATAACCCCCCCCCCAAGCTACTGTAATATACCCCCCCCCCCCCTAATAATTTCTCAGGTACCCCAAAACCATACTTTTTTTTGAAAAATGCTGAAATTATTACGTGTTGTGGGTTAAGGGTTAAGCCTAATTCCTCAGCCTAAAAATTATTGGAGGGGGGGGGGGGTATATTACAGGAGGGTTTTTTTTGGGAGGGGGGAGGAAGGTTATATCATAGTAGCGCCAAAAAAATTAAAAAAATCAGTATGGGGACCTAGGCAAACTGCCGAAGTTGATGTTCCAGAATCGCTTCCTAGCTTCCGGTAAATACTATTTCCAAATATAAACGGTGATTTTTGTAAAAAGTGCGACTATACTTCAAGTCCAAATATTAAGGATTTAAAAAACAAAAAGAAGATGAATAGATTCGGACCAGAACACATTTTAAATCCTCCTCTTAGAAACCATTATTCTACGAAGACCTCTCCCTCAATACCAGTTTTCATCAATTTTGTCCCAACCACTCAAACAATCCTCTATTTATCCAAATACACTTCAGACTTCTCAGCCAACAGGAAGCCCTCGCTGGCACCCATCCACAGTCGGAGGTTAACTGCTCAACTGGACGGTAGCATATGCTCAGAAGCTCTCATACACCATCACCACCATACCAACTCTGCTGCTGTTCACATACATCCTTCCACGCCATCCATTTGAAAATTATATTAACTGCGGAGCACAGTCAACTGTATTGCCAATTTTATTGTTGTTATGATAGTTGCTGATGTATAAATAAAATTTTACCACTACTGCAATCACATTCCCATCACAGAAAGAGACAGGAAGTGAGGGTAGGGAGCTTGCTTGACTTAATCCACATCAGAATTCAAATTTTGAAGACACAACTGCTCCTTCTTCCACCCCACTACTTTGTTCTGTCCGACTATATTGGAGGGACAAGGAGCAAGATGGATGAAGACAATCACTTTTCAAGTTGATATTGGGCTAGTTTTGGGTATTGCGAGTTCTCAGAGTTCTAACTCTAATTATTATTTTGGGTATTTTAGTACCTGAAAATATAAAACGTGGTTTTTTTAGAGTCTCTGATGGTCAAAAAATACCATTAGATTGGGATCTTTTTTACTGCTGACAGCTTAAGAGACTAGTTTCGGCTTAGTTTGGGCAAGGAAAAATAAAAAATAGGCTAAATGAGTGCCCAGTTACTTTCTTGGTTAAACTTGGTTCAAAAAGCTGTTTTTGACCATTTTATTATCGCTCCCAGTATTTTTTCGTGTTCGCACCTTAACCCTTGGAAAGGGTATTTATGCCTCGAGGTAGTTGGGTCTGCGTAAATATAGGGAAAATCAACCGAAAAGGTAGCTGGATACCACAAAATGAAAAAAAGTTATCTGGAGTAATAGCTAGATCACCTTACCTGCAGATATCTAGGGTAGACGTGATAGAAAGTCGGCCAATCAGTTTATTTTAGGCGTTAAACCTGTTAAAAAACACCAAAAGTATTATTTTAGAAGAGCATCCCGAATACTAACTTTGAACTAATTCCAGATAAAAAGTTGATTGCCATGAGTAGCCATCATCACTACCACAATATGCTGGGTATGAAAGCTGTGGAGCAGGGTGGTCCAGGCGGAATAAATGTTATGTCCTTGCCACAGCATGATCAACACTACTTTCGCTACACTCAACCTACCACTGTTCCTGGTCCTATCACCCAAATATCGGCACCAGCAACCACAAGCCATTCCTCAAATGGTCCAGGAGTTCTGGGCAAACATGCTTTAAATGTGAACAGTCATGACGATGATGGTACCCAGGTTTGGCTTTCATATAAAATGAGATTGTGAATTTAATACGAATAAGCTATAAAAAATTAATAGCAAATTTCCTTCACTGTAAATTTTACAGTTGATTAGGTCTAAATAAAACAATTCCTAGGTGAGGGTTTCAGGGCCGAAAACCAGAAAATTAATCAGCGGGTTTCAGGGTTTCCACAGTTAGCAGTATATTAATGTAAACCAACTGGAATCGAGAACTAGCTAGCTGGAAAAAAATTAAAACTAAATAGTGTAGTCTCAATAGCGATACAGTCATACACCAACACTCCTGGGACGTGAAATTAAGGTGCCAGCTTGTAGGAGGATCACTATATTAAAAAATAAGTCCTACCTTTCTTTGAACGTACTAACGCATATGGTTGATTGTATATTTTGTAGTGAAGAGAGAAAACTATGAAAAAATTAAATTCCACAACTTATTCAGCTAACTGTGAATTTCAAAGCTAATTTAATTGCCTGTAAATTTTCAAATAAAGCATTGGATAGTGATATACTGCGGTATAGAGTCAAGAAAAAATGAAATAGTCGATAACAGATAAATATATCACTCACTTTGCAGGTGCAGAGCAAACAAGCCAAACTGGAGAGGTAGGAGTTAATCAGTTAGTTGGTGATCAAAAATTAGTACCACATTTATAGTTTTGGCAGAATAGCTCTGCCAAGCAAAGAAGAACAACGAAATCAGAATCCAGACATTTCTGAGGAAGAAGCAGACAACTCGGAAGAGGAAGACGACGAGGAGGAGGAACCCAGTCCGGATGGTGAAAATAAAGAAAATGAGAATGACATGTTGCATTCTCAAACGGTCACACCTAACACCTCTTTTGTGGTAAGTGGACATACAGTATTACAGCAGATGCACCTTTATCTAGCACTTTTATAATATTCACATATATGCTTGCAAAAGGGTTCTTTCTTTCAAAATAAAACTCCGCAAAACATTTTCGATAAAAAATCTTATTTTCCGGTTGCCATAATAAAAACTCAATCAAAATTGACGAAAAAATAAACGAAGAATAAAGAATCAAGCAAAGTTGACGACCTGCAACAGTGTTTGTTACCACGGTCACATACATCACGGAAAACCGTCACGGCCAAAGCAACATAATACGAGTCAGCTTTTATTCAGAACAGCAAGAGAGCACTAAAGAGCGCTTTTGGAGTAACAATAACGAAAGGATCATGGAGTCAACAATAGAGAACAAGGAGAAATTCTTGACAGCCGTAGCGATTCATCCACCAAAGCCATAGAGAGTTCTGCCTTGACGCTTCAGAGCATAGACCACATCCATGGCTGTGACCTGCATATTGGTACAGTTAAATTTGATGGATGAGGAATAAGTCAAAGAATCATACCGTCTTGCGCTTGGCGTGCTCGGTGTAGGTAACGGCGTCACGGATCACATTCTCCAAAAAGGTCTTGAGGACACTGCGCGTTTCTTCGTAAATCAGGCCAGAGATGCGCTTGACTCCACCACGACGGGCCAGACGACGGATAGCAGGCTTCGTGATGCCCTGGATGTTGTCGCGCAGAATCTAGAAGATAAAACATTGGAATCAAACTTAAGCGAAATGAGAAGACACTAACCTTGCGATGGCGCTTGGCTCCTCCCTTGCCGAGTCCCTTGCCACCTTTACCGCTTCCTGGGGCCATTCTTGCTTGTTTGATAGCTTTGAAGTCGAGAGCGAAGGATAACTAAAAATTGCAATATACCGTATTTGCTCTAATAATCGGCCACTCTCTAATAAACGGCCACCTCCAGAGACCTATATCTCAGTCCAGAGTCAATATTTTTCAAATCTGTTTTATGCATTTTCTTAGTTACCATGAGCCCTCCTGGTTCCACTTTTCAGATTGTGGTTGAGCACCCAAAATCTCAAAATCGAAATATTTTTTTCCGATTTTTTAGGGGTTGAAAAATAAACGGCCATGGCGATTATTACAGCAAATACGGTATGTGGTGAGCACAAATAACACTGACACGATTTATAGAATCTACGGAAATGCAAATAATCAAAAAAAAGTTTATCGTAATAATAAAGAGGTATTACACTTCAGGTATGGCCCACACAAGCCAAACGACCCAACTGCACTATGAAAATACGTAGACTGAGCTAATTCTTCAAAATTCTAATTTCGTGTAGAGAAAAAATAATTTTCAAATCAGCATAACTTTTTAGAAAATTTTATCGAATTTCGAAAACAATTTTTTTTAAATTCGACTGTTTCTTTAAATCCGGGTAGCCTTGTACTTTTGCCACAGTGTTTGATGATTTTTTTATAGAAAAATAGAAAAATATTTCTTTCTTTTCTCGGGATCGCATCTGCAAATTTTTAGTATTTTTAAGGGGCATGCCCACGCTAATAAGAGGTGGTGCCCGGAAATTCAAAATTTTTTCCCAATCGTTGAACTTCTGTAAGAATTTTTCATCTTGGTTTCTAACAAAACCAGGCCTAGAATTTAAGGTATGGTTTGGTTAGAAACCAAGTTGAAAAATCCGTACAGAAATTCAATGATTAGGAAAATTTTTCGAATTCCCGGGCACCGCCTCTTACTAGCGTGGGCATGCCCTTTTAAATGGACAATACTTTTTGACGCTAGTAGCGAATGGCTCAGCTTTCTAACGAGCTATCAAACAGAAGGAAAAGATTTCATGAATGAAAATATTTAGGGGTTGAAAAAGACAGCTGTTACTTATTTTTCTCCTAAATCTCTATTTTCAAACAATTGTCTACCGTATTTCCTCTAATTTCTCCCTCCCTCTAATTACTCCCCCCCCTAACTTCAAGTGGTCTGAAATTTCTGTTTCATTTACTGTTTGAGCTGTGTAAAAAGTGCTTGAGAGGGATTTTAAAAATCTAACAGGCACTTTTTACACAGCTCAAACAGTAAATGAAAACAGAAATTTCAGGCCACCTGAAGTTTGAAAAAATCGCATGCCTCTAATTACTCCCCGGGGGAGAATTAGAGGAAATACGGTAATTCTTTTTCAAATAACCAATAAATATACGGCCAATAAGTACCATAATTTCACATAATTCAGATGCATCCCTTGGCTCATTCAACCCCTTTTCTACCCTCCAGTCCAGCCACCAACTTCATGGCAGCAGCCCACTGGAATGCTCTAAACCTGAAAACTGAACAACTAGCTGCCCATTACTTCAACACAGCCTATGCCATGGCCAATCAACACCAGGATTTCGTTCAGATCAAGCAGGAGAATCACCAAGGCTACCCTGCCACTCCTACCTATCCACCTAATTTGGCCTTCAGCAACTCCTTGGGCTCATCATCCAGTGGATTTCATGTAAGACTCATACTTGAAATGATGTATTCGGCTATCTTGGAGGTTTTAGAGTAGCAGTAGCAATGGTGAGTCAACAGGTATGCCGTCCTTGTTTGGAGGTAGTATGTATGGCCATCCAGGCGGTGTACCTATACACAACCAGCTGACCAATTATGAACCATTCTGTACTGTTCCTGGACGTTTGACCCTACTTTCCAATAACAAAAGTATAGGGTGACCATGGGAGAGGTGCAACGAAGAATCAGGTTGGTTTTGTAATGGTTGTGTATAGTGATTTAGGAGACTGTCGAAATTGATTATAATGTCTCAAGGCTCTATCTAGTTTCGGAAGAAATTAGCAAAAAGCAGTTCATAGCAGACCTGTGCACGGGCCGGGCTCAAGCTCCGGACCAGGCTCAAAAAAACATACCCGGGCCGGGCCGTGAAAATGTGGGCCCGCACACAGGCCTGGTTCAATGTAACTTTTTACAAAATTTCCTTGTACTATTTTAAGACTCCCACTGTCTTCAAGACTCCAAAATTTCTAAAGTTGAAATCTTGAAAGGTTCTTGATTTCCGAGATATGACTATAAATTGGACTACAGTCTAAAATCTCTATCTCACAGTCAACATAACCAATTGTAGAATATTTTTCGCTCATTTTATAAGTATTTAGTCCTCCTGAATGTCTAAACGCTTCGATACTAGGCGGAATTTTAAGGAAGTAAGTTTCTTTTGCCTTGATATCTCTTGAAATTTTCATCAAATTTGATTTGCTAGAGCCAAGAACAAGGACGGAGGCAAAGTGCTGAGAGATGCTCTAAAACAACATGGTCTGACACTACCCTCAGGCAGGAGGAAGTCATCGGCAACCACTTCATTTACCTCTCTAGTTGAAGGTATGAAAATATAGTTTGTCAAAGCTCTAAGCAGAAAAATTCCACAAAAACTTCGCAAAAATCCAGTTGCTCTATAAACTGCTTATTATATGTAGAAAATTGAATTCCTGGCGCTAGTAGCGAATACCCTCCCCCCCCAAGAATCCGACCTTTTCAAAACGCTGTAACTACCCTTGCAAACAACAAGTTAAGGCTTAGCCCTTAGGCTTGGGGGTGGGCCAGTGTACGGAAGTTGTGACTAATAAAAAGTTTACGCACTTTTTATGGGGTCTGGCACAAATATTTGGGTACTCTTTTGTACTAGTTCGGTTTAGCCCACACCTCTCATTTTTCCATTTTTATTACAAAATAATCCTTTATTACTCAACAATGTACATTTCAGAAATTTGAGACCACAAACAATACATAATATCATTGCCACTAAACTTTTTACGCCAAACAAAATCAGAAACAATTGAATCCACTTGGCAGAAGTTCAAACGTCATCACAAGTATGAATATGGCACGCATAGATCAGTTTTTTGCAGTTATGTTTCTGATTTTGTTTGGCGTAAAAAGTTTAGTGGCGATGATATTACGTATTGTTTGTGTCTCAAATTGAATCTTCCATGTTATTCCATGTCTGAAAACAAAAAAAACGAAATGAAAAAAAAACGCGAAAAATGGAAAATTAGAGGTGTGGGCTAAACCGAACTAGTACCACTCTTTACTCATGTTTTAAAAGAAAAAATTGGGGGCGGGGGTGGTTCATTACCGTATTTCCTGTATTTTAGCCCCTGGGGGCTAAATTTTTGGACGCCCAAAAATCTTGAAATTGTAAATCGAAAATGGCCCTAACTCTGAAGTTCTAGTCAAAAAAGAGGGGGGGGGGGGGGCTAAATTAGAGGAAATACGGTATTCGCTACTCGGGCCGAATTTCTTTTCACCATTTTTTCTCACCTATTTGCCCATTTTATTGGCGTTTGACCACCGAAATATGGCTTTTTAACTCATATACCTTTTCAGTCGGCAACTCAACAAATTTTAAAATGCTACCAAAAATAATCGAAAAATTAGAAATTTTCTGAAGTACTACAATCATGAAAACATATCAATATTTTTAATTGTTTGCCGATTTCAGAAGAGGCAATGCAATTAGCCAAAGACCTCAGTGACATATCCAACCAGAACTATCCATTCAAGGCAGCTGCCAAATATGCTCTTCAATCAGTTACGGCAACACCCACTGAAATTCAACAATTCAAACTAGAACTGTTTTATGCTCGGTAAGCATAAAATTTTCCTTTTTTCATAAAAATAGGCAGAAACTGATTTGGTTTACTAAAAACCTGAAATATACCACGAAAACATTATTTCTGCCACAAAAACGGTATGCCACGAAAAAACTGAAATGTGCCACGAAACAAATATTTTTCTGGCACATTTCAGATTTTTCGTGGCATATTTCAGTCTTTTGATAGAGATGCAGATCGAGGACCGAGCGAGACGTCGGCCGAGATTTTTAGGGCCAAATTTTGAACGAGACCGAGACCGAGATTTTTGGGAGTGACCGAGCGAGATCTTGGCCGAGATCTCGGCCAAAATGCCGAGATTTGCAGAAGCTCAAGATATCTACAGCAAAGTAATTTATTGATGAAAATGTACCTTGAAGATAACAGCATATCACAACAAGCATGTTAATAACAGTAATCGATAATAGGCAAAGCTTTATTCAGAAATATGAGCATTTATAAAAGCAATACCTTCCAAAATAGCAGCGGACCCTTTTCTGGGCCGATGCATTTCATTTTATAGTAAGCCTGCAGTTCATCCCGTGCTGAGTCAACTGGAAGCGATTGTTGACCAAAATCGTCCTCGAACAAATAGCTATGTCGACCAAAGAAAGATTGAGTTCGCTTGGGCAAGGGCGAAAAGACCGATCTTCCAGACAGCACTCATCTAGGAATAACAGCATGAGACATGTTCAACAAAATAAAAAAACAACTATAAGAATGATAAGAAAGGCTTTTTTAAAAACGTTACAAGATGATGCAGAAAATGATACAAAATGCGACCACTTTCTTGCAAATTTTGGTGACGAGATTGACCAAAAACCGAGACCGAGATTTTAAAAAATGACCGAGCGAGATACCGAGACGAGATTTTGAGCAAAATCGGGCCGAGACGAGACGAGATCTCGGCCGAGATCTCGTCTCGTCTTCATCTCTACTTTTTGACGGGTTTTTCGTGGCACATTTCAGATTTTTCGTGGCATATTTCAGGTTTTTAGCAAACCAAATCAATTATAGCCAAAAATATAGAAATTAGGCCATTTCTTGATTTTCTTAGCTCCGCCCCCCCCCCCAAATAGTAATTTTTGAAACCACTTGAGTACCAAAACTGTTTTTTTGCGATTTTTCATAAAATTTATTTTAGAAAATTTGTGCAGCGGATCAATGAATTCCATCAAGCAGACAGGTAGAAATCTTAACTATGAATAATTTTCATTTCATCAAAACTAATTTTTATGCAGAAGTCCACTGGCTGATCAAAGATCGCCCTCAGAAATGGTTTTGGATCCAGAACTACAGAAGGGATTGACCAACTTTTCTATGGTAATTAGACATATGCCCCCATTGTAGACTTGTTTAATAAATTATTTACTATTGCAGTTGACCCATGGTTTCGGTGGAGAGGCTATTAGAGCAGCACTAAATGTGCTCAACAACTGTATCACAGGTGAGTTATATGCATGGTTAGGCTTGATCTTCACAGGTCAGGTGGTATGCGGCATCGGGATCTTCCAAACCAGATACAAACCTAGACAGGTCCCTAAAAAAATCGGAGCGTTTTGAATGCTTAGAACTTTTTTGTGAAAGCTATTTTTTGGCAAATGTATTTTTTTTGGTTTAGAATATTTTGAAAATTGTTTCAATACCAAATACAGAAGACAGCTTTTCAAAAAATCCTAACTCTTTTTCTTACACTTCAAAATCACAGGGGGACTAAGGAAAAAATTTCTATTTTACCTGGATTTGGTATCAAAAAAACTGTGTAAATATTTGGAACTAAACAGATGGTTATGCAAAATATGGTTCAATGAAAGAATCCATATATAGGGAAATCTCACAGATTCGACGCGACCTGGGCTGTGACTCGTACAAGTTTTAGTCTTTTCGGACCAATTATGAGTACAATTTGCAGAATGTGGAGAAATGCTGGACGCTCAGAACAATGGCAAGTCCACTGCCCACAGTTGACTGTAGTCAACCATTTGATAGATAACTGATTCGTTGTAATTTTGGACGATGGAAGTTTAAAATTTGCGCCCACATCTAAATTCGAATTATGCAAATTTGTGCGCCAATTTAAATAAAATGATTCTTAGCTGGCTTTATGTCATTTTTAAGCACTGGATAAATGTCACTTTTTGACCAAATGTTCTTTACTTCATAAAAAAGCCCCTGGAATGTGAATTTTAATGAAATAAAATTTACATTTGCTCCCGACTGGGACCCTACCTACCGTATGTCCCAAATATTTCGGCGGTATTTTCTACAGACTTTTTGGGGTGTTTTGCCATTTGGTGCCCAAATTTGATAGGATACCTTTGCTATTGTTTTTTAAAATTAAGAATTCAGTATTTCAAAGGGTTAACTTTTGTGACTATCTTATTCGATCCAGTTATAGTGTTCTGTGTGTATTTATGTATTTATGTGTGTATTTATTGTCCTTATAATTATATCAAATAAAAACAGAGAGATTGTAAAAAAAACATAGACACAGTAGCAACAAATACACAGCAATAAAGCGTACAGTTAACTATAGGGCTTAGATTGTACAAATAATTCAGTAAAATTCCAAAAAAAGTCTCCTTGTACCTCTAAGATTAATTTGAAAAAATAATTTTTTTGCCGTCAAATCTTTTTAAAAAATGTACTAAACTTAAAAAGACCGAAATAAAAAATAATAATTCACTTGTATGTTGGCTAAAATTTTTTTAAATTATATACCAAAAAAAAGCCAAGCTACTTTTTTCAATTTGAAAATCAAAATACAAAATCCTCCAAATTGATCTTAACGAATATATAAAATTGATAGTGGTCAGTACAATTAACACACACAAATTATGCCTTTTCTCAATATACCCACACACCTTTAAACTGTTCGAATACGTCCAGGCACATAGTTTTTGTCCTAAATTACAAGAATTAATATTTGAAAATTGACAATTCAGACATTTTTCGTCTAGTGACAATAAAGTCACAGGTTTGACTCCACCTGCTGTCCGACCACCTTTTGAACTCTTCTTTTGAACTATGAAATTCAACATCGGTGGCGCAAAGGATAAGCGTTTTTGCTTTATGACCCAAAATGGCGCACAGGTTCGATCACACTTAGCGGCATACTATTTATTTGGGTTGTTTGGCCAATGTCTTATGGTAATTTAAGTCGCTGATTCCGAATCTGGCGCTAAAAAGTTGAACTACCCTCACACATAAGTCAAACAAGCCAGAATAAATAGCGTGCCACCAAGTGGGATCGAACCTGCGCACCATTTTGGGGCCATAGAACACAAACTCAAACCGAGCCCGAGCTTGCGAGCCTAAACGGCTTACCCCTTTCTTTAATACAGTCAAACTTCTCTATAAGCTACACCTCGGGACCGTATATATATAGAGAGGTGTAGCTTATAAAGAAGTTTGACTGTAGTGATGTTTCTAGTCCAAATATTGCAAGGGTTCCAAATACGTAAACTTTTTTGAAGGCTGGAAGTTTTATAGCAAAAAGTTGTTGTCGGATTTTTCATTTATTTTGAAAATACCCTTTAAAAATTCGGCATAACATTTTTTGATAGCAAAATGCTTAGTTATTTTAAAAACATTGCAGATCAGTTATCATTCAAATTTTGGCATGAGGACATCATTTTTCGAGTTGATAAAAGATTGCAAAAAGCGGGTGAAAAATATTGCCGGGTCCTAGGTGGAGTTGAGCCTTGACTATTTGGTAAATGCCTTTTTAGGCAAAAACAAAATACAATTTCATTCATCTGAAGGAATATGTGTAGGGACTTCTCGTTCTGGGCTAGTGGGTGACCGGCTACCTGCAATATCGGTGTCTTTTGAAAATGTTACATTTGTGTATAGGTGTAATGACTGTTTACCTTGTTCAAAAATTGTTCCAAGCCCTTGCGTCGCTCCTCAATAAAAGACTCTTCGAAGATACCGTCATCAGAGCGAAAGGGCATCTGCTTTTTTAAGGCTTTTCCTGGCAGGGTCGGCACAATTATCTGCAAATGTCTCATTGAAGTTACAGAATTCGTAATGGAATTTTGAAGTTAGATTTGTTTGACTCAATTACGCAAGGACAGTCATTTTGACAAAATTTAAAGGAGAAATCAGAAATTGTACGAATTGCAGTAATTTTTTTCATATCACCAATAAAGCCTGGCTGATTTTATTTCAACCATTTTGGTCAAGTGTTAAATTGCACAGTTGGCTAGTCTATATTCACACAGTCAACTAAAAAATAAAAAAATTTATCCAGCCAACCGAAATTGTCTAATTTCTCTAACCGCTATGGATCGATTTTCATGAACATATAGCTAAATAGCCGGACTTAAAATTTCACAGTCAACCTTTTTCAACTGTAAATCTCACTATTTGATTTTTTTAAATTTTACATAGTCAACTACTCTAACAGTAAAATCCATCCCGAAGCCCAGTAAACATACTTTGCTGTCCCTCTCCAGCTCATTTCTCAACCATTCAAAATCAGAGTAGCGCCTTCGGACACTCGATTCTTTGTGCTTGAACACCGGCAGGTCGTCTATAACAGGTTCTAACTCAATTTGAAACCACAATAAAATGACAAAACCCACCCTCAGTCGAATTTCATAGTCGGTGTATCTGTTCTTGCCCACTCCATGGGTGATCGCGTTGACCACTTCAATTTCCAAAAATTGGCTGGAGGCGCATATGCCTCATCCAGGGTTTGCCGCTTAGTTACTAGGCGTTGAGTGGCTGCACTCATGCTTCCTCAGCTTAAATCAAATTTTTACAATCAAACCCACAAAAGCACAAAACCAGCAGTATTGGCTAGCAAAAAACCAGTTTTTCTATCACCCATCCCTATCTATCCCTGCAAAAAATATGAACAGGAAATC
This sequence comes from Ditylenchus dipsaci, assembly GCA_004194705.1. NCBI lineage: Eukaryota > Metazoa > Nematoda > Chromadorea > Rhabditida > Anguinidae > Ditylenchus > Ditylenchus dipsaci. Next base: position 289,246 of record SADC01001338.1, read on the forward strand.
GAAAAAAGGTGACACACAGCATTTATCAGTGTCTACTGCTGCTATGTTTATAGAATGGACCAGAAATGCAGTCACAGTATGCAAAAGGATGTTTATAAAGGCTAATTGTGGTAGGACTCCAGCTCTGTTCAACTGAACATTTTGGAGTAAAGGAAGAATTCAAAGAATGGATATAAGAGTTTGATGTAAGTACAGTAACCCAGAAAAAATTCACAGTAAAGCAGCGAATCGTCTGATACAGTCAACCCTCTCTATGACGGCGCTGGCGCTTGGCGGTGCCGCGGCGGCGCTGCAGGTATGGTTCCATTTATACGGTGGCCACAATGGAGGTGGCAGGTGCGAGGTCTTTGATGTGATGTAACTCAGCAAGATTTGTCATTTCACTGATCTGAAAACTATTTTGACTTATTCCTAAGGTCCGATGCTGAATAAAATAAACTTTCTCACTATCAGAGATAAAAAATAAAATTTTAGAAACGGATCTCACACCTCGACCTCGCATCTACATTGTGGTCAATGAATTACAGGAAGGGGGGGGGGGGATGAGTTGCTAGAACTATTTAGGTTTGAAAAAGTAGCCTTGTTAGCGCAGTGCTAAGCGTTTGTTTTTTTGGCGCAATCTAGTGTCATGCTATTTTTTAGATTGTTTTACCAGTTCTAGAGGTAATTAAACTTTTTCGACGCCAGATTCGGATCACCGACCCAAATTACCCCTAGCACTGGTCAAACAACCTAATAAAAATTTCGTGTCGCCAGGTGGGATCGAACCAGTGGGGTATAATCGCTCTTTCTTGGCTCTGGCTCTCGCTCTGGTTCTGAGCTTTTTCAATTTTTTCTCTCTTGCTCCTGCTCTGAGTATTTCAAATTTGTGCTCTGGCTCCGGCTTTGACTTTTTGAAAATTTCGCTCTGGCTCTTGCTCTATCTTTAAAATTTTCAAAATTTTCGCTCCGGCTCTGTCTCGGAGCCAGAGCGAACTTAAATTAATTTAGTGGAACACTTATTTTTTTACACTAATCGATATTACCATGAATACACCCGACAAAAACACATCAGATCAAAATTTCGAAATAAAGTCTCCCTCTTTTTACAAGTTTGATAATGTTTTTCTCGGCTTTTTGCAGTGCACTGGTGGATTGTTCAGTGATAAATTTCTTTTAAATTCATTTAATTTAAAGGATACACTTTAGAAGGGGGTTTGACTAGAAAATGGGATTTTGAAGCTTAAGTTAATTTTAATTTTTGTTTTTAAACCCCTATTTTTTGTACACCAATCAACATTGCTTGGAATCCACCCGACAAAAAACACGTCAGATCAAAATTTCTAAATAAAATTTTGATTTCTACAAAATTTGCCCCGTCTTATTTTAGGACGCCCTGGTAATTTTCGGAACTGTCTCAGAGCATACGTTTTTATCAGTGCTCTAGTAGACATGATTATTCACAAGTCTATACTTAAAATGATGCCAGAAAGCGGGCCTAAATTTTGGGAATAATAATGTACATGACTTCGCTTGTAAAATTGCGAAAAAAAACAAAAGTTTTCAAAAATACCAAAATTTTTGAAAGCCTGCAACTTATTTTTTTAGAATTTTGGGCTAGACTTCACTTACCCCCCCCCCCCCCACGGCTGACCCACTTTCGAGGTGAATTTTTAAAAACCGATTGCATATTCGTGTTTCTCGACCCGGATTTTTACGGGAAATGATCATCAGATTCCGTGAAAGTGAAAATTTTTTTTGGGATTTGCCTAGGTCCCCCAAGGTAAAATTTTAGAAAAATTTGAAAAAAAATATTTTTTAAATTGGCGCCTTTGAATTTTAAAGGGATTTAGGGCTGTATTGGGAGGGGAAGGGAAAAAAAGGGGGCCACTAATCACACAGGCCCACTAACAAGAAGATGTTGAACATAGTTTTGAATACTGGGGCCTACCGCATAAATAAACTCTGGTATGCATGCTTTTTCATGCATACAGAGTCACTTTCGAGTGATTTGTGTCTAAGGTATGTGGGTGTGCGCATCTCAACTCCAAGCCCCCAAGCTCCCTGCGGCCCCGAAGGGGGCGCAGGGGGCTTGAGAGTTAGAGATGCGCGCACACACTTACCTTAGACATGATTCCGAGAAGTACTCTTGATCAAAAAATGCGTATAGAGTCTCTTTTTGCCACGGCCAGTTGAAAAACATGGTGAGGCAGGCGAAGAATACAAAAATTTTGAATTTTTAACGTTCTGCCATTAAAGTGGCCCCCTTTATTCCCTTCCCCTCCCTATATAGCCCTTAATCCCTTTTAAATTCAAAAGGCGCCAATTCAAATTTTTCAAATTTTGACTTAAAAACCATGATACCCCACGGTGGTTCGAATTTTTTTTTCTAAGAACCAAAAAACGCGCGGCTTTCTTATGAAATCGGGGTCGAGAAACACGAATATGAAGTTATCTCCTCGACCTGATCAGTCCCGTGGGGGGGGGGGATTCGTCACTGCAACCAAATTATTGATGACCGTTTATTGATTGCTAACCAAACAAGTCAAACTATCAATTTTGTAGCACATTCCCGTATTCCACTGGTGATAGTGTCTTCAGCAGTGTTTCCTTAGCTAGTAGTCAAGCTTTGGACCAAGTCCCTAAATGATCTGCAAAAGGATATAAGTGATTTCTCGCTCTCCACAATCAATGATTTCGCGGACACTAGGCCACTGCTCAACCAGAACCACCAACCAAACCAACAGCCTAGAGCAGCAGATGGCAGCAGTGATCAAGCATCACAACGCACTCACTTACCTTAGACATAATTCCGAGAAGTACTCTTGATCAAAAAATGCGTATAGAGTCTCTTTTTGCCACGGCCCAGTTGAAAAACATGGTGAGGCAGTCGAAGAATACATATATTTACTTTTCTATTGTTCTGCCATAAAAGTGGCTCCTTTTATTCCCTTCCCCTCCCAATACAGCCCTTAATCCCATTAAAATTCAAAAGGCGCCAATTTAAATTTTTTTTTTCAAATTTTTTTAAAATTTTACCTTGGGGGACCAAGGCAAATCCCAAAAAAAAATTTCACTTTCACGGAATCTGATGATCATTTCCCGAAAAAATCCGGGTCGAGAAACACGAATATGCAATCGGTTTTTAAAAATTCACCTCGAAAGTGGGTCAGCCGTGGGGGGGGCAAGTAAAGTGTTACGAATTTTGGTTTTTTTGCAAGTTTCACAGGTAAACTCGCATCAAACCTTATACTTGAAATGTAGTCCTGCTTCCTGGCATCATTTTGAGTTTAGACTCGTATGTCATCATGATCACTAGAGCAGCGATAATAACGTAAGTTCTGAAACGATTCCGAAAACTACCAAAGCGCTTCGAAAATTGGACCAGGGCAATTTTTTTGAAAAAAAATCAACTACCACCTCCCCACCCCCCAAAAGTCTGTCCTTCTTTAAAGGGCATGCCCACGCTAATAAGAAGTGGTGCCCGGGAGTTCAAATTTTTTTCCTAATCATTAAACTTCTGTACGTGTTTTTCAACTTGGTTTCTTACAAAACAGGGCCTAGAACTTAATTTAAGGTGTAGTTTTATTAGAAACCATGTTGAAAAATCCGTACAGAAGCTTAATGATTAGGAAAAAAATTGAATTCCTAGGCACCACCTGTTATTGGAGTGGGCATACCCCTTAATTTTGGATAAGAGATCCAAGAGGCGAAAAGAAAGCCATCCTTTGTAGATTGAATTGTAGATTGAGCCAGATTGAACAGTCAGAGGAGATTTATTTATTTTGGATTGCTTGGTGTGGACACTAGATAGAAAAATTGTCAACGGCATCATCATCAAACGACCTTCTGAGTCAGAACTGAAAATGACCATCTTCAAATGCTTCAATGAATGCTACTTCAGTGAAATTAACTATAATCGGAGCCTGAAATCTATGATTTTGGAAGTAAAGATGCAGACAAGACAGGGCCCATTGTTAATTGGTTTCTGGCCTCAAAAACCGTGGTCCAGAGAAAATACAGCAACATTTAAACCAAGTTGAAAAAATTCGTACAGAAGTTTAATGATTAGGAAAAAATTTTGAATTCCCGAGCACCACCTTTTATTAGCGTGGGCATGCCCCTTTAAATCAGCTATTGTATCTCAAAAATATTTCATTTTTTGCTAAATAACGTTTGCCTTCTAAATAGGGTTGTCGAGTCGAGTACTCGAAATCGAGTAATTTCGAGTATTATTCGAAATTTTTCGAGTATCGAGTCGAGTCGAGTACTCGAAAATTTCGAGTTTCGAGCATTGAGTCAAGTACTCGAAAATTTCGAGTTTCGAGCATTGAGTCAAGTACTCGAAAATTTTGAGTTTGAAGTATATAATTTAATAATTAAAAATGTGCTCGAGGACAAAAATTTTTCTTTTTTATAGCTTTATTATGCCTTACCAACTTCAAATGATTAAATTTTTAACCAAAATTTCGACAAATTTCTACTCGAAATCGAGTTATTTCGAGTATTATTCGAAATTTTTCGAGTATCGAGTCGAGTCGAGTACTCGAAAATTTCGAGTACTCGACAACCCTACTTCTAAATTCAAAAAACGTGTTTGCAACATTGTTTTTAACCCATTTTTTGAAGAATTTTTCGGATCAAGTTCCTATGAATTTTGTAGCTGACTTCACTCGCTACTAATCGAGGGGTAAATTATCTGAGAGGAGTTTGCGAAATGTGGAAAAAACGGGGTGTACCGAAGAATTTAAAAAATATTTGCTAAACGGCACATTTGCTAAAAAAACTTTTTGCTAAAAATTTTTTTGCTAAAGGCACATTTGCTAAAATTTCTTTTGCTAAAGTCACATTTGCTAAAAAAAATTTGCTAAAGGCATATTTACTAAAATTTCTTTTGTTAACGCGGTTTTGTGGTTCTTATTGGGCAAAACTTTTTTTTGTCACAGATTCACTTCTTTTTGTCACAGATTCACTTTTTTTTGTCACAGATTCACTTTTTTCTGTCACAGATTTCCTCTTTTCTGTCACAGATTTAGCTCAAACCACAGGGGGACCAAGCACTTACAAAATTGGTCAAAAAAATTTTCTCTCATAACAGCCTGAAAGTTTTTCTATAACGTTTTTATCATGTTTTAAGCATATTCGCCAAAAATTATTTTTTCCGCAAAAATTTTTGCCTTGGGGGACCAAGGTAGTCCAAAGTTTTCAGGAGCCTGAAATGGGACCTTGGTCCCCCAAGGCAAAAATTTTTGCGGAAAAAATAATTTTGGCGAAAATGCTTAAAACATGATAGAAACGTTATAGAAAAACTTTCAGGCTGTTATGAGAGAAATTTTTTTGACCAATTTTGTAAGTGCTTGGTCCCCCCTGTGGTTTGAGCTAAATCTGGGACAGAAAAGAGGAAATCTGTGACAGAAAAAAGTGAATCTGTGACAAAAAAAAGTGAATCTGTGACAAAAAAAAAGAATCTGTGACAAATCAAATCTGTGACAAAAAAAAGTGAATCTGTGACAAAAAGAAGTGAATCTGTGACAAAAAAGTATTGCCCGTTCTTATTGCGTCAAAGACACTATCATTCCAACTTTTTTCCTCTTTTTACCTTTTTCTTCAAGTTTTGGGTGGTTTGTAAATTTTTAAGTTTTTTTTCGAAATTTTTCAAATTGCGTCTGAATCATCCCAAATTTTTTAGGCCATCCATGATTTACCTCATACCATCCCAAACTGCTGAAACCACTTCGAGAAAACCCCAGGACCATGAATCGAGGTCCTCTACTAGGAACTGATTGCACCCAGAGGGGTTGATCCAGCAACCTTGATAATGAGTATGTGGACCTCTACGCTACTCAAACACTCAAAATTATAATAAAAATAAAGTATGCGCCCATGTGGATTCGAACCATCAACGTCTACATCAAGCCTTAGAATCGCTCAGAACTTCATCCAGGGTGACCAGATAAAACCAAGTGGATAAAATTTTTTTTTCGCGTTTTCAGGTTTCAATCAATTTTTCTGCGCTAATTCGACCATGCTGAAGATGGTTTGACAGTTGTAAAATCACGTTTTATCAAAAAACAATTTGAGTTATCGTGAGTAATTGATTTTGATAAATCAAGAACTTACCATAACTCAAAAATTTCTCGATAAAACGTAATTTTACCAGTGTCAAACCATCTTCAGCATGGTCGAATTAGTGCAGAAAAATCGTTTTGGAACTCGAAAACGCGAAAAAAAAATTCGATCCAAGTGGACGACCACTTGGTTTGGTCACACTGGATGAAGTTCTTAGCGATCCTGAGGGTTGATATAGAGGTTGCTGGTTCGAATCCACCTGGGCGCATACCTTTTTTTACCATAATTTAGATATAGAAAGACAAGCGTTTGACTTGGTCACAGGTTCGGTTCCAAGTACCTCCATTTCCTAAACACCCTACGGTCATATTTGTGACACAAAGGGACCAGAAAAGGCCTTTACCAAAAAATTTCATTAGCAAATTGCCTTTAGCAAAAAAAAATTTAGCAAATGTGACTTTAGCAAAAGAAATTTTAGCAAATGTGACTTTAGCAAAATTTTTTTAGCAAATGTGCCTTTAGCAAATATGTCTTTAGCAAAATTTTTTTTAGCAAAAGTTTTTTTTAGCAAATGTGCCGTTAGCAAATATTTTTTTAAATTCTTCGGTACACCCGAAAAAACGCACTCAGAGAAAAGCGTGTTACGCTCAGCTTGTATACATGTGTATCGTATTTTTTAACTTTCTTCCCAAGACAATACTTATCGATCCTTAGTTTATTCCAAATTATTGTTGACCTAGTCGAAACTGATGAACCAGTTCGGCTCAATTTTTCGATTGTCTCTAACTGATTATTTTCCACTTTATAAGTCCGAAACAGCTTGACATCATAATTTTTATGCACCTCATTGAGGTGACCTCACTCGGGTAGGATCTGATCAGTTATGGCTTGTTCACGTACTTCGAGTTCGAGTTCAGATCAAGAGTGTTCATGTAGCCACAAATCCGAACTTGAACTTGAACTCGAAGGTCTTCAAGTACTTCCAGTTTGAGTTCGAGTCGAAATTGAAAATATTCTTGTATATAACTTTGATCACTCAGAATCTCACCCCAAAATGGTCGAAAGCCAATGAAAGTTGGTTTTTTGGGGATTTACTAAAGGCCCTAAGGCCCCTTACTCCGCCCTAGAAAATGACCAACCTTGGTGCTATTTGCTGTCTTTTGTACAGTTGTGTATGCACAGCTTTTACGCTGCCATTATTATTGACCTTCGCATTTTCTATCTTAATAGAGAAACCTATTTCGCTAAAAATAATATCTTGTATATTTTTCAGCTTTTCGAAAATGTTTTGCAAAATCAAGGCTATTGCTACCATCTGTTTGGAAAAGGGTGAGCCGAAAGAATTCGAGCCGCCGAAGTCTATTAAGCTGCGAGTGGCCAGTAGCACGAAGGTGCGCAAATTCGTCGCCAAAGCTCTGAAGAAGGCTGCTCTCGAAAGTCCTTTGGTGGAGTGCGTGGATGTCCAGTACTCGAGCAAAAAGTTTGGCGGCAAGTTCCTCAGTGTCGATTTCGAGCAACAGGTTAAGGATGGTCGCGAGTACAAGATCTGGATCCGTGAGGTTGTCCCTCTCATCAAGGTTTCTCATACTTTTTGCTTTTCCGCTCCATCTCCATTATTTCATTTCCAGGATGAAGGCATCAAACGAGCGCAGAAATTTGCTGTCATCGCTGGGGAGGTGGACCTTATCACTTGCAAGAGCTACGAGGATGTCGATGCCAATTCGTCTATCGGGTTTGATGACGTCTTTGCTGAGGTTCGCACTTTCTTTATGTCAAGTGTTCACTAGGACAAAACTTTTTACAGAATCTTGAGGGGTTGAATGAGCGTCCTATCACTTACGTTGAGGTTGTTGCTCTGGGTGAAGGCAAGGTGAGCGCTGAGTTCTAACTTGCTATATTTCGATAGCTAATATTTCAGGACTGTGTCGAGACGCCGAAAGAAGTTGATTTAGTCCAGGTGGAACCTGTATCAGTGCTAGTCGACCAAGTGATTGTCTCTATGAAATCTGAGAAGGTTGTTTCTTTACATGTGCACCCCAGTTGACATCCTTTTTTGTAGGATTCTCCTGAAGACGACAAGGTCAGCACTTCGGTGAAGCCGCCTGGGAAGGAAACTGAGGTCGTTTCTGGCAAGCCTCCTTCCACTCCGTCGTCCTTCAAGAAGTTTTGGCCGTGGTCTTCCTCTCCTGCTGCTGATGGATCTCCGAAGAACTAGGATCCGTTGAAGGGGGCTGTTGTCCTGCCGGTTTTCAAAAATATTCATTTTCTTTTTTTGTTCTCATGGCTATTAACTGCCAATTTTATGGAATTTTGTTTTCGTTGTATTGTTTAGGAAATAAAGATGGATTTATGAGTTATCTTGAGTGGAAAAATTAAGTGTGTATCTGAATTAGGTGCGAGCGTATTTGATCGTGGATGATGGAAGGTGACTTTAATTTTTTTATTCTTTTTGCCAAATGCCTTTGGGGTCAAGTAATTATTTCCTTGCAAATGTTTTGCATGCTCTTGATGCAGTTGCAAATGTTAGTAAGCAAAGAAGTGGTCGTTCTGCTTCAGATCATGTTTACTCAAATCCTGTGCTCTTAATAGATCTCTCTAGTTTAAAATTCTAAACTACGCACTCATGAAGGGATATTTTAAACTTACACCTCATAAGTTTCGTGGTTGCAGCACGTATAGGACAATAAGTGGACACATAGATCTGCCGTATTCTAAGATGATAATAATAGTAATAAATTAGCAGGCATGAGTGTCAAAGACTATAAGGCCGGGACGAGTGCAATATTATTTGAATATATGGGAGCCAAGTCCCTACAAAATATGGCAAACATCTCAACCTAATTGTCTTTAACACACATAATTATTGAGCAGCAGAGCTAGAATAATATAGCTAAATTCAGGGCTTAGACATGATAGTGAAGTTTGGGCCTCGAGTCGGAATCGAGCTCAATAATCAAAAATCGGCTGCGTCGACATCTGAATCTGTTTAAGTGACTGAATGGATAAATGTTTCTTTTTATGACCTATTCGGCATTTTGAGACACTTGGTTAGCCAGATGATTTTCAAAATCTTACTAAAATAATTGCAATCAGCTGGTTGCATTTCTAATAAAACCGAGAATGCCTGCACACAGACAGCTGGACTATCATCAAATGGAGTAGTTATGGTCTTAATGGTAGGAAAGTTTTGTTCACTTTTCACCTTTGTCCCTTGCTCAACAGCTGGCCCCGCATTGATAGTAGTGCCTCAGGCAATATGGATCGTATGACTGCAGGAAAATAAATAGTCAACACTTCTTTAAGGTATTAAATATGAGAGTGCATGCCGCCAACCTGTCAACTAGTCCACAAATCATTGGTTTTGAACCAGCATGTGAGAACTTAACTAAACAGTTAATTAGTTTGGACGAAAGATTTAATATTACAGGCTACAGTTGTTGAATAGGTTTCGGGTTTTTGATGAACTGTGATGTAGGCTCATAAAGATACGGATGCGCTTGGCTGTGCATAAGCTCACTTTGACCCGAGCACATATATTTAGGGTTCGCCAATTTCAAGTTTCGCCGGTAAATCCACGGGCGAATTCACCGAAACGTTTGGCAGATTCGCCAAAATCGAACAATTATTAGAGTGGTTTTTCCGAATTTGGTTTTACCGGCGGATCGCCCAATCCTAGTTATATCCTCACATAAAAGTTGGTATAGACTGTATGGATATGTATAGTTAGCTGTGGTAATGCAGTTAGCTACATGGTACTTATGTCTAACGTCAAACATTCTGGTTTCAGTTAAATCACTAAATACAGTCAAACCTCGATATGGTGGCCCCCTTTAAAAAAATAAAGAAGGCCACTATATCGAGATTTTGCTTTTTAAATGCGAAAACTATTTAGTTATTGAAAAACGATCGGCAAAATCGGAATCGTGACGATATTTGTGAATAGACTGTCAAACAGAACTGACAAACAGCTTTGAGAATTGGGTTAGAAAAGTGTCGGACCCTAGTGGGAACGAACTTGAGGTGGGCCACTGTGTCGAAATTAGACTGTATAGACATACGATTTCCTAAGATCAATTTTTAATACAGTTCATCGTAGCTAACTATTCCGATGCAGTCGAATGTGTTTATCGCCGTTCTGCGGAACTTGCCGCACCATATCAGCTCTCAGTACCGAAAGGACGTCTAAGCAAACATTAAGAACGCAGCATGTAATTGAATACAATTTACGCTTGTTAGATAATTTCAATCATTTACAACTTGACATTTCGAGCCAATTGGAAAACAAGACTGAAAAACCAGCTAACCACCACCTCTATACCAAATGCATTATTTCAACAGGCTATATATGGTAGGATCAAAAGGGAGGTGACTTCTATATGCAATGTTATGCAAGTTGCGCAACTCTTTCTCCCCTTATCTAATAGCTTTCCAGAAACTGGATCTACACCACCTCCAGCGATTAAAGACACATACACAACACAACAAAGCAGGAAACCATGTGAAAAGAAAAAAGTGGATATCAACCAGTATCCAAACCCTACTCCTATACCATCTGCAACCACAACGATCTAGTTTGATGTGCCTATCCTCTAACTATTCCTTTTAATCTTCTTCAGCGAAACGAAAACCATCAATATCCAGTTGGTCCACTGCTCAAAAGTCAAAAATTGCAGCAGCGGTGGTGGCTAGAACCTGTTTTTCTATGTGCTTGAGCAGCTTTGCTGCTGCAGAGGAGATAAAAAAGTCTGCACCAGAATGTGAGGCGCCTGAGGGGTGGCTGCTAATAGCACCATTGCATAATGATGGTAGTAAAAAAGCAAAAAAAACATGTGTAGTAGCATGGAAATGATCAGCTGATCACAGTTATAAATTACAAGTATACGCTGTTTTATGTGATATTCTGGTAATTATTAAAGTTATGGACCAGGAAAATCTGTAAAAAATTTTATGCTTTTATGAAACAGGAAGAGAACTGAAGAGTTTCTACTACAGACAAAAACATATACTGGTCCAGTAGGGGTCAAATTTAAATATCTCGGGTGATCTAGAATTATCTATAGAGGTCATCCTAGGTCCCAGCTCCTATTACCTTATTTTTTGTAGATGTAGGCCTCAGTTGGAAGAAATACATTGGACAATGTCAAAATTAAGATTCGGCTGAATGCCATTGAACAAAAATGAGTACGAAGTGGTCTTGTAAACGTCTGGTCAAAGGATCAGGTACAAAATCAACAAAAGGCAGTTGATTTTTAGTTAGATTCAAGGTCTGACTTTATATAAACTGCGGGAATAAAAGTTTCCAAGGTCGCAAATCAGTCTTTCTATTACTTACACAAGGGTCGAGGTCTGACACCGTCCGTTAAAGACTATAATCTTAACACAAATTAAAGTTTAAGTCGAACGGAAGCTAGCTAAAAAAGCAGGAAAAAATCTCGAGCCCGCCTTAACCCGGCACAACTAATGGTGATCCAGTCATAGCACAATTGTCAGTCGCAACATCTGTAGAGAATGAGTATCCAAATGAGAACGAGCAGAAGCTGGCATCAGTCCTGGTTCAAGCTAGCCTCCGCATCGACTGGATATAAATGACCAATATGCAAAACGATATTCAGTTTGAGTGCCCTTGAAAGGACCATGGTCTTTGCGCGCAGCGGCAGACAGAATAATTGAATTGGCGGGGGACACTTTTCTTTCGTCTATCAGTGTGCTCTTTCGAGTTACTCGAAGCGACTCGAAAGAGTACACCGGTAGACGAAAGAGAAGTGTCCCCCACCAATTCAAATTTTGGTCCTCGAAGCAAATGAAAAAGGCGAAATACAACTTTATTCAAGCCAAACAGTCACACACAATTCATAGTCAACGAGAGACAACCATTTATTCCTTCACTGGTAATGACAATTGTAGTCTGCAATATCCCAATTGCCCACCACTTTCTCTGGCTTCAGCATCACAACAGACGGCTTCAGTTTCTTGGCTTCGTCAGCAGCAGGCGTCTCCACATATGATAGATCGAATTCTTGGTCAGCGACACAGTCATGGTAGAGCGCCAGCTCCATGCATTTGCGAAGAATATCCAGCGCTTCGTCACGAGTCAGCTTGCCTTCCTTGGCCGATAGTTGGTCTCAACAGCTTGGTTGAGAAGCCTGAAAATTAGGTGAGGTGGAAGAGTTTGGAAAATTATTGAAAAATCTCACATTGCACCCATTCCAGTAGCGACACTCTTCGTTTCATAAGCAACTCCACGAGGCGTGACCACTCCAATAAACGGCTCTTTCACAGTTGGATCGCCGGTAGTCGGCTGCATACCTAAAAGAAGAAAAATTAAGAGCTGAATTAGCTTATCAAATTATAAAATGGGTCCTATCTCTGTAAGAACCATAATCCTAGCACAGGGAGAATAAATTTCGTATTCGCAAAAAAACTGAACTCCGAGTGAACTTAGCAGAAATTTCAACTAGCACTTTATAAGAGCACTCAGAAAAAAAATCCTACATACTCAAAAGAATTATGGGTATATTGTTCACTCAAGGTTCGTACAGAAAATCAGAACCCTACCGAAATTTGATAACACACAAAAGACTCACCAATAACAACCAAAGTATTCCACAGCGGATTCATCTTTGAGCGGCGATAGTAGAGGAATGATGTCAAGTAGGCGTGGATCATCTTTGGCGTCAACATTAAAGTACGGCTGCAGCACAACAACTCTTCTTGGCGGCGCTCAATCACATTCTGGAGCCATTGGAAATCAGCATGATCACCACCGAACGAAATAACGCAGTCGCCATTCACTTGAAATAAATCATGCGATGATATTTCAACCGTAAAAAATTCTAACCAACCTCGATATTGTCGACCCACTCCCTTGTAACGAGCAGTCTTGCCATAGGACACCACTCGGTCAGAAGCCAAGGCGACGCCCCCATCGTAGCACAGCCCAACTACAGTAGTTCCAGTGCATGTGGGATTCCTAGAAGATAAAGAAATAGCTACGTAAAAACATTAATTTTCAGTAGGCTCACAAAGTATGAGAGATTGGGTCTGGGAATTTGTCCATCTCACTTGTTCACGATTCGTTTTTCGAGACGATAATATCTAAAAAAAAAGTTTCACATTACTGGTTACACTACTGGATGTGAAAACGATAAAGTCGCCGAAAAATCTTTTGCATCCAGTAATATCATCAAAATCAAACGATGAAATTTTTAGTCGAGATATTGGCGGCAATTCAAAGGCAAGAATTTATGGAATTTTTTGATGTTGAACAATTTAACTTGAACTCCACCATGTAAGTTTGGACCCGAAACATAGGAGCAGCATAAATGATACTGGCAATGCGAAATTTTGTGGAAACGCAGTTACAATCGGCACATGTTCATACGCGCTTTTCTTTGCTTTTTTGGGACGTGGATTTTTTTTTTAGAAATTTTGAGTCGAAATTCTACTAAAACATGGAACGATCAATGCTGTTGACAAATGTAGAAGGTGTTGAATCACAGGGAATTTATAAATAAAGAAGAATCTCTGAGATTCCGTAGGTAAAATAATTCAAAACTATTATAAAAAGTTGGACCTAGTATAGAATAAACCGCTCCGCCCTCCCAAAATTATACCTTTTAAAACTAAAGTAAAGAGCACCCATATATATGTCCAGACCCCGGAAAATGTGCGCAAACTCTTTATTAGTCACTTCCGTACGCTGGCCTACCCTCAAGGCTAAGGGCTAAGTCTAAAATTGTTACTTGAAAGGGTAGTTACGGCGATTTTTATGAGATCAGGTTTTTGAGGGGGGGGGGTGGCTGCTTTTATTCTTTACTAGCGCCAAATGTTACTACAGTCTACGCTCGATTTAGTGTTCCCTCTGAGACCGCTCTAGGTGAACACTAAATTGAACTGAACACTAAATCGAGCGTCGACTTTAGTCATTTTACTTAGCCGCTGACTAAATAAATTGGGTTTAGATGAACACTAAATCGGGTGATCACTAAATCGAGCGTCGACTGTATGATGTCGCAATACATCAGCATGTTCACATTCTCATCAGTGCTGGTGCCGAGAGCTGAACCGAGAGCTGAAAAAAGGAACAAAAGAGAAGATACCGGAGGCCACAGCAATATATGAATGCCCCTCTTTAATACTGACAGCACTGTGCTCAAGGCAATAGTAAAGTAAGTACCCTCTACCAGCTCAACAAGTGCTGGGTAGTCAACATTTTAATCAACTTACTTTTGGTTTAACTGACCGTTTGGAGTCTACTGTTGCTCGAGATTCCACTCTGTTCTAATGCAAAAAGACTTATCAAATTCTTGAAGTTTTCAAAGTATGTTAAGAAAATTTCCAATTTTCTGTCAAACATCACGTTGATTCTATGTCCTGCGGTTAAAAACGCGGATGTTGGCAAAGGATTAATCAAAAAAAATTCAAAAAGTGGCACCCGACACACTTTTTGAGTCTTGCAAGGCCGTCATTCCTCATACATGAATGCATTTACACTTTTATTCGAATGCCAAGAAAATACAAATTTCGAACCATTATTCAGTGTCCTAATAACTGCAAGTTGCACACAAACAATCAACAACGCCAATAAAGCTATATCTACAAACTAAAAACAGAAAGAGACGGGAGAACATCATTTCCTCAATATAGCAGACATAGACAGCAATATACAATCCGTAAAATTTATAAATCTTTCAGAAAACACAACATTCAAAAAACACTGTCTTTAGAACGAGCGAACAATATCAGAGAGATTTCACTTTGTGTTTTTTCCAAAAGGACAATTCTCATAGCATTTGATCAAATTTGGGCAGCAGAGAGAGAATTCTTGCAACATTCCAACTTCACACGCTATCATCTAAAATGAGCAAGCGGTTAACTGTAAGAAACGGTCAGCTGCAAGTAGAAGTGGAAATTTAAACTTTAGATAACCGTGAGCAGTGGTTTCTGACTGAATGTCTGGTGAACCCTGCTAAACTAATATACCAGATAGACTTGTAACTGCTGGGTATTTTATTGAAGCAGTTGATTACACGAAAAAGTCAACAAAAAACACATCTATCCACAGTCAGATTTAATTAAAACTGTCGACACGGAATACCAGTCTTCCTGTGTCTTCTGGTATAAAAAAGTGTGGTCACCAGGAAATAGTTGTAAAATTTTTTTCAAGGAATTAAAAAGATCTGGCTTTACCTACCAAATTCGCAAAAAGACTTTTCGATCATAGAAAAGCGTTTGTGTGAGTTTGTTTCAAATTTAATGGTATCGCCAATCTAGACTCATTCCGTGTTAACGGAAGGCATAGTTGTGACAGCCAGTACATTATCTTTGGCTATACAATCGTGCAAAATTCCAAAACTAACCATGGAACCACCACCGAGTTTTATTTGGACTCTTGCTGCAGGTTCTGACATAGAAGTTGTTATCTGGAGGCCGCTTCTTTTCTTTGCAGCTGGAGAGCATTGATAGAATTGAAAGGCAAACCGATTGAACAGAAAGAGCTGAGTCCTGCAAGATAACCAGATAAATTAAACTAGGATTCAGGGAAATGGCATACCAGTCATCTGTCAGGATTGAAAGACATATATGGCCATTACTGTACACGTGAGGATGGACCGGGATATTGTCACCTGTGAACATCACCTAAAATGATGCGATCTCGCATTAGATGCAATTCTGGCTTTGTAAATTGAGAAAAAACCGACCTCTGGAGAAGAAAACGGGTACTGATCATCAAAGCGGAACTGAAAATTTACCAAATTTTTAAAATTATTTACAGTCAACATTAAGTGGGGTTGCGGTTATGGGCTTAAATAGAGTTGGGCAAACAGAAAAAAACAGCAAATAATTACCTGTAAAGTAACTTTTCGCCCTCATAGAGTGTGCTACTTGCTCCGTCAACTATAAAACCGAGGTTGAAAGCTGTAAAAACTGAGTAGAAAAACCTCACCTACAACTGTCCAGATGCGCAAATCTTCATTGTGTTTGACATTTACTCCCACTGGCGGCTAAACACAAAGATTATACACACACCAAACAGAAAGAATCAAACCAACCTCTGTCACCATCTGACTAAGTTCCTTGGCTAGTCTTTTTCCACAGGCATCCATTTAAAGTACTTCTGTTGCAAATTCTATAAAAGCAGGCGATGAGAGAGAAGGAATATGCCGGCAAAACACCTAAAAATACTATTTTTATTAATTATTTAGGAGAATGAACAAAAAAGTGAAATCGGAATACAAAAGAGACTTGAACGAAAAGGGTGTTATAGTGGTGAGGATTAGGACTCCTAATTAAGGTGGGAGGGAGAAGCGGGTCCCTTTTTCGAGAAAAAGGCGGAAACATAGAATTTTGAAAAGTCTATAGAGTGCCTTACTTGAACAATTGTTTTAGCCGAAACTAGAGACAGAAAGTGGGGACCAAACAAGATTCCAAGACAAGATTTTTAGCTGAAATTTTGACCAAAACCAAGAGCAAGACTTTTGAAACGCCCAATCAAGATCTTGGCCAAAAAACCAAGATTTATACATGCAACTCTCGATTTAACGAACCCTTGCGGACGGTAAAAATGTTCTTCAAACCGAAAGTTTTGTTAAATCAAGAGTAAATTTTAGTCATTTTATTTAAGGCTGTAACTAAAAACAACACCAAAATACTGATTTCCCGCAGTAAATTTATTATTTCCCGCAGTAAATTTGAATTTCAAACAAAATACTGATTTCCTGCAGTAAGTTACGGTGCGTAGACGTTTACCGGTTGGCGTGACAAATGTCCCAAAACCGGTAAACGTCACACCAAAACGCCAAGCTTTTGAATTTTCAAATTCATTATTGTTTGACACGGTCGGGTGTATTTTTTACTGTCTTCGCTCTCTTAATTTTTACCTGAAGTGTCTTTTTGAGTATTTTGATGGGTTTTACAAATTCATGAAGCTTTATGTCATTTCAACATTCTATTGTTGTTCATTTATCTGGGTTAATTAAGATGAAAGACTTCAATTGGACTAACGCTGACGTGATTGAAAATCTGCAGCAACTCAAAACAGAAGGGTTACAATGGAGGATGTCGTCAACTTCTTGAAGCAGCAGTACAACAAGACGTGCGCGCCGAAGACGATCTACCGCCACATGCCGAAGGAAAGAACTGTTGATCCGTACCTCAGCGATGGAATTGTCGTGTAAGATTATACCTTTTCCTTAGCGTGTTATTCTGATGTTTTAGGCCTCTGCAAACTAAATTTGCTAATGAAATGCTGGCTGTCAAAGAGGGCATCCGTTATAGAGTTTACATGAAGCACAGGAATATCTTCGAATGTATCGACTGCTTCAAGTATCTTTTTGGTTTTTTGCATTGGAGCAATGCAATTTTATACAAACTTTTAGTGCAAAGACTCCTCCTACTCCACTCCTACACTCAAAGAAATGAATGGCCGTTATATGCTCAACAAGGGAATACATGCTGAGGAGTGCCGTCTATCCCATCAACAAGCTTATTGTCCGAGACATCGACCGTGTAATTCGAGAAGAAGTTCAAGAAAATCCACTCATGAGGCCACAGGAAGCGCACGAAAAGGGACAACAGCATGCTCTCAAAGTGGCTAAGATTGCTGGCAAACAGGCAAGGAATCAGACTCAATTGCAATTCTCTTTCCATCATGGCACAGCGTTCGCAGTCAGTACTACCGTCGAAGGAAGATGGCCGCGACAAATGTAAGAAATCCTTTCAAGCCACCAAGATTTACAAAAACACCTATCGTGCTTTTGTTATGGAAAATGAAGAAAGGTCAATACATTTTCATTCAAATTTTATCCTGTGATCACTTCTCTCCCTTATAGATGGTTCTCGTTAGCTGATGAAAACAGTGGAGTGGTAATCTTCGCATCGGATGACGACTACAGAGCAGCTGCAAAGTGTACTCTTTTGATGGCAGATGGAACTTTTGATTTGTGTCCAATTGGATTTTTGCAGATCTTCATCATACACGGACTTGTATGATTTTTCCCTTTTAGTTATTGATGTGTGTTAGTTTTTTTCTTTAGTCAAGGAGATGGATTGCAGTCACCACATGCCTGATGGAGAATCGTATGGAAACCAGCTATAATGTCATCTTTGAGCATTTGCAAACGAAATGGGCTACATTGGAAATCAAACCGATTTTTGAGAAGTTCCACTGCGATTATGAGAAAGCAGAGATGGGAGCAGCAATAAAGGCATTTGGTATAGACGTAAGTTTCATATTCATGTGCCCTTATTATTCTTTGTTTGAACATTGGTGTTTTAGAAAATTCGAGGCTGCTTGTTTCACTTCACAAAGGCTATCCTTCGTAACACAAATTCCTTGGGCTTTCAGCAGCAGTACCAGCAAGATAAGGACTTTCATCGTCTCGTTAGAATGACAATGGCTCTTCCTCTTCTTCCGAAAGATCAAGCTGCATCATCATGGCGAAATCATCTAAAAGGCGCGCTAATGGAGGCTGGTGCAAAAGTTTCTGCGACTATTTTGAAGGGCAGTGGATAAAGAAGAAGGCAAATCTTTGGAACTTCTACCGTCTCCGCCATCGAACTACTAATGTTTGTGAGTCATACAACTCTTTCTTAAAACGGTATGTTGATTCAGTTTTCTCATTCATCATTATCACTTTTTTGCAGAAGAAACGGAGCATTGCGAAGACCCGGATGCACTTTGCTCTACCAATTTTTGCAAAGCTCCAGTATCAGCAATCAGTTAGAATTATCCAGCTGGAGAGTGGGGAAAAGCCGAGGCCACCAAACAAGCTTTACGCCGCTATGAATGAGAAACTTGAGGAGCTGTGGGCTGAATTTGAGGTTGGGATTTTATAACATTTGAGGCCTTTTTTCGAATACTTGCTTCAGGAGAGCACTGCTAATGCTGTGCACGATGAAAGTATTCTCCCAGATACGCTGAATTTTCTTGCCACCGCCAGCCATTTGCTTGCCAGAGTTGAGAAAAAAGAGCAGCGTAAAGCAATGAAGAGAGGGCAAAGAGAATGAGTAAGGTCATGGAGCGATCAATGAAGAAAGTCTCAAAAACAGTGGCACACCATGAAGAATCAGCGCCTCTATCCCAGATAATTTCTGCGAACAAGAAGAGCCAACTGAATTCCTTTCAATCAAGCCTAATGGTCACTGTTTTTATGGGTTTGACTGAAATTTCAATTTTGTTTGCTAATTAAACTCTTTAGATCTATTGCGCAGATTGTCTATGGCAGTGAGAACGAACAAGCAAGAGTGCGTCTTGAGCTGATGGCCCATCTGGATGAAAAGCACCCAAAAGTGGACGAATTGGATTTGCTCAAAAGAAGATGTTGACGATTACGTAAAAGATCATGCCACTACGCCGAGTGAAATCTTTGCCGAGCAGAAGCACTGGGTAGCACTCAGCAATTGATCCTGGCAGCACGCCTTTACAATCGCAATTTCATCGTCTTCCAGCCAGATGAAAGAATGAGTTTCTCTGAAATTCTCTGC
Organism: Ditylenchus dipsaci; assembly: GCA_004194705.1. Classification (NCBI taxonomy): domain Eukaryota; kingdom Metazoa; phylum Nematoda; class Chromadorea; order Rhabditida; family Anguinidae; genus Ditylenchus; species Ditylenchus dipsaci. The sequence goes on from SADC01001338.1 coordinate 308,779, forward strand.
TGCTTATGAAAATGCAAGTTTTTTAGTGTTTTGGATAATTGATGGCTATGACTGTTTATTATTTCAGCTCAGGACACCTTTGGTGCCAGGTCCGACTTCTATCATCCGCTACCAACACAGTCACTTTGATGTTGTGAGCCGAACAAAGAATTATGAGAGACCAAGAGTTCAGAAATGTTTGTTGTCTAACCCATTGTTGAGTTGTTATGTTGTTTTGAGTAGAAGTAGACAAATTTTGGCGTGTATTTTACATTGAAGGTGTGTTTTTACATTTTGAAGTGGTTGGGACATTCTTATTTGTTTTGCTGTAGCATTTCACACGAAAGCAAATCTTGCGATTGCACAACAATTTGAATAAGGAAATAGTCATCCTACTTTTCTACAACTACTATAGCACTAAATTCTAGAAATACTAATAAGGAAAAAGGGCCGTTGGCGCAGCGTGCCAAACATGACTTGAGCAACCGAAACCTGAATAGAGAATCCAATAATGAGTCGAAATGAATAATATAATTAATCCTTTTCATATCATACTCTAAAAATATCATTAAGCCTCATGAAATTTCTGAAACTTATCAAAAATACTCAAAAAGAACACTTCAGGTAAAAATTAAGAGAGCGAAGACAGTAAAAATACACCCGACCGTGTCAACACAATAATGAATTTAAAAATTTCAAAAGCTTGGCGTTTTTGGTGTGACGTTTACCCGGTTTTTGGGAACATTTGTCAGCCATACCGGTAAAACGTCGCTATGCCGAAATTACTGATTTCCCGCAGTAAATTTGTATTTCCTGCAGTAATTTTGCGGGATTTGAATTTTCAGGTCAGAAAATACTTCAAACTGGTCAGAAAATCCACCCCAGAGTGCCAGAAGTCCTGAAGTTGGTTTTTGGGGGTTTACTAAAGGGGGGGTAAATTCTTTTGCGAAAAATCGATTGAGCGGATCAGATTTCGGGTCCGATGGGCTTAAACGCTCAAAATTATAGGTTTAGTGGTGGTTTCGAGTGGTTCAGGGTGGGAGTTGTGGGCGATTGATCCGATCGGACCCGAAATTCTGATCCGCTCAATCGAATTTTCGCAAAAAGTTTACCCCCCCCCCTTTAGTAAACCCGAAAAAACCAACTTTCAGGGACTTCTGGCACTCTGGGGTGGGATTCTGACCAGTTGAAGGTATTTTCTGACCTGAAAATTTCAAATTCCCGCAAAATTTACTGCAGGAAATACAAAAATTTACTGCGGGAAAATCAGTAATTTACTGCAGGAAATCAGTATTTTTGTTATAAAATTCAAATTTACTGCGGGAAAATAATAAATTTACTGCGGGAAATCAGTATTTTTGGTGTCGAAAAATCAATTTTTAGCCTTTTATTTAATCACTGGCAGAATGGGCGTTAGAAAAAGTTTATTAAATCAAGAGTTTCGTTGCAATCGAGGGGTTTCTTTAAATCGAAGTTTGACTGTTTGACAGTTTTTTAAGAAGTGACAATTTTATTAGCAATAAACTTTGTGCTAGTGTGGTTATAATTTTTACGCACTATGTTCCCCTGTTCTTGATGTTGTGCTTTTTATATTGTTTTGACTGTGTTTTTATTAGGATTAGGGTTGTCGATGCATCGAAATTTCGATTAATCGAATCGATACTCGAAATTTTCAATGAATCGAATCGAAAAACCGAAATTTCGTGAAAAGGTATAGTGGATGGGTAAAATAGCTCCTAAAAATAGGTCACTTTCACCTACTCCTAACACTTGGAATTTGTGCGAAAAAATCGGCGGTACTCGCTCAAATTAAAGAAGCACTAGATGTGTAATATACAGAACAGAGGCGTATCAGGGCTATCTATTGCTCGCAAACTTGTATCTGGACTCAGATCTTGAGGTGATTTCAATTTACCAGAGCATTTTGGATTTTCTCATTACAAGCCAGTTTTTCGAAACCCTCTACAGTCGAGTCTCGATTTAAACGATCACCTTCGATTTAACGATCACCTGGATCGGTCCCTTCAATAATAAATTCCGTCATTTACCGCTCGATTTCAACGATCACTTTCGAATTTAACGATCACCTGGGTGTCGTCCCAGGGTGATCGTTAAATCGGACTCGACTGTATTTAATCATGAAATGGTCCTAGACATGCCTAGACATTTTAAAAACATCGTGTTTACATATCATTTCGGACTTTGGCTTCCAAAAAATTACTTAAGATTTTTTTGGCTTGTCGTTTCAAATTACTTTAGGCTTGTGTTTTTCTGGAAATTATTTCAGACTTTTCTTTTTTCAGCAATTCACTTCAGACTTTGGCTTTTCCATGTGTAACACATTCTCGTGTGATATAAAAGGCTACCTTAAGACTACGAGGAGATTCCATTAATAATGGAATCGAATCGATAATCAAAAAATTTCGATTAATCGAATCGAATCGAGTAATCGAAATTTTCGATTAATCGAATCGAATCGATAATCGAAATTTTCGATTAATCGAATCGATAAATCGATAATCGAAATTTTTCGATTAATGAGTGCGATTAATCGATGTTCGATTAATCGAATCGACAACCTATTAGAGATGCAAAGTTTGACATTTTTGGGGACGAACACGGGACGAAATTGAAATAATTCTTTTCCAGATGGGACCCGGGACAGGACATTGTTGAAAATGTTTGGCGGGATTTTGGACGCGGGCGGGACGGGGATTTGTCCTTTCCGCCATTTTTTTGATCTTTTTAAAGCCCAAAAACAGAATTCAGGTACTTTATAAGCCTAAAACGATAAAATGGGTTGTCAGGTGTTTGTGAATTTTGCATACAAGATTGACATAATAAAGAGCAAGACCAAGATTTCTAAATTTAGAATGACCAAGCAAGATCCCAGAGACAAATTTTCAGTCATAATTGGGGCATGACGAGACAAAATCTTGGCAAGATCTCGTCTTGTTTCTGTCTCTAGTCGAAACTCTCTTTCTGCTACAATCTTTCCCTGACATAAATTTTCAAAAATATAGATTTTAAAAAATGATATTGCCGCAAGGCGTAAAAGAACCCTCACATCCTGGTAAGGATGTCTACTATACATACACTATAGCCACAACTCACAGCCCAAACCTTCTTTATACTAAGATAATATTTGGAAGGAAACGGTAGGAAATAACCTTTTGCAAACCGAATTTATTTTTTTTTTTAGATTGCTCAACTTTTTTTGATTAGTTAGTGGGGTAGAATCACCTTTTTCGGTCAAATTGGGTGCGTTGACGTTATCTCTCTGTGTTTATTTAACCTTACTAGAAAGTGCCTAGACATTAGTTCTAGACCTCGGAAAAGTGCGTAAGACATTTCTTAGTTCCTACTAACATACGCTAGCCTACCCTGAGCCTAAGGAGTTAGAAAAAAAAGTTGCAGATTTGGATAAGAGGTAGATAAAGTCAATAGCTCCATTTTGGTAAGACTTTTTTAAATATTTTTTCCGATATAGCCGTTCCATGTTCTCGCTACCCATCTCCTGAAAAAATCAATAATACATAAGGTTCAAGCATAGATTACACCTTCCACTTTCTACACTTTTTCTTCCAAGTAAAAGTAAAAGATCATTTGAATAAAGAAAGAAGGGTTGCGCAATCCATTATTTCCCAACCTTAGCTAAACAGTCAAACCAGTTTTCCCCAGCCAAAAGAAGGAATAATTCAGAAAAAAACTTTGCAAGGTCGTCTAAGCCCAGTGAAAAACGGTTGAAAATCTGCTATAACAGATAAGCAAAACTAAAACCGCAAAATGATTATTTGTTATTATTGATTATGGTGAAAAGTGGAAGTAAAAGACGTTTTACCATATAAAATTGGCTAAAGATAAGAAAAAGTGACTTTTTTGCCTTGTTCACTGCTCAGCTGAGTTGGTTTTCTGTGGTAGAGGGGTTATCGATTGGCAAGAACACAACACACACACTGGCCAGGCAACCAGCCTGACACAACAAAAAACAGGGAGACCCCAGACACACACGAATAGACACTATAGTCTGAGAGAATAGTGGTAGCAGCAGTATTGGTTGGTGCGCCTTCGCGCCAGTCATGTGTGCTTTTTGAAAAAATGAATGTCAAAAAAGTTTAACAGCAAAAAAAAATTTTGGAGTAGATAAACTATTGCACAGTAAATTATTCAAATACAGTAGAATTTCAATATAAGAGCACCACTCACAAGTTCATTCCCGCTAGGGTTGGACAACTTTTTTTGCCGAATTTTATTGGTCTTGTTCTTGAAAAAATTAATATAATTTCAATTTTGTGGGTCATTACCGAACAAATTAAAATTGTCTCCATTAAAAACTAGGAGACCCGTGCCAATGGGCCAAAAAACGCGGGTTTCGTCGGAAGAGCAAACCCGAACACCCTCCCCCCAGAAAGTGTGAAAAATTAAATAAATAAAAATTCGAAATTCTTGAAATTTTTTCGACTAGACCAGAAAATGATAATTGTCAAAAAAAATTTCAAAATCTGGGTAAAAAGTGCCGGAAACGGGGAAGAATTTGATGGGATGCCTTATGTCTAGACTCGACCAGTTAACTGTAAAGACACTGGAAATCTCCGATTTCAGCTATGATCCTTCCAATTTGAAGATTCGTCCCCAAGAAGTGCGAATTTTTTCTTGAAGGACCATGATTTTTGCGCCCAGTGGCATGTGCGAAGTTCGACAAATGTTCTCTGAAAATCTGCCTAAAACATCCTTCTCTCCACTTTTTCTCACTTTTCTAGGCTTAGAAAATTTCGGTAACAAAATTTTGACGCTAATGTCATATAACTGATAAAAAAAAAAGAACTTTATTTAAAATTCTAGTTTGTTGAATTATCCGGTTTTCAAATCGACCGATTTTTGAAAAAAAAAACCTCTGCTTTTTGGGGCAGCCGACGATTGCGCCATTTCAAATTGCGCCAATGCAGATTGCGCCACTGCAAATTGCGCCAAAATCGAATTGCGCCACTGCACATTGCGCCATTACAACCCTGCAAATTTCTGGTCATTTTACTGAAATTGGTAATTGAAGGACATGAAAACAGTCAGCCCAATAGTAGAAGGGAACAAAATCCGTTGAGATCAGATTAAAAAAAGTATTTGCCTAACTTTGATTAGAGTATATAGTGGCGCAATTCGGTTTTGGCGCAATTTGCAGTGGAGCAATCTGATTTCGGCGCAATCTGAATTGGCGCAATCTGATTTTGGCGCAATTGCAGTGGCGCAATCTGCATTGGCGCAATTTGAATGTGGCGCAATCTGAAATGGCGCAATTTGAAATGGCGCAATCGTCGGCTGCCCGCTTTTTGTAGACTTTTTTTTACATAAATTGACAGCCGTGAGGTCCCCATTTCCTAATCGGATGTCGACTACCACTAAAATTAATAAATTTGCATCTCAAATTTAGATTTGCATGATGTACAAGTTGATTTCAGTTTTTATATTTTCAAGCTTTGTTCATCAATGTCTCGCCTCGCAAATTCAACTGCTAATGACCTCGAAAAATTATGATTTTTATAGCAACATTTGTCTTGAAACGAAAGTTTTTTACACTGTTTTAAGCAAAAGATTTGTATAATTCTAGTAACATTTTTGGCTCTTGTTTCACATTTTTTTTATCTTTTATACTTAAAGTATTCATATCTCACAATCTAGATTCTGATTATAGATGTGATGTTTAGGGCATGTCAAAAGTTTTAGCAGCCTTTGCCTGCCCATTTCCTTTTGAACAGTTTTTTCAAAAGAAATGTGCTTACCTCTTATATTTATTTTCAGCTTAAAATCTAAAAATCTCAATTTTTAGGGTACTTTTGTAATGATTTTTCGTCCCGTGTATATAATCTTTTTTCTAGTGTAATTAAAAAAACAAAAGATGTTCAATTTGTAGTTGAACCAGCTTGGCCCATGATCGACAATATCAACTCTGTTCCAGCTAGAATTGTGATTCTGGGAACGTCTAAAATGAAACTTTCTGAAAGGTAGATAATACTTTATTTTTAAAAGTTTTTGTAGCCTATTTGGTTATAGCTAAGAAGCAGCCCCATTTTTAGCCTTGCCCCTGTTTTTTTTGAGTAGCAGCTTACACTATGACCGACTTAAATATATTTTTCCAGAAAAAAACAAAAAAAATATGTTTGAATCTAGATTACGTATGTTAGTTCCGCTGACGGATTTCAGTCATATAGAGATTTCAGTCATATGAATGTAAAGTGAAGGGTTTTAAAACCTCTGAAATCTCTACATTTCTTTTTACAGTCGAACCTGGATATAAGGCCACTCCCAAAAGTTTGTTTCCGCCTAGGGTTGGACACTTCCTTTACCTCGATTTTTGAAAGATTTTACTATTTTGTTATTACAATCTGGTCCGAAATATCGTAAGGATTTCGATCTTACCAATTATTTTTCAAAACTAAAATGTTCGCCATTTAAAAAACAAACCCTGGATATAAGGCCACCCCTTTTGAAAACAGGGGGTCTTATATCCAGGTTTTGTTTTTAAATGGCGAAACATTTTTGTTTTTGAAAAAACGCTCGGTAAAATCGGAACCCTTGCAATATTTGGGAACAGACTGTAAAAACAGAATTGGCAAAATCTTTCAAATATCGAGGTAAAAAAGTGTCGAACCCTAGGCGGGAACGAACTTTCTGGGGTGGTCTCATATCCAGCTTCGACTGTAAAATGTTTTTAATTTACAATGTTTTTCGAAAAAATTGGACGAGAGTGATGGATGTTTGCAGATTTTAGACTCCGCCACAAAAAAGTCAATATACAGGGTGTGCCAAAATTTTTCGGCCACTTTTAGACATGCACAACTTTTTCTCTAGTCCACATTTTTGAATTATAAAAACGCCAAATGACTCTGAATTTTATGGAAATTCAGAGTGGCGTATAATGTAAAAAACACGATTTTTGCTTAGTCCATCTGTGGTTTGGGCCCTGATGTGTGGATGGCGTCTGGATGGGGAAGGCCTTAACCCAGGGCTTCGAATCGTCCTTTTTAAAAAGATTTGTCCTTTTTTTGGCACCCCAAATCCTTTTTTATTTTTGAAAATTTAGTCAAAATCTTTTTTTTTTGCTGCAAAATGGCAACAAGCACTGGATAAAATGACCCTTTTACTTCAAAAACAGTCAAAATGTCCTTTTTTACCCAAATGTCCTTTTTTGAAATTTTCGTTCGAAGCCCTGCCTTAACCACTACAAGCAAGAATCGTATTTTTTACATTATTTGCTAATGAAAACTCTTTTAAATGCCGAGCCGTCCTGGGCTCACCGAATTAAAAAAATATGGACTAAAAAAGTTAAGGCTGTTTGAAATTAGTTAAAATCTTGAGACACCCTGATCTTCAGTAATTATCAGTAATCAGTAATTTGAGGGCTTGAAGGGCAACGAGGGAGCTACTTTGGTTCGAAAAGTGGTTTCCATGGCGCAGTGCGTAAGCGTTTGCTTTTTTGGCCCAAAATGGTGGGCAGGTTCGACCCCACGTGGTGATACACTATTTTTTGGTTTTGGTTTCCTGGGTCACTATTTTTTTGGGTTGCTGATTCTGAATTTGGCTTCAAAAAGTCTAATTAGCTCTAAAACTGGTCAAAAAAGCCAAAATAAATGGCATGTCACCACGTGGGATCGAACCTGCAACCCTATTTTGGGCCAAAAAAACGCACAGCGCCATATAGGCCACTTATACAAATTTTAGACGAGCACTTTGAGTGCACAAGATGCTTGTAGCGTTTTCCCGGCGACTACACTAGCGCACATATAGAGCTGAATTTATTATCACAGTCAGATTGTTATGATTAATTCAAATTCGTAATCATTTTGCATCGATATCCACTAAAACCACTCGTTTACAGATTTAATCAACTGAACAATGACAACACCATGGGCATGGCAGCAGTAGCAACAACTTGGTCAGCAAGCAGCGGTTCGCACCAGAAACCAATCAGACAACAACTACCGTCGCGGCTATGATCCCCCAGTCCATAAATCGTCTTCTTCTCCTTTGGCAATGGAGGGGGAGGCACTTTGGTCAGTGACAACAATGGCCATTACCCCATGGAAAACAGCAACAGTTTCCTGTATGACGACTACATGAGCAATGACTTGTTTCTGGTAGTCGCAATAATGCAGCCAATCCCAGCAGTCGATCTTATATGAGCAATGGCTATCGCCAGCAACCAACTGCTAGAAAACAACAATCTCGGGGGTATCAACCATCCTACCGCCAAACCTACTCATCATATGTTCCTGCCGATGACTACTATGGTTGGTTTTTCAGAATAATTGAGAACAAGGGGGGAAATTTCAAACTAACTTTGACCAACTTGTTAAAAAAAAGCGCTTGAATTATGGAATAGGCACTCCAGCAGCTTGCCTTTGTCCAGCATGCTGAGTTTTTTCAATTTATTGTGAGTTTTAGTTGCCTTTTTTAAAACTTTACATTTTAATTTTGACAAAGGTATCAAGCTCGAGAAAAAAGTGAAATCCAGTAGACTACAAATATTACAAATTCAGTTTTGTTGAGTAAACTAACCCGGAAACCAACCCCAAAAGACTTCGAAATTTGAGTTAAAAAAGTGTCGGTCCCTAGGCGGGAACGAACTATGGTGGTGCCGAGTTATCGGAACTCGACTGTACTAAGTATCCGAATTAAAAAATGTCACCAAAAGTTGAAAATAACCAAGTTTGTAAAAAGAGCCATTATATTTTTTTTGCCCTTTTTTAGATGACGAAGATCTGTTCACCACCGATCCTTTGGAAAACGTCAGAGATCTGGATCCGTTAAGTTTGCCGCTAGATACCTACCGTGACTTGACTAGAGCTAGACGTAGAGGAGGTAGACGTCCATTCCAGGGCTTGCAATCCAACTATTACTCCATGCCCTCCCGACGGCTGCCAAAAAGAGGTAAGTGGACTTTGAATAAGATTTTATATTATGCATTATTAAATCTGAAATTCTAGGTCCTCTGCTAGCCAATCAGATCTACGAAGAGTATTACCAACAACGCCCAAGCATACGCCACAGAACAACCAAGGTGAGTAGGTGGTTTTCATGGGCTTAATTATTATAGACAAGCTAGTAGTTTAGGCTTGACAAGTATAGGTTTCGATATTTTTGAAAGAAATCGCCCAATCTGATACCAATCACAATATTCTAAGTTTTGATTTTGAGTGACTGTAATCTATAACAAATTTACCTTTGTCAACATTTGTCACTTCGAGAAATAGAGCCTTCCCAAGTGTGCCGAAAAGGTGCTTGGTTGCAACTGTGGCAAATGCATACGCGCATTTCCTGCAGGCAGAACTGGGGTTTGTGAGACGAGCATATGCTTGAGCACATTGGTGAATTTCGAGCATGTTCTCGGCTTATAGTCAAGCCTCGATATGGAGGCTCAGTTGAACTGTATAACAGGATGCTAATGTAGAATTCGTTGCTAATTTTGCCTTGGTCCCCCTGTTGTTTATAATCCTATTTTAAGTTAATTTAAGCTGATTTTGATAAAGTACACAATCCCCCTAGCCCGGAATTGTCCAAATCGTGTCCTTAGGACATTTAGCTACTTTTAACGTGAAAAGCCCACAAAAAATTAGTGGTCAGACACTTTTAAGCACTTTTTTGAATTTTTTTTTTCATTTTTGCCTCGGGGGACCAACGTAACTCAACCTAAAAGGGTACATATCTCTAAAAGACCAAAAAATCAAAGATGTTGAACATAGTTTTGAATACTGGGCCTACCGCATAAAGAAACTCTGTATGCATGCTTTTTCATGCATCCAGAGTCACTTTCGAGTGATTAGCGTCTAAGGTATGTGGGTGTGCGCATCTCAACTCCAAGCCCCCAAGCCCCCTGCGCCCCTTCGGTGGCGCAGGGGGCTTGAGAGTTAGAGATGCGCGCACGCACTTGCCTTAGACATGATTTCGAGAAGAACACTTGATCATAAAATGTGTATAAAGACTTTTTTGCCCAGCTCCAGTGACCAAAACAGGGTAAAAACCACCAAATAAAGTATCTAAATACCCTCCAAGACGACCAAAAGTCGATTTTCGGTCAAAATTTTTTTTGTGGAAAGTGCTTTCCCAATCATTTTTTCATCTTTTCTATACGTAAAAGTGGTCAAATCGTGTAAAAACGAGGTTTAGACCGGTTTTTGGGCAGGGGTATTCTTCACTCTGGCCCTGATTTTTAATGTGCTCACTAATCTCCTCAATTACCATGCTAATATTTAAAAAATTAACAGGGGGACCAAGCCAAAATATGGAAAAAATCAACAGGGGGATCACGGCGAAATTTTCACCGGATTCTGCACCTCCCCAGCCACAGTTAACAGTCAGCATACATCGAGCATAAGCTTGAATATGCTCAAAAAATAAGCAAATGCTAAAGAATTTTCACAAACCTAGAAAGCAGAAAGACTAGTGCAGTAAGAAAGCGGGTGATGGCATAGTGAGATTCCTCTGGTTCGATTCCACCTCCTAGCTGCCTTATTACTTTTTAAGGTTTTTTAACTTTGCCTTACTCTGTGACCAAAAAATATTTTTTCGGCAATTTTTTTCTTTGAAATTGTTCCTTCTTCTCCCAATCAACCACTGTGTCTAGCAAACAATTTTTTAACGCTAAATGACAAGCTATTAGCCGTGGTCAGAAAGATTCGGAGAGTGCATCGACCATGGCGGTCTATATTCATATTAGAGTAGTTCACGGTCGGTTAACCGACCCGGTCGGTTAACCGACCGACCGGGTATTTGGCCAAAAAAAACCGACCGAAAAACCGGGTACAAAAAAACCGGGAAAACCGAAAACCGGGTACAGCAAAATTTCGGTTAATTTACGACAAAAAAAACCGAAAACCGGGTACAAGCCGGTTAACCGACCGAAAAAAAACTGAAAAACCGTAACCGAAAACCGGTAGCCAAAATCCCGTTAACCGAAAACCGGGTAAGGCCCAATTAACCGACCGTGAACTACTCCAATTCATATAGGTCTGATGACCAAATTTTCTAGGGATCTCTTGTATAATGTATAATTTGACTTCACAGTCAATTAATTTATAGCGTACACCAATCCACAACCGAATCACCATCAAACGTTTGGCCAGGTACCTATCTTCCATTTTCAGCATTTTATCCTAAAAGAATGTATCACTTTCCAGACCAGTCAACTTTTCTAAAGCCTACAATAACTACCGAGCTCCCTCAACAATTTCGGCGTCGGGGAGCCGGTGGTGTGGTCCAGCTAGGTTCAAGCGAGGTGGAGCAGGCTATGGGGCCCGGTTCGGCGCTGGCAATCCCAGAAAAACATTCAACAAGCAGCCACAGCCAAAGAAGAAGACACCAGCCGAGTTGGACAAGGACTTGGAGATGTATATGAACTCTGGAAAACACCCCAGAGTTGCCCCTGCAGTCGTATGAGCAGTTGCAAAAGAAGGAAAAAGGCTTCTTAACCCTGTTTTCACCTTGTTCTCTATCTATCCTCATCAATTGTTTTGGTTTTGTGATGAATAAAATTGGTTTTTTTTTAAAAATACAGACAAAAATATATTTTGAAAGCACTTTTCAAGAAAAAAAGATAGTTTAAGCCCAAGTTCGGTGTTGTATTATTTTAAAATTTTTACTTTTTTCGATGCCTTGAATGTTTTTTACTTTTGAAGTTTTACGCCAAAATCTTTCTATTGCTTTAAAATGATACAAAAGCAGTGGAAAAATGATTTTCTCTTCAAAAATATTCAAAGTGTTTTTTTTGAAAATTTTTCATTCCCATCCATGGTTCAACCCATCAAAGTGTTTCAGTTAAATTTTTTTCCCAAAAAAAAATTGGCAGGGCTTTTTTCCGCCGCGTCTTTCAGTATTTGAGTTTTGACAAATTTTTCAAGCTCATCTAGTAGTAGTTAGACTAAAAATAGATTTTCAGTATTTGAATTTTTTTGAATTAGAAAATTTGACTTTTTGTCACGGGACACCAAGGTTCTTTCAAGCTAAAAGGGTACTTGGACACCACCAAGATAAGATAAACTTAAATAGACTGAAAAATAGAATTAACACAATAAACCTTTTGCTACACAGTCAAGTGCAGTTAACTGTGATATACAGCTATTGCGTTTTGTCTAAAAGCACCCGGGCGCCTTTATTGTTCAACCCCCGGAAAAATGGAATATTTGAGGTCGTTTACGAAATTTTTCGATACTTTCAAGCAAAATTATTGGTAGAGTCTTCAGTATAGTCAAACTCCGATACCATGCCATCCCGATATAAGCCACATACTTAACTGCGGCATGGGCTAGAATTTCGATCATAAATACGGAGTCTTTTTGTGTTCAGCTACAGTCGAAAACATGACATTCATTGGCTAAAGTTTAGAATGTGACCTTTTTCTAAAAATGGTCAAAATCAGTTTTTTAGTTGTGTAACATTGTAAAAAATGCTCAGCATTCATTTTTATTGTTGGGAAAGCCAATTTTTCAAAAAAAAAAATTTTTTGTCGAAAATTGTCAAAAAACGTTATACCATCATTGTTGTGAAAAATCTATTTTTTGGTAATTACTCTAAGTGTTGGTTACCTTTTAGCTTTTCAATGTATTTTGAGATGCACATACAGAAATGTTTATTGGTCAAAGTCTATGTGAAGTGCTTAGTCGGTACTTATGCGGTTCCCCCCCCCCATATCGAAATTAAGGGGCTTCCTATTGAATTAGGGTGCCTGCCGAAGGCAGGCAGGTGTGTATAAAGGGTCAGCCCTTGGCCCGAACAATGTACCCCCAAAGGGGCTTCCTATTGAATTAGGGTGCCTGCCGAAGGCAAGCAGGTGTGTATAAAGGGTCAGCCCTTGGCCCGAACAATGTACCCCCAAAGGGGCTTCCTATTGAATTAGGGTGCCTGCGAAGGCAAGCAGGTGTGTATAAAGGGTCAGCCCTTGGCCCGAACAATGTACCCCAAAGGGGCTTCCTATTGAATTAGGGTGCCTGCCGAAGGCAGGCAGGTGTGTATAAAGGGTCAGCCCTTGGCCCGAACAATGTACCCCCAAAGGGGCTTCCTATTGAATTAGGGTGCCTGCCGAAGGCAGGCAGGTAAAAAATGTGAAAAAGTCAAAATGTCTGATGGAAAAAAAACTTTTCTGTATTTTATGTGGTCGGAAACAACGTTTTGACAATTTTCGACAAAAATTTTTTTTTTTTGAAAAATTGGCTTTCCCAACAATAAAAATGAATGCTGAGCATTTTTTTACAATGTTACACAACTAAAAAACTGATTTTGACCATTTTTAGAAAAAGGTCACATTCTAAACTCCAGCCCATTCATTTCGCCCTTAGCGAAAATTAAAATTGCGTTTCATTTTTTAATAACTCCAGATTTTTTAATATTTAAATGTTTTCGGCAGAGCTTTGGGCTTAAAAAAGTGTCATGGCGATATCTGCGGATTCACATTTGCGGATACCACTTTTGTGGAGTGATTTTTGCGGATACAACTTATTTCCGCAAATGTCGTTTTCGCAAATGTCCTGCCGCGAATGTCGGTCTGTAAATATTCTTTCTCTAACGTCGCTACTCTAATGTCGTTCTACATAAGTCGTTCTGCAAATGTCCTGCCGCTATTGTCGGTCTGCAATAGTGGTCTCCGCAAATGTTATGTCCGCAAATACCCTTCTGCAAATGTACATCCGCAAATGAAGGTCCGCAAAAGTCTTAATGCAAATGTTACGTCCGCAAATGACCTGCCGCAAATATTTATCCGCAGATCTCGCCATGCCAAAAAGTAGTGTCTTTTGAAGGACCATGGCCACGCGTTTTTTATTTTACCCTGCCAATTCAAAAATTTTCACCTAATCATTAAGGTTATTTCAAGCTAAAAAAGTACTTGGATACCATCAAAAAAAATTTTTCTGAACTTTTGTACAGTGTTGTAAATCTTATAATTGTGGCACCGGCACCAGCTCACGGCACAGGTGCGGTGCCGTAAGCTTCCGGTGCCGCACCGGAGCCACTTACAACACTGCTTCTGTATGGATTTTCGGGCACTACCTTAGTCCGTTGCCATTTTTTGCATTGGTCCTCCTGTTGATTTTTTAGAGCTTTTTAAGCCTGGGCTTTGGCAAGGGTAGGCCAAAAAGTTTAGAAAATTTAATAGAAAGAGCTGATAGGAAATTTCAAATCTGTGACAGAAAGGAGGAAATCTGTGACAGAAAAAGTATTGCCTTTTCCAATTCAGTTATAACAAAACCAGACCTGGAATTTAATTTCAGGTGAAGTTTTGTTAGAAATCAGGAAATTTTTTTGAATTGGTGGGGACAATCGTTGTCGTAGACGGCAATGGTCCTTTAAAAATTCAGAAAGACAACACTTTTAGACACACGCGCGCAAATATGGGCACTGGAATAATAGGGAAATACATGAATTTCAGGTTTTCTCTCGCTTGAATTAGGATTAGTGATGCAGCTGTATATTGTGGTGGTTGTAGTGATAGTAGACTTGCGCAACTGCCATCACAGGCATACAAAGGTGCTGGGAATAATAATTGGTGTATATGGGTGAGAGGATTACTCAATACATACCTCCCTATAAATCAAGTTATGCAAGGGCTGGCTGGCCAATACGCAATATTTTAGTAGTACTGCCACTACTTTTTAAAATTGTTTTGCTATCACCAAATAGTTTGTTGTCCGAGGAGCTGAATATTCGGTTTTGATTAAAATAAGAGCGGGGTGAAATGACTATGGGTTGCATGAGCTAAGCAGTTAGAGGATTTTTTTTTGTTAAATTCTTGAACACCTACTCCAACAGTTTACTCAGCCCCGTTTTTTTTGAAAAATTTTGCGTTTTTTGGTTTTATGCGCTCTTTTTTAAATTTACAATTGAATTCGAAAACGATGTAAAGTTTCTAGAAAAAGCAAAAAAGGCTTGAGTATAGGATCACATCCACATCCACCACCACCCCCCCCCCACGTGGAGTGATCAGATCGAGGAGATAACATCATATTCGTGTTTCTCGACCCCGATTTCCTAAAAAAGCCGGCTGTTTTTTAATTCTGAAAAAAAAATTTTTTGATCAACAGGGGAGGAAGTATCATGGTTTTAGTAGGGTGGGGAACTCCGAATATTCGGGCGAATATTCGCGCGAATATTCGCGAATATTCGCGAATATTCGCAAGCAATGTTCGCGATAAAAAGAAATTTTGCGAACATTCAAACAGCTGTAGTAAGTCAATAGTAGTTGATGTCTTTTTAACAAATTTTTTAGCCCATATTTTTTCTTTGCAAAAACTTGTGTTGATTATTTTTAACACGTTTTACACTGTTTTCCTGACGTTTCTGGTATGTATTTCAGGCAAGCATGATGAAACCAAAACACCGGAGTCGTCAATTTTTTTCGAAGATGATAACAAATTTGAGTGCAGGTTTTGCGGGATGAAATATCGAGAAAATGCTACCAGTATGGCCTATAATCTTACGGTACAATTTCTATTCTACTAAGGTTGTTCATGCGTATTTTGGTACTTAATTCAAGAACCAGTGCACGAAAATTGGAGTGGAAGCAATCAAAGTGATCGACAAATTATCTGGCATTAAGCGCAAATTTGAAGCAAATGGAGAGATTCCAAAGAAAATAGTCAAGGAATCCGAGGAGAACGGCGGTCGACCGAATACACCAAGGATCAATAGCTTTTTCGATAAGATCGGCAAAGAAGATCAGGATGAGGCCGTCATTCTTCTTACTAGGGTTTCTGAGGAGGAGCTATGCTTAAGAAACTATGAAAACGATGAATGCTCTAACTTGGTGGAAAGCCTGGTTCTCGAATACATTGCTATGCAAAGTCGTTGAAATGCTTCACAATGTGCCAATCTCTGCCGCCTCGACCGAAGAAACTGGTCCCTTCGAGGTGGGATCCACACAAAGCTTCGAAATAGGTTGGTGATTTTATCTGTTTGCATGAATTTCTAGTGAGGATGTTTGTTTTCTTCTTTAGAATGAAGGTGGACACCGCCAACGAAATAGTCTTTATAAAGCATAACATCCAATTGCCATATGCCGGTATATTCAAAAAGTGCATCAATCCGAAAAAGAGGGGGAATCAGAATCCGAAGAAGAACAAACTATTGAGAATGATACATTGTTTTTGAATGTTGATTGAATTTATTTTATTGTCAATGAAGCTAAGTGGAATGTATTTAGGGCCGGTTGTGATTATTTAAGCATTTAATTTACTGTTTTTCTTTTTCATTTGTTCATAAGACGACAGTTCGAATGTTCGCGAATATCGCGAACATTCCGAATATTCGCGCGAATATTCGCGAATATTCGGGGCTATTTCAATATTCGCGCGAATTTCCCCACCCTAGTTTTAGTCAAAATTTGAAAATTTTGAATTGGCACCTTTTGAATTTTAAAGAGATTAAGGGCTGTATAGGGAGAGGTAGGGAATAAAAGGGGCCACTAATCACACAAGGCCCCTAACAAGAAGATGTTGAACATAGTTTTGAATACTGGGGCCTACCGCATAAATAAACTCTGGTATGCATGCTTTTTTGCGCCTCGAAGGGGCGCAGGGCTCTATGGTATGTGGTAAAAAATGGAAACGCATCCTTTACTAGAGCCTAACGGAAATCACGTCTAAGGTAAGTGAATGCGCGCATCTCAACTCAAGCCCCAAGCCCCTAAGCCCCCTTCGGGGGCGCAGGGGCTTGAGAGTTAGAGATGCGCGCACACACTTACCTTAGACATGATTGCGAGAAGTACTCTTGATCAAAAATGCATATAGAGTCTCTTTTTGCCACGGCTCAGTTGAAAAACATGGTGAGGAAGTCGAAAAGTACAGATATTTAAATTGTAACGTTCTGCCATAAAAGTGGCCACCTTTTATTCCCTTCCTTTCTTATACAGCCCTTAATCCCTTTAAAATTCAAAAGGCGCCAATTCAAAATTTTTAAATTTTGACTAAAAACCATGAAACTCCCTGTGGATCGAATTTTTTTTTCTCAGAATTAAAAAAACAGCCGGTTTTCTCAAGAAATCGGGGTCGAGAAACACGAATATAATGTTATCTCCTCGATCTGATCACTCTCCGTGGAGGGGGTTCTATACTAGAACGGCAAAAAAGTTTAATCAATAAAAAGCCCGAAAATGTTACAGCATCCTTTTAGATGTGTTTGCGTGGCGCGAAACGAAAAAATTACTCATATATTTTTGTCTTATAAACAGTGTTGTGCGTTTGGCTCGTTTGCGAGCCAGTGGCTTGCGTCCCTTTGAGAGTACGCGAGCTGCTCGCTCGCCAAATAGCTATGTCCGCGAGCCATATGGCTCGCGAGCCATATTGCTCGCCAAGGTTAAGAACAAAGTGACAAGAGCTTCTTAGCTCGCGAGCCATATGGCTCGCATCTATAATAAGCGTATGGTTCGGCTCGCGGAAAATATTGTTTGCTGAAATAAAGCCTAAATCTAGTTTATTTTTTCATTTTTTTTACTTTGTCTTTAACAATAAATTGACGTTCAAAACTCACATAAAAGCGCGAGCCGAACCATTTGTTTTGTTTGCGAGCCAAATGGTTCGCGATACAGATGGCTCGTATTGTTTTGGCTCGCGTTCGCCTCGCTTAAAAAAACAAGTACGCGAGCCAATTGGCTCGCATATATAAAAAAGGCGAGCCATATGGCTCGAACCCATTTGGCTCGCTAGGACATGCGATTTTAGGTCTTTCATTTGGCTCGCGCGAGCCAAATGGACAACACTGCTTATAAATTTGGTTTTAGAGCCATGTTTTGTCGACAACTCGAGGTTGTGATCTCAGACAAACTTGTTTAGAAGCAAAAGTTGGATTAGCATTATCAATATCAGAATCTCTGGGTTATTTCAAAAATGCGCTAAAAGTCGAAGTGGAAAAGGGAAGAAACTATCGAAAAAAGGTTGATTAGTCTTCTGTTGCATTTCGATTTTCAAGGCATTTTTGAAAGAGTTTAGAAATTTTGATATTGATAATGATCTTCCAACTTTTAATTTTGCAAAAGTTTGCCTGAGTTTGTAACACGAGTTGTCGACAAATATGGCTTTAAAACCGCATTGAAAAAACAAAAAAAAACTATGAGTGATCGTTCCATTGCGAGACTATCTCTTTAATAGCTTTCACCCTCCCTTTAAGTCACGAGTTCAACCTCACCCTCGACACCTTCGATTTAGCAACTTTTCGTAAATGTTTTATTGTTAGCTTGTGCATTTCTGTAAAACAGTCAAAACTCGTTTATCCGATACCTGATTTTTTAAAAAGTGTTGGTTAACCTTAGAATGGCTTTGGAAAAACGATGGGCAAAATTATAATCCTTGCAATATTTCGGACTAGACTGGCTGAATCACATTTGGCAAAAGACTTCAAAATTGGCATAAAAAAGAAGCAAATTCGCTGAAATGCAGCAAAAATATTTGGCGTTGTGTGGTTTTGAAAACAGCAAAATCGCAGCAAAAATTTTGCTGCATTTCAGCAAAATTTGCTGCATTTCTTCGTTCCCTACATATTACGCATCTTTCATATTTTAACTATTTTGTTTTTGCTTTTTTCTATCTGGTGTCAAAAAATGATGAACCAACCGTATAACAGCAATAACTAGGCTACATGCATCCCGTAAAAGTCACTCTTGAAATGGAGGGAGGGATTTTCATATAAGCATGGTCTAGATCACAGGTTCAGATCCCCCTGGATGCACACCCTATTTTTCACTTTATTTTTCATATTTTATTTTCAAGTTTGGTATGAAATAATGCTCATTCTCATGGCTATTTGACAAGACTATCAGCGCATGGTTAAACAACTATAACAGCTGAGTTGAAGGCTGAAGCCTACCTGAATTTGCTACCTTATTTTGGGTTTTTCTCTGATTGATATTTCTGTATTTTTTTTACAATTGCACGTTTTGTATACCAATGTGTAGCCATGATTTTAGGCTATGGCTCATATCTAGGCTATAATAAAGCTGTAAATTGAATGAAATTAAAATTTCAAAACGTCAAATGTAGGCCATCCTACCGTCAAACATACTCTCTTTTCACTTGGTCAAACCTTCGCAGCTACCAGCTTTATTATAGTAATTTTAATGTAAAAAATTTATATTTGGATATTTATACCCGGAAAAATCGGTGACAGTAGTTAAGCTACCTGCGAGCTTTTCTATTCAAAACACAGAAGATTTTCATTTAAAACAATATGAATAAATTGCAGACGAATAAAATTCGAACTTAAGCTTTTTCATTATTTTCCGAATTTTTTCGGACCACCCTGTTCACAGGAGGGGGTAACCAGGTGGGAGAGCACAGTTTCGGTACCCAGCATTCCCTATTGTCGAATAGCCATGAGAATGAGCATTATTTTCATACAAACTTGAAAATAAAATATGAAAATAAAGTGAAAAATAGGGTGTGCATCCAGGGGGATCTGAACCTGTGATCTAGACCATGCTTATATGAAAATCCCTCCCTCCATTTCAAGAGTGACTTTTACGGGATGCATGTAGCCTAGTTATTGCTGTTATACGGTGGTTCATCATTTTTTGACACCAGATAGAAAAAGCAAAACAAAATAGTTAAAAATATGAAAGATGCGTAATATGTAGGGAACGAAGAAATGCAGCAAATTTTGCTGAAATGCAGCAAATTTTTTGCTGCGATTTTGCTGTTTTCAAAAACCACACAACGCAAATATTTTTGCTGCATTTCAGCAAATTTGCTGTTTTTGCGAACCATGCTCAAAACACAATTCCAATAACGATTTTGAAAAAAGAAGGTGGCAGATTAATAGAGTTTACCAAAAGTCAAACAGTCTTTTTGCCGAAATTTAGTTAAATAAAGTTGACCTGGATATTTGCAGATTTTTCGCTATGTTATCCACCTACTGTTAGCCATTTCCTGTATTTGGTTGCTGAAAGGATAGAGGTAGTCAAGTCCTGTGCTTTTCAATAGCTAAATAGATGGATATTTTTAGGCGACACCCTCAGTTTACTCCTGTGCCTCTGGGTGGAGGAGAGGACTTGGATTGGGTGGTTTGGCTGGAGGAGGCCTACCAGGAGCTATTGGCTATGGGCTGGCATCGGAGAAGTGTAAGTTGGACATTTTCCACGTATTATTTGAGGATTCACAGTCGACTGCAGATAAAGTTGCATACAGTTAACAGAAATAATCCAAGCTTCCAAGTCCTTCTGCTTATTCCAGTAGCACCAAAAATGCCAAACATCGTGAAAAAAAACATTTTCATGGTGCTTTTGGGAAGTCACCGGATCAAAGAGTATAGCCCCAATTGGATATGGATATTTTATGGTCCAAAAATTTCTTTTTGGTGCAAATCGGCTCTTTTTTCGCCCAAAAAGGTCGATTTGTGCCAAAAAAGAGCTGATCCAAAAGATCCAATTTGCACCCAAACCTTTTGCACCAAAAAGAGTTAAGTTGCACCGAAAAGAATTTTTTTGCGCGAGAAAAAATGCATATTTGCCCGATTTCCTATCTCCACTGTAAGTAACTTAGAGTTCATTGACTGTACAAGGTCAAAGTTGGTCGATAGCAATATACCGTATTCTGTCTGTTAGAGCAGCACTCTTCATTTGAACGGCACTCTCTAATAGAGTGGCAGAAGTCGGTCCATGGATTTTTTCTGGTGCAAAAACATTTATTTCGGTGCAAATCGTACCTTTTCGCGCCAAAAAAAGCCGATTTGCACCAAAAAGAAATCTATTCATTATATTTCTGTTTTATTGCATTTTGAACGTGAAGTTTTAAAGGGCATGCCCGTGCGTTAAGGCGCGAACCAGCAGTTTTTTTTCAAATTTTTTCGAATCATCCCATTTTTCACTTGTTCTGCGTTAATCTGATATACCGTATATTCTCTATTAGAAGGCCCGGGCCTTCTATTTTTCAACCTAAAAAAGTCGGAAAAATTTGGGTAGATTTTGAGATTTTGCGTGCTCAACCAAAATTTTAAAAGTGGAATCAGGTAAGCTCGTGCTAACTAAGAAAACGCGAAAAAGATTTGCAAATTTCTTTTTCTAGGCTGATATATAGGTCCTCAAGGGGGCTTCTATTAGAGAGGCCTTCTTTAGAGAGGGGCCTTCTAATCGAGAATATACGGTACCGTATTTACTGTATTGAGTCCCATGGGGAGTTATTTTTCAACCTCTAAAAAATCGGAAAATTTTGTGGTCGATTTTGAGATTTTTGGGTGCTCAACCAAAATCTGAAAGTGTAATCAGGTGAACTCGCGGCAACTAAGAAAACGCAAAAAACAGATTTGCGAAATGTTCGCTCTAGGCTGAGATATAAGGTCCGTAGGGTGGGGACTTATTAGAGGGTGGAGTTAATACAGTAAATACGGTAGATGACCTTATACTGCTTTTAAAAACTAGACAGAAATTAAAAAATCTAGACGAGAACGAATATAAAAATTTATCGAGAAAGAAAAGAACTGCTGGTTCGCGCCTTTTTCCCATCGGGCACGATCATGCCCCTTTAAGTGCATGGGGCTCTATTAGAGATAATACGGTATCTATAAATTTCAGATGTGGTTGGGCAGTTTCTTCACTATTATACCTGCTGTGAAAATTACCCATTCCAGTGCTGTTTCCAGTTTGAAACCTGGGCTGTGTAGTCATGCATTAAAAGACATAGCTACTGTATTTCTGTCCATATGCTTAACTTTTCCGTGTTTTAGAGTGTTCCTGTCAGTGATGATTGTGATTTTGGTGGGACTATGTCTGTTTTCTGTAGGCAGATTTGTGTCTTCCAGGCAGGAGTAACACTACTTGTTTGCAGCTGTTTATTCTTTGTTTCAATAGAACAGTATATTTGCAATCCTTTTTATTGCCTCACTTGCTGTAATCCACATTAAATAAAAATGTAGAAATGGGATCAATCAATAGTTTGGCTATTTGGGGCAATGGCCAGCTATATAAACAACCGAAAATTTCACTGTAAAGCAGGCTGCGCCGCATATGGAAAAAGCTCACACCGGAAAAAGAAAACCGAACTGAGTAAGCCCTGAATAAATAGAAAACGGAAATACGTGCTACGCAAACAGACTGTATTATACTTCATGTCGCTGGCCAAATCGGGATTTCACCCAAAAGCGTGCGAAAAACTGGAAAATTTTGCAGATAAAAACCATTTTGACCAAAATTTGACTTTATGCCCTGGGAGACCGAGGTAAATAAGTCAGCCAATGGGGATCTTTTATTATCTTGCTTATCAATAGACTGACGGCTAGCGACTGTGAGGGCTTACAACTAGCTTTTTACGGCTACCAGACAATTTCCAATATTTTCGCAAAATGTCGCACGACATTTTCTATATTTTTTCAGTTAATCCGGGCGAAACAACCGAATTTATCGAAAAAATATTAGAAATTGTCTGGTCGCCATTCTTAGCATTGTCCCCAGATACAGTCGACCCTCTATATAACGGCCCTCCTTGGACCGGCCGCAGGGGCCGTTATATTGGAGGGTTGACCTTTTTAACTGTAAACTACTTGAGGGATGAACTTATTCAATACCTTAATACCTTGCAATTAGTACATTTTTTCTAGTGCTGCGCATTTGTGTTTTTGCGATGTTGCGATGCGATGTTTTTGGTCCGAGGACTTGCGATGCGATTTTTGCGATGTTTCAAACTTGCGATGCGATGTTGCGATGCGATGTTTAAAGGCTGACCTCTTCCTACTCGGTGTCCCCGCCAATTCAAATTTTCCTTGATCATTGGACTTCTGTACGGATTTTTCCGCCACGTTTCTAACAAAACTAGGCCTGAAATCAAATTTAGGCTTAGTTTTGTTAGAAACCTAGCGGAAAATCCGTACAGAAGTCCAATAATCAAGGGGAAAATTTTTGAATTGCGGGGACCAGGGTAGGAAGAGGTCAGGCCTTTAAGGCAAAATCGTGCGATGTTGCGATGTTTGCGATGCGATTATCGCATCGCACGCAGCACTAATTTTTTCTGTATAAATCGACGCCTTTATTTTGAGGACTGATTATGAGGAGGTGGTTGAATGATCTCCCAGTAATATTTAAAAAAAAAAGTATAAAAGTCTAGATAGCTTATTGGCAGAACATCGGAAACCGCTAAAAGTGGCAGTGGATTCGGTAGTGAATTTTCAGTCAAAGAAATTTTATCAAGTTTAACTATTTTGTGTCATTTCTTTTCAAATTTAGCTGGTAAACTATTCTTAGAATTAAAAAAAATCCCTTTGGTAATAGGCATGCCCTTTTAATACACCTCTTTGTGCTGTTCTCTCTCTGCTGTTTTCAAAAAGAAAAGTAGGATTTCAAATAATAGGAATAAATATATAGATGGTGCAGGTGTTGAAAACAATAAAATTAAAAATAATAATAGAATACATTTTTGACAAAGTTTTTTGCGATTAAAATCACATGTTTTCCGTGGGGGCCTTCGGGACCGAGCCATAGGGGCCTTATATCGAGGGTCTAACTCCATATGTTTTAGTCAAATCCAACCAAATAGGGCCAAAGGGCCGTTATATCGAGAGCTGACTGTATACCGATCGCTCGTTTTTAAGAGTATGCGTTAATAACTACCGACTCCACAGCACGGCAGGTTTCATTCGCATGAATACCGCTAATATCCAGCGAATATGACTCAGTCAGAAAACTGGTAATTCTACCTTTATTTCCAAAACACACAACGAAACGAAATTTCTATGAAATTGGCAATGAATAGCAATGAGAACAAAAAATAAAATGAGCACTCTTTAAAACAGACAGCCCAACAAAAGCTTTTTAGTGAAACCTAGTTCTTCGGCGACCATCAACAGCGGGAGAGAAGACCACGACAAAACTTCTTGAGGACGACGGAGTGGAAGGAGGCTTGCCGAAACGTCCTCAGTCAGAGGCTTGCCAGAGACAATCTCAGTTTCCTTCACAGGCGGCTTCGCGGAGGTGCTGATCTTGTTGCCTTCAGCGAATCCTACAAAAAGATGACATCTAAGCACACATGCAAAATATACCTGCTCAGATTTCACAGAGACAATCACTTGTTCAACTGGCACCGAGACATGTTCCATCTTCACTGCATCCATTTCTTTTTGGCGTCTCGACACAGTCCTGAATATTAGCTATGTAAACATATCAAGTTATATCTCAGCGCTCACCTTGGCTTCACCCAGAGTAACGACTTCAACGCCTGTGGCAGGACGCTTATCCGATTCTCCAAGATTCTACAAAGAGTTTTGTTAAAAAAAACGCCTGATATAGAAACGACAAACCTCAGCAAAGACGTCAGCAAACCCGAATGACGAATTGGATCGATTTCCTGGTAGTTCTTGCAAGTGATAAGGTCATCTCCCCGCGATGACGGAAACTTTCTGCACTGGCTTGATACTTCATCCTGGAGTGGAAATAGTGCAGATATAAGAGAAAGCAAAAAGTATAAGAAACCTTGATGAGAGGGACAACCTCACGGATCCAGATCTTGTACTCGCGACCATCCTTCACCTGCTGCTCAAAGCTGACGCTGAGGAATTTGCCGCCAAACTTCTTGCTTGAGTACTGAAGATCTACGCACTCCACCAAAGGACTTTCGAGAGCAGCCTTTTTCAGAGCTTTGGCGACGAATTTGCGCACCTTCGTCCTACTCGCCACTCGCAGCTTGATAGACTTCGGCGGCTCGACTTCTTTCGGCTCACCTTTTCCAAACAGATAGTAGCAATAGCCTTGATTTTGCAGAACATTTTCGAAAAGCTGAAAAATGAAAATATAATTGCGATGGAATAAAAAGCGAGCAACACAGTGTTACAAGAAATTCTCGCGCTTTTAAACAGCCAGAACTTTTTCTATGACGCTAATCGGAAATTATGTAACGCAGTTCCACTTAGTTAGCTCTAACCGTTTTTTGGTATATGATGTGAAAAGCACGATTTTCGCTCGGTCCCCGTAGTTTAGGCCTTGCCCATCCATAGGCATTCTACTACTCAGGACCCAAATCACAGGGGGTACCAAGCAAAATCGTGTGTTTCACAATATTCACCACAAAAATTGTTAGAGACAACTGAGCCGAATTGCGTTTACAGAATTTCCGATTCGCATTATAGCAAAAAGTTATGGCCGTTTAAGAGTGGGAAAATTTTTATAATCACCCTGTACTTTTTCAAGATACTTGTAACGCAAAACTTTTACACTCAGACTTCGTTACACCGAAGTTAAGTACCTTCCGATATAACGTAACCTTCTCTATAACGAACCCTAGGATCGTTTCAATAATAAAGTCGGTCAAATTAAACCCCCATATAACGTATCACTCGTTATAAGGTACCCCTAGGGTCAGGGTTGGAGGGGTGCGTTATAACGAAGTTTTACCGTGATTAAATTTGTTCAGATACCGAGTACATAAACAAAAATAAAGTTAAAAAAACGCTAAAGTCGCGAAAAAAATTAGGTTTTATGAAGACAGAAAATTGGTAGACTGGGTTCATTTAGTCGATATCGCAGCCAATGTAAAAGCTGCGGAAACATAATGTCCTGAAAAGAAAATTTGTAAAATTTTTATTTTTCGCAGACGCTTGTGTTAACACCAGGGATGAGAATTTATAGTTAACTAGGCTTTTTTCAAATACATCAACCGGCCTAACCGGCCCTGCTCGAAAATAATACTAAATGTAGTCAGGGCCGCAATTTGGGGGGGGGGGGGGTCATAGGGGTAATTACCCCCCCCCTTAGGGTGGCCGAAGGCCACCCTAAGGGGGAGGTATTCTCTAGAGGGAGACTGCTGTAACCAAGGTTTTGTGATTTTTTTTCACTATTTTGTAAAGTTTTCACTAAAAAACACGTAATTTGCACATATTTTATTATATAAAAAACTTGTAGGTAGATTAATTGGAATGTGTCAAAGATATAATTATAATTCAAAGTTACAAAAATGAATTTGTGAAAAAGTTAATTAAGAACTTACAGTCCAGTCTCGATTTAACGTACCCCCATTTTTTAAAACCGAGAGCTGAAAAAAAGGAACAAAACAGAGAAGATACCTAAGGTCTCGACTGTATTTGCTCGCTACATTAAGAAGCTGACGAGCCAGCCACAAATAAAAAATGTTTTGAGAAATTCAATGGCTGATGAACGTCTAAATCATCTGGCTCTTATTTTTGTTCACAAAGACATAAGTTTGCCAGTTCAAGATATAATTAACGAATATGCTAAGTTTAACCATCGTTTATGCTTTGCTTAAATCTGTTAAAAATAAATAATTGAAAAAATCTAATAAATATTGAAAAAAATTGCAAAAAAAGATAAGAAATACACAAAAATCTCATTTTTAAAAATTACCCCCCCCCTTTACTTGAATCTGTAGGGTAATATCAAAGAAATTACCCCCCCCCCCCTTGAAAAAGTTGAAGTTGCGGCCCTGAATGTAGTGACAAAAGCCAAATTGAACGGCCAAAGCCAAAAGTGCCGGCCAAAATTTGGCTCGACCGAATTCAAACTAAAGCCGAAAACACACAAAGCTGACCACCAGGGTGGTGTCTTCAGCCGGCTGAGGTTAAACTCAGCCATCAGCCGGCTGAGGTTAAACTCAGCCATCAGCCGGCTGAGGTTAAACTCAGCCATCAGCCGGCTGAGGCTGAGATAAAAATTTATACCCGGCTGACGGCTGAGGAAAAACTTCAAACTTCAGTCGGCGGAGGCTGAGGGTGATGGCTGAGATAATCGTCGAGTATACAACTCTGGTGACCACCCTATTGTTGGAGTGTAATGAGGATGAGTTGTGCAGGTTCGGATAGGAAGAGGTGGTGTTCATGCCCTGGTTGATTGTGTATTCACTTAGCTGGAGCTGTGACCGAGGACTGGAGTACAGTCTGCAATGTGTTACTTTAGGTTAAAGCTTACGGTACTTTGTGAATAAGAGTGAAAATCAGGGTTGGCCGAACTAAATCCGATCAATCCGTGGCAACTTCGACAGCGACCTAAAAAAATTGTCCAACCCTATTTAAAATTTAAAAATATTAATCCTGCAGGAACTGTGTATTTGGTCTGGTGACTTATGCCGAAAGGCAGGTTACCTGTCCATTTTTAATGCCTGTCTTTTAAACTTTTTTTTTTGGAAAGGCTTCAGGTTGGTTGTAGTGCTGGTAGTAGAGGAGCCTGCAGCCATATTGTTGGTACGAACGAATTGAATCGTCCAAGCACATTCCCGTGCTCGGCTATCTCATCCAGATAGGTGACCTCAAAGTTATAGATTTTGTTCTCAGCAATTTTTTAACATGCGTACTCAGGTATATTTTTGTCAAAAAATCACTGTTTTTAAGCCTATTTTTTGATCAGCTCGAATATCTCTTGCTTGGCATCTAAGTCCTTACACAGGGTCACACTGCATGCTAGTGGAGGTTTCTCATTATTTTGAGACAACCAGCATGTAAAACGTGCGTAAAACGAGGGCGAAAAGCCATTTAGGCTTTAAAAAGTAGCTTCGGTGGTGCAGTGCGTAAGCGTTCGTGTTTTAAGGTCATAAAAGAGTGCGCAAGTTCGATCCCGCATGCGTGAACTTCTCTTTTTTGGCTTGTTTTACCAGTTCTAGGGGTAATTTGGGTCGCTGATTCCGAATCTGGCATCGAAAAATAATAATAATTACCTCTAAAAGTGGTCAAACAAGCCGAAATAAATAGCTTGCCACCACGTGGGATTGAACCTGCACACCATTTTGGGCCAAAAACACAAACGCTTACGTACTGCGCCCTGGAGGCCACTTTTTCAAACCTAAATGACTTTTCCCCCTCCTTAAAAGGGCATACCAGCGCGTTACACGGTAATTTTTAATTTGCAAAGGCGGGGCCCAGCCATATTCAAAAAGAGAATTATTTTTAAATGCGAATTTGTTATTGTTATGAAAAGCACAGTAACAGTCTTATAACATGGGTAGCTCAGTGGTAATGTGATGAT
The DNA here is from genome assembly GCA_004194705.1 of Ditylenchus dipsaci. NCBI lineage: Eukaryota > Metazoa > Nematoda > Chromadorea > Rhabditida > Anguinidae > Ditylenchus > Ditylenchus dipsaci. The sequence continues at coordinate 336,674 of SADC01001338.1, forward strand.
GCAGTCCGAACTTGGTCGAGTTCGAATCCAACACCGTGCATGGCTAATTGTATAAAATGACAAATTTGCATCTAAAAATGGTTCTTGTTTGAATATACCTGCCCCCCCCCCCTTGCAAATGTGAAATTGCCCGTGTAACGCGCTGGTATGTCTTTTTAAGGAATCCAAATTTTCTAGCAGAATTTCAAAAAGATGGCTTTTTTTGGCAAAGTATGATCAAAAGCAAGCGTGCATATGACTTCAAGTCTACATATACCTTTTCGGATCCATCAAAAAAAACAAGCCAATTTTTGAAAATTTGTTTTCAAATAACCCAACAAAAATTTTTGGCATTCATTTATAACCAACTTTTCAACGTTTGCTTTGCTATGATAGCTATTGACTAATTGCAGGCATATTAATTATCTGACTGATTATGGCCAACACCAATTTTTCACTGGATTTAGATCTGGTAGGTCTTGCAATTTACGGTAAAGTTTATAGAGAGAAAAACAGTTTTTAGTAGTGTTAACAGTTTATTGGTGTGGCAAAAATAATTCGTGTATAGTGCGGTGTTTTTCAGTGATCTTTTGCTACGGTGCAGTTAAAAAATTTCAACCACGGTCAAAGTTTAGTTTGCAGTCGACTGTTTTGATGAAATTAGTTTTGATTGAATGATAAAAATAGACCATTCGGCCGATTATGTTAAAGGACCATGCTCTTTGCGCCCAGCGACATGTGCAAATTTGAATTGGCGGGGGACACTTCTCTTTCGTCTCAAACATTACTCTTTGTAGTAATGTCGAACGACTCCAAAGAGTAAAGTTTGAGACGAAAGAGAAGTGTCCCCCGCAATTCAAATTTGCACATGTCGCTGCGCGCAAAAAGTATGGTCCTTTAAATGATTATTTTTTGACTTGCGGTCAATAGTAATTAATTGTATGAAAATAATGGAAATTTTAAATAAAAAATGTCTGCCTGTCCTCCGACTCTGCCGAGTTGATAACTTACTTATTTTCAGCTCGAAAAAAGAGATCCAAGCAAACGAGCAAGACCGCCGTAATAAAGCTACAGCTTCAGCGCCCGGCTATTCCGAACTCACTGGTCAAATAGCTGGATCTGCTCCCCAACACCCAAACGCCCAGCCAATGGTTTGCCTGTTGAGCCTAGCTATGACACTGACTTTGACACATTGGACGAGCCTGTTTGGGACACCATCAACAGAGATTTGAAACTAGTCAGTGGCAAATTTGCCCAAGTACTGGTGCCGGCCAAGAAGGAGCAAAATGTGCTAAAGAACTGGGATCTGTGGGGCCCACTCTTTATTTGTGTGGCTCTTTCATTGTAAGACTGAATACTAGGATTCTCATAGTTATTTCACTGTAAGAAATTTTTTAGAATACTTCAAGGTAATGCATCCAGCAAAGGCCCTCAATTCACTCAGGTGTTCTCGCTAGCTTTCTTTGGCTCCTGTGTAGTCACCATGAACATCAACTATTAGGGGGAAAATGTAAGTATTGAAAAAAATTATTAAATAACTAGCCCTAAAATGTAGCTTTCCTATCTTCTAAAATTATAACAGGCATTTACTAGTTGACTGTGATACAGTTCGCTCGAGTCTAAGCACACATAAAATAAAGAAAAACATTTATTAACCGTGAGATAGTGAAAAAATTCCGGTAGTAACCTCTTAAGTATCTTTTCTACTACAGTTTGACGCTCGTTATAATGTCCCTCAAAGAGACCAGCCAAAATAGGACTTTATCGCGAGCGGGACGCTATGTCGAGCGTCGTTATAACGAGCGTCGACTGTAATCACAGTTGTCATACTAAGTGTTACAAATACATTCAAAGTCTTCTAAGTCTTCCTAAGCCTTCTAAGTCTTCTACCACAAGTCTTCTAAGTGTTGTTAAGTCAGTTACCCATTTGCGGGTGATTGCACTCCGAACCGTGAAATTTGGGTTTCGAATCTAGATCCGGAAAGTCTACTAGAAAAAATCGAATACGGGTATCTATACAGTCATTGGACTACAATTTTCAGGGCTTTGCATCCACTCACCCAAAATATGAAAAATAAGAAACGTAAAACGAGATTTCTTTCACCAAACAAGTAAAAATTCAAATTCGAGTACCCGATCGGAAAATTTTGAAAAAACTTGAAATTCAGACACCTAAGTCACCTAATACCTGAGTCACAAATCACCTGACTAGAAAATTTGGGTGCTCAACACTCCTAGCCATCATAATACAATTTGTGACTTGTTAGAATAATTCAATCATATGCTTTGCTAAACAGTCGTCTATTGAAACAACACCACCCTCCGTTGCGGACCTTCTGTAAAAAGTTTGAAATTATTCAAAAACAAGCCGGTAAATTTTTGCTGTATCAGGGTTAGAAAAAAGACTCTAACAAAGCGCACGAAAATTTTCGAACCCAGCGAAGGATCGGAATGCATGGTACTTGATGGCTACTCTAGTAATTGGTGAAAAGGCTCTAGATAAACTCGCCAACAGTAAATTCGCCAACGGTGAATTTGCCAACAGGTAAATTCGCCAACAATTTTTTAAGGTTACAGGTTCGAATCCTAGTGGTGGCAAACTTCATTTTTTTTCCTAAAATGGCTTTTAAAGGGCCAGGAAGCCTCAGGGTGGCAGGAGAACACCAAACAGCCATCCACTTTCAAGTAGATGATTATCGAGGCTAGGAGGATCTGGCAAAAACGAGATTTGTCGAAACGAGATGGTCCATTTCAGGTCCACCTCCAGCTGGTCCATTTACAATGGTGTTAATGCATTCTAACTAGTAAGGATCTAGTCTGAATTATTCATATCTAACTTAAACGGCCCGATCTGCCCTCAGTGATCCAGGTCCATCCACATTGGTCCTAATCAACCTTCATGTTGTTGTACTCGGCCAAGGGATTGGCCGCTTCGCCACACGACCAATACACTCCACATTGCAAGGGATAATGGAACATATAGTACATGCACTAAATAATAAAATAAATAATCAAAGTTAGATACGTGTACTGCACTAGGCAAACCTATAAAAGAAGTTGGAAAGATATCTGTGGGAAATATCTATAGAGTACCTTGAAAATATATCTAATTCGGATGAGTAAAATTCTGGATAAGGATACCTGATTGGAAAAGGTCCTAGGTAGTTTTTCAACCCCCCCCCGTCCTAGTCCAATAAAACTTTTTTTAAAAAAAATATTTGCCACAACTAGGATTCTAGCCTGTCACCTTAAATATTTGTTGGCGAATTTACCTGTTAGCGAATTCACTTGTTGGCGAATTTACCGTCGCCCTGGTGAAATAGCTAGTTTGAATGGTAAAGACCGGGCACGAACAATTGTGTCCGGCGGCTAATTAAAGGGACAATAAGACTTAAAGGGGACAATTGTGAGCGGCACAAGCGTGTGTGCAACAATTGTGTGCGGCACAAGACCGATAGTATGAAAGGGACGGTTGTGCATGGTGCCGATTGCAAAAAGTAAAACTAAAACTAGAGCACACTTTTATTAGAGATTAAGCTTCGTAAAAAACTAACGAATACACATCCAAACCGTTAAATCTCACATAGCCATCAAAAATTCTGGTAGAGACACTGGTGGAAAAGAGAAGGAATATTTCTCTGACATACAAGCGAAAAGACAAGCGAAAAAGAGACACCGATAAAGATTTATTGACACATACACCAAAACAACAGTGTATAGAAATGACAAAATGAAGATGTTGTGCAAAGGAGACCAGCATTCTTTGGATCCATCAATTCTAATTGCGCCATCCAACGATCTCCTGCAAATGAAGTTCACAGTACACTCCTAGCAACTAACATGCTCAAAGATAGGGCTCACCGAATCCCTGTACACTCCATTACTGCATTGTCACATTTTGCTTGATGAATTGAGACGTAGAGAGAGCGACTCAAGAACTATCTCGTAATGGGGATCGAGTAAATCCAGAGTCTCCTGGAGGAACTTGAGCTGCAAATGTTAGATTATCAATGAGAAGAATAGAAAAGGCAAAATTGGAGAGCGACAGAATCACTCGGCATTAACAATGAAAAGTTTTATACTGCCCCAACTCGTACTTACCGTAATTCCTCTAATAAGCCGCCCCCCCCCTAAATTCAAAAAACTGGTTTCTGGCATTGTGTTTTTGACCTATGTTTCGAAGACCACTGTTAGGCAAGTCACCATCTATTTTGTAGCTCATCTTACTGGCTACAAATTGAGGGTAACTTGCCAAAGAGGAGTCTTCGAAAAATGGTCAAAAAACAATGCCAAGAACACGATTTGAATCACAGGGGGGCGGCTTATTAGAGGAATTACGGTAAGTTGAAAATAAGACCTACATCAACGAAATCGGGTGAGTGCAGATAAACCACAGCATGAATAAAGTCTCGAAGAGCTTCTGCACGGTCAGTCCCTTTATACGACGGTGAATTGTTGTCTGTCCCTGGAGATGACTAAATTGACACTCTAAAAACCGAAAACTGAGGGCAAAAACACTGACCACTGCGCTGTTCCTAGTGAGTCCGTTCAGGTGCTGCTCATTCCCAGAATCGGAAGACTCATCGGTTTCCACCTTGTCTGTACACCCATTGGAGGAAGCGAAGCATTCTTGCCGGCAGTGATTTCTCAACTTTTAGTTGTTGCTGCTGTTTCACATTCGTCGGTGCCGGTATAGAAAACTTGCTTCTGGGAGGAGCCACCACTCATCAGACGATCCTTCAGATAGAAAAACTGAAGACGGCTGCAAAAAATAGATTATTAACCCAAAACACGAAAAAATATTGCGCTCAAGAGATTTCTAACACCCAAGAGCAAATTTTTCTCTAACCATACGGCTTCAAACTCAAAATCCGCACATTGTTAAACATAAAAAGACATCGACAAAGAAATCTGGATTTTTTTAGAAACACGTCCAAGCACTCGCCTTAAGTTTCACTCCTCTTGCTGCACATCACTCGAAGAAATAGGTGGTTGACGAAGTGACGAATTTATTTGCTCCACTACGCTTTTGCCTCCGACTGCTCCTCTCGCTCTTCAGAAGAACTGCTGCTGTAATTGTGGACCTGCTGGAGATGACGAAGAGAAATTCTGCACTTTGCGATTCGCCTTGCCTCCATATTCCTCTTCAAAGCTTTTGCAGACGCTAGACGAAGTGCAACCACCATCTTGTTGTTGAACAGAGAGGAAGGAAACAGTTTATCGGTCTTGACATGTGGCTGTCTGGAAGACGAATTCTGCCTCTGAGATTTGCTCGGAGACACAAACCTGACCCGCTTTTCAACCAAAGATCGAGGCAAAGAGAACTTGCTCGGAACTTCATGCTGCTGCTCAGACGAATCCCAAAGATTGTTTCCACGTTCATCTCATCTGTGTATTCCATAGCAATTTTCGGCAGCACTGGTCTCAGCACTAAATCCATCCCATTAGTGAGCTGAAAAATTTCATTAAACTTCATCGGTCAAACTAAAAGACCTACTCCTTTACGGCGAACAGATCGATCATATGGAAACGGAGCAAATTTTCTTTCCTTCTGCACATTCTTCTTAGACTTTTCGTATTGCTCTTGCAAGGCCAGCTTTTCAGTGTGCATTTGGACAATCTCTGCAAATGAAATGGACAAGTAAATAAACACACATAAATAAACACAAATCAAATCGCTGTAACACGCTGCTATTTAATTGTACCCCTCTTTAAGCTAACAAAAAGCACCTTACCTCTGTATGGCCTGCGAAGTCGCAGAAACATCATACCATGCATCAGATCAGACCTTGATACAACGAACTCTTCACAGCACATCTCGATGAGAATCTTGCTTGGACTGTCACGCGAAAAATTTACGGAGTTCCTACAGAAATAAGAAAGTTACCAAAAGCAACAAAAAAGAGAGAGAAATGGCTTACATCTTTAGCTAAGACGACCTTGTACTTTGCGAGATAAGCGGTTTGCACTTCTTGGTATGATATATCCTTGATTCAGCGCCGAGTTTGTAGGCCAGGTCCACAAGTCTTCTTTTGCCCTGAAAGTAGCAACTTTATCATATAATGCGTAAACAGCCCGTATACAGCTAATTAAAAAAGGCCTATCTCAAAACAGTCAACCAGTGTGCTGACACAATATTTAATACACCCACCGCTATTGATAGAGTCAATTATTTTCCCGAACATCCAATCATCCAGAGTAGTAGTCTACAGTCGAACCTCGTTATAAGATACACCCAGGGACCGACCCAGCTGTATCTTAAAACGGGTGTATCTTATATCGGGTGTATCTTATAACGAGGTTCTACTGTAACTTTAACAATAATTCACTGGGTGTCCCAATAATTTCCTACCTTCCAATCTTGTAGATGGCATAAGCAACTCAGACAAAAACTGTAAACACTACATATCCATAAACTTCTAATCAATTCTGAATAGATATGTAAAAAATTTAAAAGAACTGCCAAGTAAACATATTGATACGACGTGACCACAACAAATAGGGAGTCGACTATAACTGTCAAATTGCTATATTACAATTTTTTTGCAAATTCACAAGTATCGAGAAGATAGAAAGAAATGAGCTCACCTCCAAGACCATCCCCGAAATTCAGGCTGCATTGCTCTAGCCATCTTCTCGTTTTCATCTTCTCTTTTCTAAAACACGCACTCGAAAATAGCTGCAAAGAACTTTTTGTGAAATGAACTAACCTGCTCTCCACATAGTTATCGCTGGCGAGAAGGTTAGAAGCGGATGTGCTTAATCTTGGGTCCGGATGAGGTAGGTAGAGCGTCGTTTGTCCACATCATCATCCAGTCGAATGCTTACATACTTGCTCATTTCGTCGCATTTGATGAAGGCTTCGAACGTCGGAAATCCCATTTCATAAGCGAGAAGCGCCGGTTGTATCCTGTATCCACTCTGCAATTAAATGGACACTACTATGCATTGAACCTTTTAAGAGCTAAAGGAAACGCACTGAAAGTCCCTTTCCAAATCCTGATTTCGGTGTAGGGGCGAGCTCGAGAATTGAGTGTCAACAACAGCTCATAGATGATTTTTTTGATGGAAGGCTTTTCCACTTGCTTTGGCTCTCCTGGATTGATTCTCATTTTCGGCTTCTGAATTTTTTATGAATGAGGAAGAAATAGAAAAAGTAATTACACAGTGAGACACAGAGCTATAAATAACTTGAACAAGAGGGATTCGGGACACGGAATAAGTACAGGCCATTCAAAACAAAAAATGGTACATTTAAACTCAATTATATGACCCACCGCTTAGACATTCCCAGATTCTACGGGGATGCCTAAGCGGCGGATTCCAGGCATTCTTTTGACTACTGTATATGCTCTATTGATCGCCCCAGATTTCTAAGGGGATGAAAACTAATCACCCACGGGCTATTAAAAGAGCAGACACGGTAATCAATTACTCCAAGGATACTACTTCAACTGTAAGCTCAGAAATTTTAGGCAACAAAGCGTCCAAAAGAGAATAAAAAGACTCCAAAAAGATCAATCAATTAATGTGCGACCTAATCCCAGTACAGTCGACGCTCTATAAAACGAACCCACAGGGACCAGCCGCAAGGGTTCATTATATCGAGCGGCAACTTTAGTCTATTAAAGAAAAAAACGGTTCGTTATATCGAGAGTTCGTTGTATCGAGAGTTTGTGATTGATTTCGGCGTAGCAAAGAAAGAAAAGTCAATGTTTGTGATTCACACTTTTAACTTTCTCCAGCACAGTCATATCGATAATATATAGGTTTGTGATGATGATGATTCAGGGTGTGATAGTATCGTGCCGTCATATTATTCAAGATTGATTGGCTGTATGCTCAAAAAGAACCTTTTTCTGTTCTCATTTTTGAATTCGGTTTAAAATTTTTGAGAGAACCGACAGAACTGGGCGACGGTGAATTCATCCTCAAGTTGAGGACCTCAACCAATTCATCCTCGGTGAATTCATCCTCTAGCGAATTCATCCTTGGTGAATTCATCCTCGGTGAATTCATCCTCCTTTTGTGTCTTGACAGGAAATATAGTTGTGATAATTTTTAAACTTAGGTGGGGTTTTTGTTCACCCTAAATGGTCCCAAACCATCCGAAGCTACCCCAAACCACTCAAAACCACCTCAAACACCCCGAATGGTCTCAAACCATCCAAACCCCTGAGAATCCATGCACCAAACCAAGTGTCGACCACTTGGATCAAAAAAATTTTTACGTTTTCGGGTTCCAAATTAATTTTTTTGCGCTTATTCGAGCATGCTGAAGATGGTTTGACAGAGGTAAAATTACATTTTATGAATAAATTTTGAGTTATTGGTAATTCTTGATTTATCAAAATCAATCGTTAGCGATAAATCGAAAATTTCTTGATAAAACGTGATTTTACCACTGTCCAACCATCTTCAGCATGCTCGAATTAGTGCAGAAAATTTTTTTGGAACTCTAAAAAAGTAAAAAAAATTTGATCCAAGTGGTCGACCACCTGGTTTACGACCACTTGGTATAAATTGGGAGGGGTTGCTGTCACCGAGGTTACTAGTTCGAGTCCCACTAAGTGTAAACTTTTTTTGCTTTCATTTTTAGGCTATCCAGGTGGACACCCACCTGACCAGGAGTTATATACCCAGGAATTTTGGTTAGGGTGGTCAATTCTTGGGCCCTTGTTTGGTCCCGACATCAATAAGGGTGCTCTCTGAGGGTGCCCACAAAATGAGGGTGCTCTCTTAATATATAAAATCAGGTCTTTAAAGATATTCTGCCCAGGACAAAAAGGAGGATGAATTCGTTAGAGGATGAATTCACCGGAGGATGAATTCACCGAGGATGAATTGGTTGAGGATGAATTGGTTGAGGATGAATTCACCTAGAGCCGACAGAACTACGTGCAATTAGAACGGCTCATACTGATTTGGTTTGCGAAAAGGCTGAAATATGCCACGAAAAAGATTATTTCTGCCACGAAAACGACATACACGAAAAAGCGGATATAAGCAGTGTTTTCATAATTCACACTCACAGTGACACTGACATTGACACTGACATGTCAGTTTAGCGAACCTGACATTTTTAAAGTGGTCGTAGACATCAAAAAAGTTGTCTTTTCGAAATTCTGTAAAGTGTGTTAGACAGCTGGCGAATTTCTGATTGAGAAAGGTGTCATCAGAGCTTTGACCTGTCTTTGAAAAAAGTGAAAAAGTAAGTGTCAGTTTCATTTTTAATGTCAGCTTAGCAAAAAGAAGCCTAACTGACACTGACATTTTTTTGCTAAAGGGACATTAAAAATAAAACTGACAATTACTTTTTCACACTTTTTTCAAAGACAGGTCAAAGCTCTGATGACACCTTTCTCAATCAGAAATTCGTCAGCTGTCTAACGCACTTTACAGAATTTCGAAAAGACAACTTTTTTGATGCCTAAGACTACTTTAAAAAAATGTCAGGTTCGCTAAACTGACATGTCAGTGTCAATGTCAGTGTTACTGTCAGTGTGAATTATGAAAACACTGGAAATAAGCCACGAAAAAGCTGAAATGTACCACGAAAAAATTATTTATGCTTTTTCTGTCCAAGACCAACCAAATTTTGCAATATTTGCGGAAATTCAAATTTTTTAGTCATGAAATAACTTGGATCCCTCACAATCCCACCCCGGAATGGCCAAAGCCCCTGAAAGTTAATTTTTGGGGGTTTACTAAAGGGGAGTAAATTTTTTGCGAAAATTCGATTGGGCGGATCAGAATCCCGTCCGATCGCCTGAATCTTTCAGAATTCCACCCTGAACCACTCAAAACCACCATAAACCTGGAATTCTGAGTGATTCAGCCGATCGGACCGGATTCTGATCCGCTCAATCGAATTTTCGCAAAAGTTTAGCCCCCCCCCCCCCCCCCCTAGGTCAACCCTCAAAGAAACAACTTTCAAATTTTTGGTTGGTCTTGGACAGAAAAAGGCATAAATAATTTTTTTCGTGGTACATTTCAGCTTTTTCGTGGCTTATATCCGCTTTTTCGTGATATGTCGTTTTTCGTGGCAGAAATATTTTTTTCGTGGCATATTCAGCCTTTTCGCAAACCAAATCAGTTTATGCCAATTAGAACTCCTGCTTACATTTCAAAAATTCTGAATGGCTGCTGCGGATACAGTTGTTGTCATGACTTTATGCCCTTTTCGATTTTTTCATTTTAGCCACAAATTCTATGAATTTCAGTTCTTTTTTCCAAGCCCTGTGTGTGATCGGCTACTGCCTTTTGCCTAGCGTATTTGCAGCCTTGATGTGCAAAGTTGTCGGCCTTCTAATCTACCAACACACCTCTCTTCTCTTGCTCAGGCTTCTTTTGGCTGCCTTCGGCTTTATGTGGTCCACCTATGGTAAATTTATCCTTCAAAAACCACAATTACGGAAACTATTCAACCCAAATTTTCAGCTTCAATGTCATTTCTGGCAGGCACCCAGCCTGAAAATCGACGACTACTTGGCTTCTACCCAGTCATTTTGTTTTTATTTCGTGGTTTCTTGGCTTGTGCTCTCCAATTCTTAGGCTATGAAAGAAAACTATTTGCAGGACTTTAAAAAAATTACGGACATATCATGCAAACTTCGATTTTTTTGTATACAGATTTATTTATTTGATGCAAATAAAACACATTTTGTTTAGTGAATGGCAGCAAAAAAACAGAAATCTTATTCCAATATTGTTTCCGAGAGTGTGGCCACCAGATTTTCTACTTGAAAGGCTGAAATAAGTTAATTATTAGATGGTGAATGTTAAGTTTTTTGGAAATCAACTGGGTAGGCCTAATAATCAAAGGGACTAGAAAAGGCGCCCCGGCCGAAGGCCGGTGCTAACTGGCCACCTACATACCCAGATTACTTAAACACCTGCCTAGCCTACCTACCTTCCGACCTACCTACCAACTATTATACTTACCCTAGCTGACCGCTTACCTTCCGTACCTGGCCACTTACCTACCGTGCCTGACCACCGACCTAGCCCGCCTACCCTCCGACCTACCCTACTTACCCTTCTACCCACCCTGCGTGACCACCGACCTAGCCTACTGACCCTTCTACCCACCCTACGTGACCACCGACCTACCTACTAACCCTTCTAAAAAAAGTGTCTGACCCTAGGCGGGAACGAACTTTTTTATGTGTCCTTTAAAAAGACAGCAGAAAAAGAAGGTTATATTCAAAATGGTTAATGACAGAAACGAAGTTTTTCAATGAAAATGTAAATAGCCGCAGTCATTGCGCATACACCCTAAAATACACGTGGTCTCCGATGAAATTTCCTGTCCTAATTTTTAAAAGACAGGAAACATGGCCCTATCCCTCAATGGGGGGTTTTTGCCTTGGTCCCCCGGTTGTTTTTTGTGATTTTTTAGGCTTAGGCTGAAATTAGAGGGGGGGTTTAAATTATTTTACCCAGGGTACGTAACTCAAAATTTTGAAAAAAATACACTTGTCCAAGAAAAGTACAATTTGGTCATTTTTCGTCAAAAAGTGCCATCTTATCCAGTGCTTATTGATTTTGAGCACCAATAAATATATAAGATTTTGAACAAAAACTTCAAAAATAAAAAAGATTTTGGGTCCCGAAAAGTACAAATCTTTTTAAAAGTAGAGTTACGTTCGCTGATTTAACCCAGGGCTCTAAAAAGTCCTTTTTGAAAAGATTTGTCCTTTTTTTGGTGCCCCAAATCTTTTTTTATTTTTGAAAATTTAGTCAAAATTTTTTTTCCGCTTCAAAATGGCAACAAGCACTGGATAAAATGACCCTTTTACTTCAAAAACAGTCAAAATGGCGGTATCGTCATTACAAAATAGACGGTTTTCAAAATGAATGCTTGTCAAAAAACAAGGGTTTTCAAATAACGTATTAAAAATGACGGTTTTCAAAATGCTACAACTTTCAAAATAGACGGTTTTCAAAATAGCGGTTTTATATTAGCCGGCTGACAAAATAGCCGCATCAAAATTAGTAGGATTTCCGACCCTACTATAGAATACAAACCCCCCTTCCCCCCCAAAAATTTTTCCTTCTAAAAACTTAAGTGAAAAGTACCCAAATTTATGTCCCAGACCCCGGAAAATATGCGTAAACTCTTTATTAGTCACAACTTCCGTATGCTGGCCTACCCCCAAGCCTAAGGGCTAAGCCTAAACTTGTTGTTTGCAAGGGTAGTTACAGCATTTTTTAAAGGTCGGATTTTGGGGGGGGGGGGTATTATATAGTGGCGCCGGATTTCCCACTAAATCAGCATCTTTCTTTTTAGTCCAAGATATCTTAATCCTTCTTTTTAATCCCTAAGTGTGGTGATTTATTTGAAATTTTGTTGAATTTCTGGTTTAGTTGTTTATGTTTGCATAAATAAAATTACGAGATGGATTTTTTTGCGCTTAGTCACTGTGTAATTTCGTCTCTCTGGTTAGTATAATATCTTCTTCTTCAAAGATCTACACATACCTGAAGTACGTTCGCTAATCCAAAATTTCGGATTTTGGCAGTGGATACCCATAGCAAGGTACCAGATGGTCCTCCTACCCATCCCGTGGTTTAATGGTCTAGGAAAAACTAGTTTATGACTGTTATACAATAAAAGTAATGTCCGCTCCCCCAGGGTTCAAACCTTTAATCTCAAAAATTGCAGGATGAATTTGCCGCCGCCCTCATGATCAACTATACAAATAAGCAGCTCATAGTTAACTGTTATACTTTCCGTGAAAACACGGAAAATTTAGTGTAGAAACCTGCTAATTTTTATACGGCTATTTCGTCAGTCGACTAATTTGAAAAGCGTTATTTTGAAAAACCTCCTATTTTAAAAGCCGATATATTTTGAAAACGTCTATTTAAAAAAAACGCTATTTTGAAATCCGCTATTTGAAAAGCCGTTATATTTTGAAAAGCGAAAATTGCGCGCCGGAAAATTTCGCGCCAACTTTTTTCTTTTAGTCAAAAAGACAAATTTTTAAATAATTTGTTTAAAAGTGATGACATTATCAGGTAGCCCCACGATTTTAGTTTCTTAAAAGGTATCATTTGTTAAAACATGCTCGCAAATAATCACTTTTTTCTGATTTGTTTCATAGTTTTACTTTTTTGTGCCATATTTTGCGAGCATGTTTTAACAAATGATACCTTTTAAGAAACTAAAATCGTGGGCTACCTGATAATGTCATCACTTTTAAACAAATTATTTAAAAAATTTGTCTTTTTGACTAAAAGAAAAAAGTTGGCGCGCAATTTTCCGGCGCGCAATTTTCGCCGCTCCGGGGCGGGGGGTCTTAAATTAGAGTAAATACGGTACGTTAATGGGAGGTTTTTGCTTTTTAAAGGTCAAAAGTTTCTTCTTTCGCTAAAACGATTGGCAAAATCGTAATCCTGACGATATTTGCAGCCAGACTGTGAAAACAGAAATTGAATTAAAAAAAAATCAAGGTAAATAAGTGTCAGACCCTAGGCGGGAACGAACTTTTGGGGTTCGTTATTGGGAGGTTTGACTGAAGAGTGCATTGATCGCTATAGTTAAATATAAATTAGCCCACCCATCCGCCTCTGCTGTTTCTTTTGCTTTTTCAAAAACTTTTTCTTGTGGAATTCTTGATGAGGTCTGGCGATAGTTGAGAAGAAGGTCCTGCTTCGGTGGAATTGGTTTCATCCAGCTTAGAAGCTCTGAGCACACTCCTCTTTAACTCCTTTTTGATCAGTTTTAGATTTCTCTGCATGCTTTGAAGCTGCTCCTTGTGGATTTTGATTTGTTCCACAAGATGGTCTGCAAAGAATGGATGTGTTAAATCATGAAAAAGTTTCAGATTTCGCATACACCCAGCCATGAAAGTGCAAACCTTTTTCTTGCCATGGAAATGCTTTTTTCGCCGCAAAATTTTTGCCGTAGAATACTTTTTTTCTGCCGCTACGCATATTTTATTTTGACGAGAAAAATCATTTCACAGTACGAAAAAATATGCAGCAAAAAAAGTTTTTTGCGACAAAAAAGTATCTTTACGACAAGAAGAAGGTTTGCTCGCTATGAAAATGGTTGTGCCCAGTCAAGTGTAACAATCGTTAAAAGGCATTCTCGCAGCCAATAGGACAATTTTGAAGGCTAGGATACATTTGAAGGATACGTTTGCCACGAAATTTGGCAAACGTAGGTTTTGGCTTTTACGGAAAAATTTTTTCACGGAGGGAGGTGAGGAGGAGGGTATTCGCTACTAGGGTCAACGTTTTCAAGTCCGTCCACATCGGGGATGGTGGATTTTTGGGCCAGAACAGCCAGTAAAGTACTTCAACCACCAGGAGGAGGCTTGAACCACGTGACTGCCCCCTAAAGCACCAGGATGGCGCCTAAACTACGTATATGCTCCTTAACCACCACATATGATCCCGAACCGCCAGGAAGTTATTCCAACCACCAGGATGGAGCTCTTACCACCATTAAACTACTCGAACCACCAGGATCGAGCGTGAACCACGGGGAAACTCGCTAACTACCCGAATGGGCCTAAAATACCTGGATACCCCTTAAGCACCACGAAAGTACCCGAGGAGGATGCTGGGCAAGAAGTTTATAGGAAACAGGGAGCACATAGGAAGATCGTATCCAGAAAGGGGTGATGAGGGGTATGTGACGGATTAATGTATTATTAATATACAAAAATTTGAAAATACGATAGAGACGCCGATAGGTGCCTGATGTCCCTAGTATAGCAATATGGAAACTAAATTAACAGTAAAAATCCAGTTAATTGCAGTTCATTGTGAAAAATAGTCAACAAACAATTCATTGAATACTGTTGATCACAGGCGTTAAGATTCCAGGATTTCCTGATAGGGGAAGGGGCGAGGCTAAATAGGCTAAAAATCCTGAAAGGGGGGGGCTAAATAGCAATAAAAGCGGAATAAGGCTGAAAAAAAACTAAAAAAAAGGCTGAAAAATTCTGATGGATGTGGGCTATAGAACGTATAGACCCCACCTGGGTACGCCTATGCTGTTGATCGGCTGCAAAAAGAGTGCAAAAAATCTTTCACCTGCTTCAGCCAGAAGTTGCTCGCGGAAAGCGCATTTAGAAGGTGAACTCAGCAATAGCATACGTTCCAACTCTCAAAAAAACCTGAGTAAAAAACCATAAATGCAAAGTAAAAGAACCTTTCTGAGCTTTTTTCTCCGCATGGTGATTAGATTTCTCGATCCGCCTCTCAAATTTTGACCGTTTAGCAGGGAGTTTGGATTTTAGAAGCTTGTTTGAACGCAATTTTGCCATGATATCAAATAAAAGAATCACATAAGCTACCAGCTCAAAAAATATTCTGGCAAAATGCACATTTCGGCAAAAAATATAAATCACAGTTGTTTGAGCGTGCAAATAAATGTCTTCAATTTGGTGGGATTCTTGCCGTAAGAGCAAAGTGAAAAGATTTCCTCAACTCGAATGTTCGAATTTGATTTACAAAGCGAGGCCACCAGAGTCATTAACGGCAAAGTAAATATCTCGCCACCCCAACCACAATACATACACTGCAAAATTATTTGCAGGAGCTCGTAGACCACAAAATGAAACAAATGAATGAGTAGAAGTGGTGTTTTTATGGTCCACCATATTATCCTGTGACAGGGCTTCCAAACCAAATTTCAAAATAAAGGAAATTTAATCAAAAGTGCCATTTTATTCACTGCTCGTTGGGTTTTCAGTGCCGAAAATAAAGGTTTTGACGTAAGATCTCAAAATTTCTGAAGAATTGAGGTCCCGAATAAAAGACAAATTTTTAAATAAAGGACGTTTGGAAGACCTGTCTTATGACGTGTCTCAGAAAAAAAATTCGTCGAGAACACGGGGTCCAAGAGAAAAAGGCTAACTGGCGCAGAAAGTTGACTCGCGTTTTCGCCCCAGAGTGATCGAAGAGTTTTTACTTCTTTAATCATCACATGGCAGAAGCGCGAGTCACGTTTCTGCCTGTTTTTAAGCATATCTCTTTGATCCTCTATTCTCGTATTGTCGAAAAAATGTTTTTGGAGGCGCGTTACATCGTCGAATTTGTGATCCATGCATTAGATCAAATTTTTGGAATACCATATAGCCTCGACAAATTTGCCATGTTGAATTATTATTCAAAACTTGGTAGGTCAGTAAAAATTGAGCTGATGTCGATATTTTCATGGTAAATAAAAAATTCGAGAGCGGTAGATCTGAAAAGAGTTAAGTTAATGCAATGCACTGTAGGATCAAATATAGGTCAACAGAGAAGAATGATTATTAGAAAAATATGAACTACAGGAATATCATCAGTAAAAAATAACATTCTCAAAGCAAAGTCGAAAGAGAACCTTGCGACAAACCAACCTTGTCACCAAGGGCCAAAGTGTGGTTTAAAATAACTTAGCCACAATAATGGTGCAACGTTGAGATACGAGGTGTAAGATACTACTCTAAGATGTCTACTCCAGATGGGATGTACATTACATAAGTTCTGTTTTTCATATCACATAGTGGAAAAGTTCACTTTATCCAACAGTGGACCTTGAAGTTGGTGAAAAAAATTCAGATCGCTAAAACGATAAAATCTGACTGATTGTGAAAAAAAGCTAACTAGCAACATTAGCGTGTCAAAATGGATGAATAGTAGACCTTCTCGGACAGCGCAGACAGAAATTAAAAAGAGAAAGAGTCACCTAGAAATATTAGAAGCAAACAAGAACGAAGAGGCGCACTTTTCTTGGTCTCAATCAACAACAAACCATGCAACAACAATAGGATTTGATTTAACGAGAGATTATTTGCATGCTTTTCAAGCCCAATCAATGCATGCGACGGCTGAACTCACTTTCCAACTGAAATCTTTTTAGGATTATTTTGCCGGTAAAAATAACTGAATACCTTGTATGCAAAATATATTGCAGCTCTTTTTCCAAAAAATTACAAATTTGATTTTAAGTCAAATACAAATGTTACAAAAATAAAAAAATCTTAAAACCTTGAGACAGTGCACACGGCAGTTGTCTCATATTTGGGACCAAACAAAAATTACCCCTCCGAATCTTCCCCTTGCTGAAAAAATTCACAGAACGAAAAAATGTTGAAAACTCGCAGAGCTACGACGCTACAAAAACTTCGACACCCATTGTTTCGGGAGAGGGCTGATATGCCGTCGGCTTAATTCGCCGTCGCAAATGGTATTTTGCGCCACTTTGCCCTGAATTCACCGTTTTGCGACGGCGAATTTCGTCGACGGCGAATTAAGACGACGGAAAATTTCGTCGACGGCGAATACCGCGACGGCGAATCAGCCCTCTCCATTGTTTCCATCTCAAAAATATGCACTAAACAAAATAAGTATTACTTTTACTTTATCAGTTATTACAACAAGGATCGTTTTAAAACCATCACACTTGTATTTTCGGTAGTATATCTGTTTGTCTGGTCTATGTAGGATTGCAAAACTTCTTTAGTCACTTCATTGATCAGTCTAAAGGCCAGTGTGGCGTCAAGTTCTGGTCGGGATTTTTGAATGATCTGAAGATGATAAGAGCATGGCAATTTGGCTGCAGCAAAGCTCTAAATTAACTGCCTGAATCTCTTTTTGTTGGCACATCAATATTTTTAAGACAAATGCAAATTTCAAATTAGATGGCAACATCAATACTCCCTGAGAACCTGTGGTTACGAGATATTTCGGTCGGCCTAATGTCCTAGGGGGGGAGGGGTATATCAAAGTAGGTCCGATTTTTGGGGGGGGGGGGGGGTGGTATATCATAGTAGCTTTTTTGGGGGGGGGGGGGTATATCATAGTAGCTTTTTTTTGGGGGGGGGGGCAACAGGAATATTTTCCAGAAATTGGGGGGGGGGTATATCATAGTAGCGTCCAAATGTTTTTTTTAATAATTTTGAGAGGGCAGCTCTGGCCATAGACCGCGTTTCTGTCCCTTAAAGACCAACGAGTATGCATTCTCTAAGCCAAAAGAGACGCCAGCCGAAAACGCGAGTCACTTTATTGGCTGAAAAAATAGTCAGGAGCAAGGGTACGTTGACGTTATGTACCTTTTATCCCATTTCGTCCCAAATTTCTTTTTTTTATAAAACCTCAAAAAGCACCCAAATATTAGTGCCAGTCACAGATAACCCGGGAAAGTGCATTTATTAGTTCGCCCTAACATACGCCTACCCCTTAGCCTAAGCATACGTAGTTAGAACAAAGGCTAGTTCCAGAATGGGACAAAAGGTGCATAACGTCGATACCCCGGAGCAAGAAGCAAAGCAAAAATAACATTATAAAATTGCAATAAAAAAATCAGCTTGAGGAACCAAGAAGAAATTCTGAAGGAAAAGATGTTTTTTTCCGGGTGGGCTATCAGGGCTTATCAAGCCGCCGACGGCGGCTTGGGCGCTTGGAGTCGAATCGAGCGCTCGGTTTGAAAAATTCTAGTGCTTGACATGCCTAGTGACAGCATTTTCGATAGATTATTAAAAAATAAACAATTAGTTAGAGGATGCACCTACTAGTTTCAAATAGAAAAAATAATTTTCATTACAAAAATAGGGCATGCTTATTGGTTTGAAAAAAAATGGGGTGAACTGGCTGATTTGCTCCACTCACCTGTCTAGCTTGGAAAAGAAATTGTTGTCGCTCACGAAATATGCAGAAGCAAAGTCTTAATTGGACTATCAGTTTGTTTTGTCTTTCAACGGGAATATTTTCCAGAAATTTTAATAAAACAGAAGAATTAACTTCAGAGTTGTTTGACTGTAAGACCAACTGAAATAAGGAAAATTTGTATAGCAAAGGGAAT
The DNA here is from genome assembly GCA_004194705.1 of Ditylenchus dipsaci. Classification (NCBI taxonomy): domain Eukaryota; kingdom Metazoa; phylum Nematoda; class Chromadorea; order Rhabditida; family Anguinidae; genus Ditylenchus; species Ditylenchus dipsaci. The sequence continues at coordinate 355,458 of SADC01001338.1, forward strand.
GATAAGTGCTGCAAATGAGTATTATTGGAATGTCTTAGTCGTAGATTGAGTTGGTTGAAAGTCAACTCAATTGGCCAATTCCTTAATTCCTGCAAATCAGTAAAATATTCGTCTATTAGCATTTCTAGTGTTCCGCCCTGCCAAAGAGAACAAATAGATTCCAGCGTAGACTTCCATTTGTGACTTAGCCATTCATGTCCGCAGAGATCTAAAAACTTGTATTGGTAACAATATAGAGTTGCGTCAGCCGAGAAACAAGGAAACAGGAAACAACCTACCTCAAAATCAGGATTGTCAAGCCCGACAAAAAATTGAAAATTGGACGCTGGTGTCATATACCCCCTCCCCAGTAATTTTTTTTTTCGCTTTGACTTAGGTTTAGGCTTTGGCCCGTAGGCTTAGGGCCTGGTTATTACTAACAAAAGCTTTTGCATAACTTTTTTCTAAAGAAATTTAGTTGAAAGACTTTTGAAAAATTATTGGGAGGGCATATGACATTAACTTTTTTAGGAGAAGTATATGACTAGGCTGTCGAATCGAATAGTCGATTTCAACTAATTAGTCGATTTTCGACTAACCGACTATTCGAAAATAATTTCGAATAATGGTTTCGACTAACCGACTATTCGAAAATCATTTCGAATAATAATTTAGACTAACGAATATTCGAAAAAAAAATTGGCTAATAATTTTGTTTATGAGTCTTTTTTTGTAGATTTTTCTGAGGAATAAAGCAAAAAAAAGTTAAGCGGAACCGAAAAATAGTTGATATTTTATGGAGTTGTGATGTTTGGTTATTTTTCACCAGATTTTTCAGTAAAATTCGTTTATAATTTCGACTAATCGAAATTTTGACCCTACCGGAGTATACCCCCCCCCCCCCCCCAAATGAAATTTTTTTTAAAGTGTTTTTAAACACCCTATATCGACCCAAAATTGCCTCGGGAGTTCAAAAGACATTATTTTTGAGTTCTGGTTGATAAAAATTGAGTTTCGGACATTTCGAAATTTCGACCGTTTGCCTGTTTTGGCATGTTTTTGTCACTGGATCTGGGCAAAAATAGTCTCTAAATGCATTTTTGTTCAAGAGTCTTCTCGGAATTATGTCTAAGGTAAGTGAGTGCGCGCATCTCTAACCAACCAGCCCCCTGCGCCCCTTCGGGGGCGCAGGGGGCTTGGTTGCTTGGGGTTGAGATGCGCACACCCACATACCTTAGACGCAAATCACTCGAAAGTGACTGTGGATGCATAAAAATGTATGCATACCAGAGTTTATTTATGCGGTAGGCCCCAGTCAACAAAACTATGTTCAACATCTTCCTTTTTACACTAAATTGGCTCTTTTTTGGTCCTTTCCCACCCTAATATGGCCCTAAATCCCTTCAAAATGGTCAAAATAGGTATATTTGGGTGTTCCCAAAACTCAATTTTTTATTGACTAGAACACAAAAATAATGCCTTTTTCGAACTCCCGAGGCAATTTTAGGTCGATATAGGTGTTTGGAAACACTTTAAAAAAAATTTCATTTGGGGGGGGGGGTATACTCCGGTAGCGCCGAAATTTTTTTTGACTATTCGGACCGAACGACTATTCGTTCGAAAAATTCGAATAGTCGATTCCGACTAATCGACTATTCGAATTTTTTCAATACCAAACGACTAATCGAATCGACTATTCGAAAACTTCGACTATTCGACAACCCTATATATGACACTAGCGTCGAAAATTGTCAGACAAAAGTTCTTTTTTAAATAGGCGCCGAAATATTAGGATGTTTAGGGCTGTGAAATGATCAAATGAACGGTCATTTAACCGGTCGAATATTAATATTTGACCGTAGAAGAGATTCCGGTCAAATATTATTAGCATTTTGAATTTCGATAATTTTGAATTTTTTATCTTAAAACGAAAGCTTGTTGCTTTTCGCAGTTTTTAAAAGGGAAAACTTTTTTTGTCACAGATTCAATTTTTTGTCAAAGATTGACCAGTCAAATGACCGTATTATTAATACGGGAATGACCGTACGTACTAAAGGCATATTCTCGTGCACAATTTATTGCTGAACACTACGGTTTAAAAATTGAAAAAAGTCACTCCATGGTGTTCAGCTGCCTCTGCGAACCATCAATGTCACGATTTTTGCCTATGCAACTTCAAATGGGTAGATCATGCCAATTTCTTCCATATATCAATCTGATTTTATGTGCAAAAGAAAGCGTAAATTAGGAGCTATCTAACGACATATCGTTGAGGTATTTATGAGAATCTAATGCAAATTTTTTGGCTTACAGAAACCATTGTGTTTTTTTTCAAAACGTTGTTCATACAAAAATATGTACAAAAAAGTGCGCAAAAGCCCTTTTTCAGTTGTTGGTATACCGAGAAGTTGGCATGATCTGGTTTCAAATCGATCTTTTCTCGGTAGGAAAAAATGGTGCCCGGGAATTCGAAATTGGAATTACTGACGTGGGCATGTCCTTTCAAAACATGATTTTGACCGACCAAATCTAGGATCGAAATTTAAAATTGTACGGACAAAATTAAACTTAAAAATAAATTAATGGGTGGTATTTATACCAACCATTTTATAAGTACAGGCTTATAAATGTAAAACCTACTCAAACAGAGATGCTTAACTATCCACTTTCCAGAACTCCTGTAATGCTGTAACTCTTCCAAAGAGCAAGAAGTAGGCGGACTATTGCTGGAAAAATCTAGGTACTTGGAAATTGAATTTGATGGTCATCACTTTGCAAAATACACAATCCGGCAATAGTGTTGCATGGAAAATTAGGAAAGTGTTTGCTGATGAACTGATAGAAATGCCTGCTATTGACTGCCAATACTTCCAATTGGAGACGATTGAAAAAAGAGAGCACCTCAAAAAGCACACCGGCTGAGATGCAAACACAAAATTTGGGGGTATAGACGTTTCGCAAAAATTTCAGAATTGAAATTTTTGCGAAACGTTTCGCAAAAATTTCAGTTTGGTATTTTTTTTGTTCTCGCGGGTTCAATTCCGCCAATAGTGTTTTCATTTTTTCTACGGCCAGTTCGCGACCCTTTTTCAAGGGCCTGACCTCTTCCTACTCGGTGGTCCCCGCCAATTCAAAAATTTTCCCTTGATTATTGGACTTCTGTACGGATTTTTCCGCTAGGTTTCTAACAAAACTAAGCCTAAAATTTGATTTCAGGCCTAGTTTTGTTAGAAACGTGGCGGAAAAATCAATACAGAAGTCCAATGATCGAGGGAAAATTTTTGAATTGGCGGGGGACCACCGAGTAGGAAGAGGTCAGGCCCTTTCAATAAGTTATTAAGTTATTTCAATAAGTTATTAAATTCAATAAGTTATCTTATAGCAACTTCACTGTTTAGTCAAACCAAAGCATACAATTTATTTCAACATAACGGACAAACAAAGCATAACAAATTCAACACAAGCACAAACAAAGGATCAATCCTGAGCTATCCCCCGGGATCCCCTGACCTATCCCCTGAGACGGTACTATATGTAGAAGTATGTGAGCCCTTGGGACGGTCATGTCAACTCCGGGACATCCTTTTTTAAGCAGCGTATAGCCGTTAGGCTTAGGCTTAGGACACCCGGTCCTGGTCTAACCAGTATTTTTTTATCCCCTCAGGTATCTCCTCCATCCCCATGTATCTTAGATTCTGGGTGTGTCCCCTGACCTATCCCCTAAGATCTTCTGAGCTATACCCTGAGATTAGAAATATAAAACTGAAATTTTTGCGAAACGTTTCGCAAAAATTTCAATTCTGAAATTTTTGCGAAACGTCTATGCACCAAAATTTGTGGGTCGACATTGCACTGGCTTAAAATTCAAGTGATGACAAGGCAACCGCCCAAACTGTAAAATTGTATTCAAAAATTTTTGTGTTTAAAAGGAATTATTTTAGTGTTCTAGTCAATAAAAAATTGAGTTTTGGGACCACCCAAATATGCCTATTTTGACCATTATTAAAGGGATTTAGGGTCATATTAGGGTGGAAAGGACCAAAAAAGGGCCAATTTAGTGTGAAAAGGAAGATGTTCAACATAGTTTTGTTGACTGGGGCCTACCGCATAAATAAACTCTGGTATGCATACATTTTTATGCATCCAGAGTCACTTTCGAGTGATTTGCGTCTAAGGTATGTGGGAGTGCGCATCTCAGCCCCAAGCAACCAAGCCCCGAAAGGGGCGCAGGGGGCTTGGGAAATTGTTTTTTTCTCAGTTATTCTTTCACCACATGTTTCTTTAAATTTTTAATATTCACCGAAAGCCAATGATTCGCGGTATACTCCGGTAGGGTCGAAAATTCTATTAATACAATCAACAATTATTTACACTACACTACAGCCTATTCTCACTACACCATAACTACCTGTGCCAATTTAAAGACTTAAAAATTGTTTTTTTCTCAGTTATTCTTTCACCACATGTTTCTTTAAATTTTAAATATTTTACTCAAATTTTTTACTTTTCAGTGTTGATTTAGTGTCAAAAATGTCTTTTCAAACATCAATCTAACTCTAAGCTTATAAAAAAATAATCAAGAATGGAGAACACCTCGCATACAAGGCTGTGAGATCGAATTACGCTGCACTACAAATCCTATGCAACAAAAACCTAACTTAGCACAAGAAACACACACATTCTCTGAAGCTTTAACATATTTATTCTGCAACAGCAACAATCAACAATTCTCAATAACAATGCAGCTTCCTTTTTAATCCAACACTGTGAAGTCATAATCCATATTGGTGTTGTCCAGGGCTGTCGAAAGGGCATCAGCTTCTTTCTTGGTCCGACTAGCTGGAAATTCATGTAATATAACTACTAATCGCTATGCTAGAAGAGAAACCACTCACCCAATTTCTTCTGATGCCGCTTGCGCCGCTTCACTGCACTCTTGATGGCTGTATCCAGCTGCGCATTTCCATCACCGAAAGCCAATGATTCGAGCAGCGCATTTTCGTCTGTCTTCCCAAAGGGCCCTGCTCCACCGGTCTTCTTCTTGATGCCTCCACCAGTCACCACTGTCTTCTGCATAATTGTAGCTCCATCCTGCTCCATCGGCGTATCTTCTTCCATATCGCTATCGTTGATTGTAACATCAGCTGGTTCGTTTGGATCATAGACCGTCTCAACTCGCATGGCATCACCTTCTGGGAACTCTAAAAAGTATCAAACATATTGCCATCGGTGACTGTAGAGAGACCTGACCCACCATCAATCATTGTTTTAATCTGGCAATCGATGGCATCTAGGTCAAACTCCTTGGAGAACGCTTCTAACACATCCGATGACAAGATCTGAACTTTATCTGCAGCATCGTCCTCTGGGGGCTCAGTATAGTAACGCAGCTTTCCACTGTTCCAGTCGTTGAGCACCTGGAAATAGGCATATCAGACAAGTGAAGGAACTGGAAGAAACAATAATGCTTACATGTTTAGCAGCAGCATTCAGGTCTGGTCGGCCCCCTTTTTCATACGTCCCAATTTTCTGGCCACTAATGCTAGAAACTGATCGCAATCGCTAAACTCCGGAATTGTGTAATGTAGCATCAACTGAAAAAATTCTGATAAATTAAAAAACCAAAGTAGTCCAAGAAACACTCACCACTTTAACCGAGCATCGTCTCAAAATAGCACTGACCACCAAGGCAGGATCTTCAAGATTTTCCACTCGCAGAGCATTTTTTAAAGCTAGTTCAGTCGGATCAAAATCTTCTTTAGAGGCAAGCACGACACCAGGCGAGTCAATTAGTCGAATGTGCTTGTCCAATTCAATTTCCTGCATTTGTCTAAAAAAGAGAGTTTGACTCTGCACGACCTGACATAGAACAAACCTAGTGAGACCAGGAACAGCTCCTGATGCACATGACTTCTTCCTCTTCAGACTGTTGATCACACTGCTTTTGCCGACATTTGGATAGCCTAGAATATTATCATGGTGATTCGTGCAATAATTGGTAAAAATTTCTCACCCACAACACTGACCCGAATCGAAGTCTTAATGTCCTTGTTTCTGCAGTAGTTCCCTAATAGCTTCATTACCAAATTAGCTCCCATGCACTTGGAGGAAAAGCTGTTAACGCTGGATGAGGCATAACGACCCTGCAAATATGACTTATCATCATCCAGACTTCACAATAAATCTAAGATTACCAATTTCTGGTTTTGCTCTTGAGTGGAAGCTTTGAAGGCGATAGTTGGCAGGCTCTTTCGAAGATAGGTAACCCATTTGGCCACATTCTCTTTAGGCACTAGGTCGATTTTATTCAGCAGCAGGACGACTCTTTTACCCTCTCGAATAGCCATTTGTTCAATGTTTTGACTGCGACTGCCCAACGGATCACGCGCGTCCAGAACCTGAAAACATCAATTATATCTCAAAAAAAATAGCAAGCCAATTGGATTTTATCATGGCAAGCGGTAGACCGAGAACATAGTTAGTGAAAAGCCTAGCCAATCGTTCGGTAACGAATTTTAGGGTACGTCAGGTTTGATCGCCACGAATTTGATCGCCGGCTAATTTTGATCGCCACAAAATTGATCGCCACAAATTTGATCGCTCACGAAATTGATCGCCAGTCAAATTTGATCGCCACAAATTTGATCGCTCACAAAATTGATCGCCAGTCAAATTTGATCGCCACAAAATTGATCGCCAGTCAAATTTGATCGCCACACATTTGATCGCCAGTCAAATTTGATCGCCACAAATTTGATCGCCGGCTTATTTTGTTCGCCACAAAATTGATCGACGTTCAATTTTGATCGCCGGCGATATTGTTTGCTTTTATGTCTTTGTCGTTTCTTTATCTTTTTATAACCCCTGGTCCAGGTAGTTATTCAGCTGGATGATCTGAAAAATCAAATTTTTTAAGTAAAAACAAACCATGCCATCACATGTGAAATCGTCTGGGTAATAAGGCTTGATAAGACCAAAAGTGTATACCAGCTGAACCCCGAAACTTTGGGTGGGTACCACTTGGCCAGGTGGATATTCACCTGGATGACCTAAAAAATCAAAAACAACCGCTTTTTGCTATGTGATGGCATGGTTTGTTCAAATTTTTTATTTTTCGGCTTATCCAGGTGGATGTCCACCTGGATAGCATAAAAATAAAATTTCTTAAAAATAAATGATAAACCATTTTGTCTAACTTAAGATTGTGTAGTAAATTGGGTTTGTCAGGACCAAAGTTGGGATTTCACCCACCTCATTCCCAACACCTGGAATGGGTACCTCCTGGTCTGTTGGATGTCCACCTGGATGACCACATACATAATCCTCAGCTGAGTAACACTACCTGAGTATAACTGAGTACCCTACTCTTGGGTACTCTCCCATGACTTCCTCTTGGGTACTCTCCCATGACTCCCTCTTGGGTACTCTCCCATCCCTAATTAACACCACCTTGGTGCTCTCCTCCTGGATTCTCCTATCGTGGTACTGCTTTTAGGAGACTTATATCTTGAAAAGTAAATTTATATCTGGGGTACAGAATGGCTCAAGGGTGTAAAGTTAAAAAATATTGAAGATGTAAGCCGAAAATAAGGAGTTCAAAACACTAACAGACAACTAGAAGTGGATCACAAATTTGTGGCGATCAAATTTGTGGCGATCAATTTGACTGGCGATCAAATTTGTGGCGATCAATTTGACTGGCGATCAAATTTGTGGCGATCGAAATCTGCAGGCGATCAATGCGACTGGCGATCAAATTTGACTGGCGATCAAATTTGTGAGCGATCAAATTTGTGGCGATCAATTTGGTGAGCGATAAAATTTGTGGCGATCAATTTTGTGGCGATCAAAATTAGCCGGCGATCAAATTTGTGGCGATCAAACCTGACGTACCCGAATTTTAGAAACACCTACCTCAATGACAATATCCGCCAACTCGATTGTCTTTCGGACTTCGCCAGCAAATGATTTACCATGCTTCTTCTTTCCATCTCCCTGGTCGCTTTCACAAGGCAGGCTGGCAGACTCAATCACTTCGGGCGAGACCACATAGTCGGACGGTTCAGCAATCTTCTCGGCCTGAAAAATTCGGTTCCATCGAAAGAAGGCAATAGTGAACGAGGAGAAAAAAACGCACCTCAATCACACGCTTCACCAATCCATTCAAAGTTTCAGTGGAATTCTTCTTGCGCATTTCCCCACCCAACGTGATTACCTTAGGAACAGAAGCTGCTTTCTTGTCTGCTTTCTTATCCACCTTCCTCTGTTTCTTTTCATCCTTCATCTCTTCACGTCGTTTTTCAGCTTCGGCCAGCAGCTCTTCTTTGAATGGACATTTGCCAGGAATGGTGATGAGCTTCTTTCCTTTGGTGTGAAGTCCTGAAAGTAATAATCACGCATTAGATGATATAAAACAGCAACCAGACAAAACAGGTTTTTTAAAGTATTTGTCGCGCGACAAAAACGGTTTTTTATCGGTCAATTTGGGCGAAACAGCGGAATTGACCAATGAAAAAGCCGTTTTTGTCGTGCGACAAATACTTTGAAAAACCTGTTTTGTTCGGTTGCCTATAAAACAAGACCAGATCCCTCGCAAACGGAAAATATATAAATGTATGTAACTGACCCTTCTTCTTGGTCTCTTTCTTAAGCTTCTTGTTGTGCTCTCTGACCTTCTTCTCGATCTTGTAGCGCTTTTTGCAAGACACACGACGAGACGCTTTCTCTTAAAAAGTTGAGTTGACAAATGCCCAAGTGGTTATATGCTTCAAAACTTACTCAGACATAACTTTGCCATCTTTCCTGGTTTTTCAAGCTCTGCGAATAAGGAGAACTCTGAAAATTTACACAATAGAGATTGTAGCGAGACACAAAAAATGGTAGGCTCAAAAGGGCTAGGGAAGATTGCCAAAAACGAAAATTGCCAAAACGACGATTGCCAAAACGAAGATTGCCAAAACGAAAATTGCCAAAACGAAAATTGCCAAAAACGAAAATTGCCAAAACGAAAATTGCCATGACAAATGAAAGCTTAGTGAATACGAACATATACCACTCAGTTCCACGTAACGTACCCTTCATTTATACATTCGTCTCGAAATGACTCAAGTCATAACTCGATATAGTGACACCTACAATATAGTGACACCTTAGAGTCAAGACAAATGTCGTTTTGGCAATTTTCGTTTTGGCAATTTTCGTTTTGGCAATTTTCGTTTTGGCAATCTTCGTTTTGGCAAAACATACGTTTGGCAATTTTCGTTTTTGGCAATCTTCCCCTAGCCCTCAAAACGGTAATCTTATAGAGAGAAAATATAGGCAGAAAGTTTTGGAGAAATTCCGTCAGTCTTGAGAAAGTGACGTTGTGGGACAACTCTTTTTTCAAAGGCCTCAATTCGACTTTTAATCTAGGAGGAAAATATTCTCACAAATAATATTACCAATGAAAATCGTTAAAAAATATCTAACGAAACAACCACTTACTCTGAAAATTAATGTGGTGGCAGACATAATTTTAAGATACCAGGAAGCCTCAGGATGGTTAGGAGAACCACCTGGTACCTTCTTAGGGTTGCCCAGCCACAATACCTCAGGGCCACATATCCGCGGGCAAACATATCCCCGGTTCAAATCCGTTTGCGTGTAAACTTTATTTTTGATATAGAAAAATTCTCATAGTGTTGTGAACCCAGCCAGATTATGAGGTAGAAATCCACAAGTATTAGAGATAAATCACAGCCAAAATATAAGAGAAGTTTGATCTCGTAAAACCCCAAGTGCACCCCCTTTCAAAGAGTATGAGTTCTCTAGCCGTAGAACAGGGTAGTGCAAATTCAGAAAACCCAATTCCTTGCAATGTGGAGTGTGCTTTTCTTTCGCCGCGAAGCGGCGAAATACCCTCAGTATTTCTACAAAAAAATAAGGTATAATTATATATAACTCTTACCCCTCGATTTTAATACTCTTCGGAGGGGGATGCACTTGGGGATGCATGACGCTGTCGTTTTAACTAACCTTTGTCAGAAAATCGAGAAATGTTTGTCCTCTGTTACTACTTTAGTTCTAATGCATATCAGATAAAGTTCTGCTATTTCTACCCACAGGAGAAAACCGCATACTCAACTTAGAGGAACTGCCTGGGCACCTTCACTTGAGTACCACAACCTAGGTATTACCGCTAAGGTAGGCCCACCTGGATACTACCACCTGGGCACTGCTTTTAGTACGATAACCTGGGTAGCAGTACCTAAGCATCACTACTTAGGTACATTTTTCCGTGTCAGTACTGCAAAATTCGAAATTGGGGGATGTCAGTTGGGTGTCGTTCGCTGATTATGTCAAGCTGAACTATTTGTTATTCCACAGCTTTTGCTTCTCAATAATTATGGCTGAATATAAATGGTTATCTTGCATTTTTGAATTTTTTTTTTCAATTATTCCTTTTTTTAAGGTTGGTACTTCTTTCCAGCACTAAAAAAACTCATTTCCAGCACCAAAATTCAATTTGCATAGAAAAAGTTGTTCGAACTGATACTTCTTTCGAACAAGGCCTCAAGTCTTTTAATAATTTTTAAAATTAAAAGATTAAAAGATTTTAGTCTTCGGATATAGTGACTTTTTCGACCAAGTCCCTCTGTACAAATACCTAAATATCTAACTTTTTCAGATAAAACTTCGAAAACATAAAAAATTCCTACTTAAAATCAGTGTTTTGGTACCAGAAAAGAGTACAGCGTGTTTTAAAAAATTTGGTCTATTTGTGAAAGTTATAACTTTTTTCTAGATTTTTTTTAAGAATTCTGTTTTTACAGATCAATGTTTCTCGGCAACAAATTTTTTTGGTATATAATGTGAAAACACGCTTTTTGCTTGGTCCCTGTGGTTTGATTACGGGTCTTTAAATGGCTTCTGGATAAGCAAGGACCAAACTACAGGGGAACTTAGCAGAAATCGTGTTTTTGTCACTATGCACCAAAAAATATTGCCGGCTAAAAATTGATCTGTAAAAAAAATTCGATTATTATGAACATTTTAAAGGACCCTGTCTCTTCCTGCTCAATGGTCCCGCGCCAATTCGAAAAAATTTCACTGACCATTGAACTTCTCTTCGGAGTTTTCAACTTGGTTTCTAACAAAGCGAGGCCTAAATTTTAGGTTTAATTGTGTTAGAACCAAGTTAAAAAATCCGTACAGAACTTCAATGATCAGGGAAATTTTTTGAAGTGGCGCGGGACCATTGATTAGGAAGAGACAGGGTTCTTTAAAGGGCCTGACCTCTTCCTACACGGTGGTCCCCGCCAATTCAAAAATTTTCCCTCGATCATTGGACTTCTGTATTGACTTTTCCGCCACGTTTCTAACAAAACTAGGCCTGAAATCAAATTTTAGGCTTAGTTTTGTTAGAAACCTAGCGGAAAAATCCGTACAGAAGTCCAATGATCAAGGGAAAATTTTTGAATTGGCGGGGGACCACCGAGTAGGAAGAGGTCAGGCCCTTTAAAGGATTATACTTGTCGATTCAAACAAAAATTTGGCAAATTCAAATGCGCGCGGGACACTTCTCTTTCGTCTCTTACTCTACTTTTTTGAGTCACTCGAAACAACTCCAAAGAGTAGAGTAAGAGACGAAAGTGAAGTGTCCCGCGCGCATTTGAATTTGCCAAATTCTCATTTGCATCAACAACTATGGTCCTTCAAAAAGGTAGAATTTCTCGAAGCATCCTGTAATCATAGTGACCGCGCCGTCCTTCGCCGTCCTAATTTTTTCAATCGCCATCCTGCGTTTCAACTGTATTTTTAATTATGGACAGCTTTCTTTATTTCACAACATGTAATCACTTTTTATTTTTATACTTAATTTTCGGGCGACCGTCCAAGTTTTATTTCATTTTCATTAAAAAATAGGGCCGTCCTGATTTAACACGAAAATTTTCAAAGAAGTCGGTAAAATAAGGACGGCCCTATTTTTTTGAAAAAAAATTAAAGAAAACTTGGACGGTCGCCGGAAAATTAAGTATAAAAATAAAAACTGATTGTATGTTGTAAAATAAAAAAAGCTGTCCATAATAAAAAAAATATGGTTAAAATGCAGGACGGCGATGAAAAAAATTAGGACGGCGTAGGACGGCGCAGTCACTATGTCTGTAATACCCATTTTTAATGGCTGAATAATTTGAATATTTTTCGTATAATATTTTTTGTTGAACTGGAGTGCTGAATATTGATTTATTATTATTTCGTTTTTTCGAATCATGATCAAGTTCACAAGTAGTAATATCCATCGTACGGAAAATTTGCAAATTGTCGATTTTGACAAAGGCTGGAACAACAATTGATTTTTTTTGAAAAAAAGGCTCGCTTAAGAGAATTTGGCCGAAATCGACAAATTTGTTTTTATAAGCCGTACCATGTGAACATCACAAAATTAAGGCAATATTAACTGGCAATAAGTTTAGCTTTCAAATAAAACAAGGTCTTTCAAACAATATATCACAGATTTTCAAAGCTAAGTAGCAGCTCTTGAGGCCATACTGAGCAAATTAATTAGTAAAAATTTCAATCAAAAATCGCCATAATATTTCTCCTGGTATTTGGGCTGCTGTTGACTAGTTTTTTGATTTTTGGCCAATCTCTGCAAGTCGCTAGCCAGTTTGTCCACTTCTTTTGGATCAACTCTGTGTCCGTGGTCACTCCGGGTCACACTTCTTATCGACCTGGTGGATTTGGTCTAAATTTGAGGATGTTTAAAAAGTTATATACAGTCCACTCTCGAATTAATGACACTCAGGGGATCGATGAAATTTCGTTCCCACCTTGGGTTCGACACTTTTTAGCCTGGTTTTTTCAATTTTTTGCCAGTTCTGGTTTGACAGTTGGGTCCAAAATATCGCAAGGATTCCGTTTTTCAGAAATTTAATTTTTTCTATCTTAAAAAGCGAAAAACCGATTTAAGGACAGGAATTTTTTAAAAATCCTGTGTTTAAATTGGGGTTTTGCTTTTTTTAGAAGGTAAATTTTTTAATCTATAAAAAACAGCCGTCAAAACAGACCAGACTGTCTGAACACGATTGGCAAAAAAAATTAAAATCCGGAGTGAAAAAAGTGGGCCCTAGGGAGGAACGAACTTTTGTCATTAAATTGGCAGTGGACTGCATTTATTTAAAAATTTTTTTTATTTTTTCACATTTTTAGAGAAAAAAACATTTTTAGAGAAAAAACATTTTTAGACACAGAAAAAATATCAACTTCTGTTTTATTTTTCATGGTCAACAATAATTATAGCTAAATGTCTCAACAGTTAAGCCCAAACTTCTTCACCATTTTTACAAAATGTGTCAAAAAAACTTTGATTACCCTTTGCATAGACGAGTTGTTGTTATTGTTGGTGTAGTCAGTGGTAGAGCTGGGGTGTTTGGTATGAATCTTTGTCTGCTTGGACTTGCCCTCTTCGCCCATCACCCAATCATGTCTTAAAGCTTCCACGGCACTCAGTCTATGTTCTGGATTGGTCACCAGAAGGTCGTCCACAATTTTTTAGCCAGATCAGAACCGGACCAATACTATAAGCAAAACCATTGATGAAAATAAATATACTCGAAATTAAAAATTGGCCTACTAGAGGATAGTACAAATAGTCAGCAGTAATGATGTGTGTGTAGAGGCGGGAACGAACCTAGAAGCTGATTTTTTTATTTTTCATTTATTTGAATAAAAATAAATTTGCCTCATCGTCAAATGGCATGATACCACTCATCAAAATGTAGCTAATCACTCTGTAATGGATTATTTTTACCTTTGAAAAGTTAACAAAAATTTTAGAATTGACCGGGCTGCCATACGTCCTTTTTAAAAAGATTTGTCTTTTTTTGGAACCCCAAAACTTTTTTTTTGAAATTTTAGTCAAAATATTTTTTTCGCTTCGAAATGGCAATAAACACTAGATAAAATGGATTTTTTTTCAAAAATGGTCAAAACGTCCGTTTTTTGCCAAAATGTCCTTTTTCAAAATTTTTAGATAGCAGTCGTGGAATTGACCATAGGTCAATTATCAAAAAACATCATAAGGTATCGAGGTGTTTTTAGAGCTTTGAATGACCCTTGTACCACATTTTGTGAACCTTCAGAGATGAGGAGCAAGATTCGTCAGGAACTTGGGCACGCTCTACGAGAATTCACAAAAAATTATCATCGAAGTTCCCCCAGGTCACACTCAGGGTCCCTCTCTTGTGAACATTTTTTTAGGTTAAGTCAGATTCATACATTTGCCTTTAGCTCACCGTGACTCTCTATGAAAACTATTGGTTACAACTGATTTGGTTTGCTGAAAACCTGAAATATGCCATAAAAAAGGGATGCCACGAAAAATCTGAGAGGTGTCACGAAAAAAACTGAAAAATGCTTCGAAAAATAAGGTTTGTGCCACGAATAAATAAATTATTTTTCTATAATTTCTTAATTTTAAATTTCATATGCAATTTTTCCTAACATCAATAAAACGTACCCCACCGCCCACATATCCACTTTATTGGAATATGGCAACCTAAGTAGTATTTCAGGAGCAATATATTCAGGAGTGCCTAAATTAACATGTGCCTAAATAAAAAAACAAGCTAAAAATTATTATGCCAACCACAAGTTTCCACCATCTTCTCGTCATCATTCTTGGCCTGATGAGCCAATCCTGTAAATATTTATATTAGGACAAATATTTTCGAAAAAATCCAACCAAAATCTGTAATAAGTAATCTGGCTTCGGGCCTTGTATCACTGTATAACAAGTTTTCTGGTTTTAGATCTCTGTGGGTGATCTGCATGTTGTGGAGGTAGGCGAGACCAGTGAGTAACATACGAACAGCCTGACGAGCTTCTTGCTCCGTATACCTTAATGGCTTAAAAGTTAATTCAAGGGGTTCAGAAAAGACTAGAAATTAGTTTTACCTGCCTTTGGAAACCACCTTAAAAACATTGGAAATTTTAAACATTAAATAAGTTAATTTTTTTTCATAAAGAGTCACTTGAAACATGCATACAATATTGATTACCGTATTGACTCTAATAACTCCCCACCCTACGGACCCCATATCTCAGCCTAAAGCAAACATTTTGCAATCTGTTTTTGCGCTTTCTTAGTTATTACCAGTGTTTGGAAAAATGAGAATGAGAATTCTCAATCAAGAAGAATTCTCATTTTAAAATCGAAAATTATCAGTGAGAATTCTCATTATCAATAAATGAGAATTCTCACTTTCGAAAATGAGAATTCTCACTGAAAATTCTCAAGTGAGAATTCTCATTTTCAATAAATGAGAATTCTCAGTGAGAAAATTCTCAATGAGAATTCTCATTTTCAAAAGTGAGAATTCTCATAAATGAGAATTCTTGCTAAATGAGAATTTTCTCATTTTCACTGACTGAGAATTCTTTCAAATGAGAATTCTCATTTTCGAAAGTGAGAATTCTCTGTAAATGAGAATTCTCTTAAATGAGAATTTTAATTGAGAATATTCTCACTTTAGACTCATCAACTGTAGGTATTTACTTTTATCGAATAATCTGTTCTTAGTCAGTGTTTTGCACGGTTTTTGGTGCTGTCTTCTGTCATGTACTATTATGTTTGTTTTTGAGGTGTTATCAGATGTCAGTCAGTCAAGACAGCAATGATTTTGTTGTAGGATCAAATTCAAAGCAGTCCAGTAGCAAGCCAAGGAAAAAAGCGCTGGAAAGATGACATTTGGAATAGCGTCGAAGATGGCGAGAATCGCTGCGGACAGAAAGTATTGATGTGTGAAACTTGCAGATCGGTAATTCGCTGCAAATCTTTGTACGTAATGGTATTCTTTTTGCAGGAACTCAAGTACACAGCTACTCTCACTGTGTGAAGAGACCACGTCGACAGCAAAAGGCACTCTAATCAGCTTGGGGTATTCTGGAAGAGCAAGTGAAAAAAGTGCAGACTGAGTTAACTTCGATCCGACGTTTCTTGTAGCTTGTCCAATCGATCCCAATACTTCATGGTTCTTGAAAAATTCTGTGGGTCGTATGGGTTGTATTGATATGAACAATTGAACAATCTTGTTGTCGGAGGTGTTTGCTGCAAGGTGGACGGTGCGAACGGGCGAAAGTGCATTTACATCATGACTGTAGGCACACTGTCTCCTTATCGGAAGTTAGATAAGACGAGAAATAGAACTGGTTAGTTGTTTGTTTTCGTAGATACGCCATTGACACTTTCTGTTGGAACCTGTCTTCTATCTGTGTCGCATGGAACCGTCCATTAAAGTTGTGCCTTGCATGTTCAAGCGATTTCAAATTTTTTTAGTCGATCTTTTCGATGTGTACCCGATTTAATTCAGCTCAATCGCATTGGAGTTCTACCAGAAGTTCGATTTCCACATCATTGGTCCAGAGGAGAAGTACTACAAAGATGTCAAACCGGCTGCCTGGAAAAAGCCTTCAATTAAATTATTGTCGCCCATGTGTTCTGTTGAGACTGTCGTAGTTCCTGAGAGCTTAGATAAATAATTTATTTGTTCATCTGTCAATTCGCACCTGGGCCATCCTTATCTGTATGAGCGAGCCCAAGTTTCTGGTTAGGGTTTACTGGGTTGGAAATCATTATCAACCACCTGAATTTCCGTCTAGTAGCCCCTGGTAGTATGTGGTGTTTGGGTCAACTTGTTTTGGTTTAAATTCACGAAAATTGGCTTGTTGTCTTGTGAGTCTTCGCACTAGTTCTGTTGCAATTTTCACGCCGAGAATTTTGCTATATTGAACGTTCAATTGTCTTTAGAAAGTCGGCAAGGAATATGTTAAACCAGGTATTCTCCAAATTTTAATGCCCGGAAATTACCGAGTTTAACTTTTTCGCCTTGATATTTTGAGTATCCCGGCTACCAGTGCGCTTATTGAACGTATCTTTTCGCAGGATGTCTTTGCAACTAAAGGGCACCGAAATCGGACGGAGTTCAACATTATTAAATCATCAACTTGTTGTGTCTCGCAATAGAAAAAATTGAATATGTGTTGTGATGTGTCGCGGGAACAACAAAGACCCAAAATGTTTTACCCCGTTCACAGTGTTTCAAAAAATTGCACTTGTTGGCCAATTAGTGACTAAATGTTCAAACTTTTCAGTTCGAACCCCTGATTTCCATAGAGCCGAACACTCTGTAAAATATAACTTTAATCGAATACAAAAGCAACCTCGAAAAAAATATCAACTGGTCTAAATCTGACAAGGTTACTAAGAAAATAACACTGGCAAAAATTCCGTACCCTTAAAGGATAGCTCTGACACTCGCTGACAATGTCTAAAAGCTTTGAATGTGACTGAAAAATATCATTGGAACACATAAAATTATGATCATAGAACAGAAAAAACCAAAGTGAGAATTCGAGGTGAAAATGAGAAAATTCTCACTTTCATGACAACGAGAATGAGAATTCTCATTGAGAATTCTCATTTATAAAGTAAAGTGAGAATTCTCATGATGATAATTCTCATTTGAATTTTATATGAGAATTCTCACTTATGAGAATTCTCATTTTAACTTGAAAGTGAGAATTTGAAAGTGAGAATTTTTAAAGTGAAAATTCTCACTCAGTGAGAATTCTCAAAGTGAGAATTTTCTTTGAATGAGAATTCTCAGTGAGTGAGAATTTTTATTTTAAAATTCTCACTGAAAATTCTCATTTTCAAATAAAAATGAGAATTCTCATGATGAGAATTCTCAGTGAGAATTTTCTCACCTTTTTTCCAATCACTGGTTATTACTAGATTACCTAATTCCAGTTTTTAAACTGTGGTTGAGCACCCGAAAATCTCAAAGTTGACCACAAAATTTTCCGATTTCTCAGAGGTTGAAAAATAACTCCCCATGGGAGTTAATAGAGTGAATACAGTATACAGTTTTTGGCTCTACTGGAGAATGTGTACCGACTCTTTGTCTTAGTCCCCACTGTTATTTATCCCATGTTTTTTTTCTCTGGTTTTAATTATATTTTTGTTCGTTTCTTTTCTGTTCTATGTTATAAGATGAAAAAATTTGATTTTTTTTTGAAACTACAGGGAAACCACAATTTTGAAAACACCTGAAAAAAATAACAGGAGACCAAGGCAAAAAATCGGTACCCATTATCCAGTAGAGCGCAGTTTTTTTCTTAGTCTTTTATTATGGCTTGAGGTTTTGCCTGCCTGGAAGCCCGGATGGTTATGACCCGAATCACGGTGAGCACCAAGAAGAAACCCTAGTTTTCACATCATGTATCAAAAAAAGGTCATGAATTTTTTCGAACACCGTTTAAAACTTCAATAAAGTTTACCCTGTCATACAGCTCGCCTCCAGATGCCATTTCCATAACTGTAAATATTTTCAATAATCACTATTCTACAATTATTGTTAGTTGACTATGAAAAATACCTATAAACAATTTGGAGACTCCTCGGAATACCTCCTCTAATTTTATCACAAATGGATGCTGCACTCTAGACAATATGGACAGCTCATTGTTAACTGCTCCAAAATCTGAAATTATTACAATTTTTGTGAAACTGTAGAAGTTTAAAATGATAGCATTTTTTCAATGCGACCTTAAGCCGTATAACCTCCTGCAAGAGGGTTGAAAAATGATCCGGCCGGCATAACTAATAGAGATTATACAGTAGATGACAACAAATTACCTTGATCAGTACTGACTAGCTTGACCGCATAATATGATTTGGTGACCCTGTGCTGTACCTGCAAATATTTAGATCATTACCTTATATTTAAGCTGGATCTCAACTTTTAGTTACCGTATATTCTATATTAGAAGGCCCCTCTCTAATAGAAGGCCCCTCTCTAATAGAAGGGCTTCCTTGAGGACCTATATATCAGCCTAGAAAAAGAAATTCGCAAATCTGTTTTTCGCGTTTTCTTATTTAGCACGAGCTTACCTGATTCCACTTTTAAATTTTGGTTGAGCACGCAAAAATCTCAAAATCGACCCAAATTTTTCCGACTTTTTTAGGGTTGAAAAATAGAAGGCCCGGCTTTCTAATAGAGAATATACGGTAGCTATAAACTACCGTAAAAATAATCACAAATAAGCCCTCTTTTTAATACAAGCCCCCCTTGACTTCGAATGTCTGTATTTTAGGACAGGTTCAACGTTCTGCAAAGCTGTTTATTACCTTTTTCAACTCCCGCAAGCTCTACCGACTACACTTGTTAAATCTGAGTTGAGAACGCAAAAATCTCGAGATTTAATTTAAAATTTTCCACTTTTTGGTATTGGAAAAATAGAAGACCCGAGCTTTTATTAGAGATACGGTGAATAATTAAAATTTCACAAGGGTTTAAGACGGCTGCATGACAATTGCGCAAAACGACAATTGCGCAAACGACAATTGCTCAAACGACAGTTACGCAAAACGACAATTGCGCAAACGACAGTTGCTCATTGATTTAATATTAATAATTTAAACTATAATATAATATAAATATAATATTGTCAATTTGCGCAATTGTCGTTAGCGCAATTGTCGTTTAAGCAATTGTCGATTGCGCAATTGTCGTTTGCGCAATTGTCGTTTGCGCAATTGATACGTTGCGCAATTGTCGTTTTGCGCAATTGTCATGCAGCCTTTAAGACAGGGCTGCGTGATTTGTTTTTTAAAATAAAGACATTTGGTCAAAATAAGGACATTTTAGGGTATTTATAGGGTTGGTTGAATGGTAATTACCCGCGTAATTACCGGGTAATTAACCGGGTAATTACCCGGAAAAATACTTTTCCGGCCTTATTTCTCGGTAATTACTTGGGTAATTACCCGGGTAATTACCCGGAAAGTATTTCTCCGGAGAATTACCCAACCCTAGTATTTTAGCAAAAGTATGCAATTTTGGGTACGTATCGTTTCGCCCCCTGTTCGTTTCGCCCCCAGTATCGTTTCGCCCCCTAGTTCATTTCGCCCTTTGTATCGTTTCGCCCCCTGTATTGTTTCGCCCCCTAGTTCACGAAGTTAGCGATAATTGATTTTTCATTAGTTTGGTCATTAGCAGAATTAAATTGAGATCAAAGAAAACAAGTTTTTTTGGCAAGGTAACATAAAACAGAGAAAAAACAGAGAACTTTTTGACTTTTTAGAATTTCTACATGCCTGCCTTCGGCAGGCAACCTATTTCAATAGGAAGCCCCTTTTGGGGGTACATGGTCCGGGATAAGGGCTGACCCTTTATATATGAGTTATATGAGCCCTTTATATGAGTTCGACCACAATTTCGACGGCGTACATGGCGCGAATTTGAATTTCGGGATAAATATGAATTTGGGGGCGAAACAATACAGGGGGCGAAATGAACTTGGGGGCGAAATGAACTAAGGGGCGAAACAATACAGGGGGCGAAACGACCGACTCCCTGCAATTTTATCTAGTGCTTATTGCTCTTTTGCTGCTAAAAAATAAGATTTTGACTAAAAATTTCTAAAATAATAAGATTTGAAATCACAAAATAATGACAAATCTTATAAATAAGGACGTTTGGCAACACTGGTTTGAGATAAATGTACCGGGTGGTCCAAGATTTTCGGACACTTTCAAGGGGTCATAACTTTTTTCTGGGATCGAATTTCGAAATTCTGTAAACGCAGATCGACTCAGAATTTTATGCCGTTTTGCTTAGTGTATAATGTCAAAATCACGATTTTCGCTTGGTCCCCCTGTGGTTTTGGTCATGGTCTGTAGATGGCCTCTGGATGGGTAAGACCAAAACCACAGGGGGACCAAGCGAAAATCGTGATTTTGACATTATACACTAAGCAAACGGCATAAAATTCTGAGTCGATCTGCGTTTAGAGAATTTCGAAATTCGATCCCAGAAAAAAGTTATGGCCCTTTGAAAGTGTCCGCAAATCTTGGACCACCCGATATTTTCACAGTGCAAATAACCTCAAACATTTGATCCATATATAATTATAATAGTTAACTCACCCTGAGAACTTGAGAAAAAGACCCTTTGCCGACTACAGCCAACACTTCATATTTACACACCAGTCTGGAGTCCAATCTCAAAGCTGGTCGGTCCCTCAACACTGTTCCTTCACCTATTGGCATTTCTCCACCTATCTAAATTGACTTCTTCGATTCACTTTGACATTTTTCCCTGATTTTGACTCATTAGCTGGTCAAAAGAACATTGGATTAATGCAATCTTTAGTTTTTTTTATCTTATCACACTTTTAGCAACCTAAATTGATGGATGAATCGCCTTTTTCTGATTTTTTGCTTTGGATATTAAATGGATTTTGTTTTTAAATAGCCGACCAATGCATTTTTTAGTTCTTTTTGAGGACAACCTATCAATTATATATGGCAATTGGTCCAGGTGTCACTTGTGTGTGGGTGAATGAAAAAGTGTGTGTTAAGAAAGACAAATAACTTGACACCTGTTTTTTGACGGAAGTTTTCAGAAAAAGGTTTTAAGTGTAGAAGCACTCAAGTTCGAAATTTCAACAAAACATTGGTTTGAAAAATATTAAGATCGTCTAAAATCGACTTTAAAATTAATTAGCTGTGAAAATAGTTAACTTAAAACCACTAATTATCGCCGGCACCATAATTTTAAATTCAATTTTGAATCAAAAATATTCAAATATCGAAACATTTCTCAAGTTCATTATTAATAATAACTTTTTTCGCCAAAAAAACTATCGATACTGATTCTGGGTTCGTGTATATCGTGGTCTATTTGCCCATGAAATTGCTCTTAAAATTCCAAAGTTACTGTCAAAATTAAATTTAATTTTGACAATGAGAGTTACTTTTAGGTATTTGAATGTTTGTTGTCTCAAGAGGAATTTGACGATAACTATGAAATTTTAAGAGCAGTTTCAGAAAGAAATTAGTATGTTGAACAAAAAATCGTTGTTCGAATTTTGGTTATACTAGCTTGAAAAAATTGACTTCAAAGTGTTTTATCAACATTTTTTTCGGGTTGGTGAATTTTATTATAAAGTATAAATCCTACCGGTGGAGGGCAAGTGGAAGCCAACGCCATAGGATCCAGCCTTGTTTTCGCGAATATTTGAGCAAAGAAATTGTTTTTCTTGGGATTATGCTGGTGTCCATTGTTCACTGGCACAATGTTATTGTTGACAATACTTCTCCTGTTTGTACCGTTGGTATAGCCATTTTGACCATTTGTCAGAGCTGTATATTGTTGGCTGTGGACTGGGCGGTAGGAATTGTTGGTAACAGGTACACGACTAGTGCTAAATTTATTTTCATTAATATTTCTAAAAGAATTGTTAAAAATTTGCCTTTCACTGCCTATAGAATGACGATCATGACGGTTTCCCATTTTGTGACAGTTACAGTTAACTCAGAGTTAACTATACAGTTTGTAGACTATGCTACAGTCAACTGTGAAATGTACTCAATTTATGGCCAATATGCTGCTTTGAGTGATTTAGCTTCTGTTGGATTTAATGTCCCACTTTTATGTGGTGGTTGTTGCAAGTGTCTTTCCTTGAGCTGAGAGTAATTTTTGCTTCTCGTTTGTTGTCTTTTGAGGCCGTCGAGGGAATATAAATAATGGTAGTAGTTGGTTTTGAATTGGTGGGTTGTTTTAGGTGACACTTTTTTAAGCTCTAGTTTAGTTTTAGTAGAATTAAGAAAATGATGGTAGTTAGCTTGTCAGGAAAAGCGTCTGAATGGTAATGCTGAAAATTTTTCTCATATATTAATAGATTTACAGTTACAAATCGGTAATAAGAAATTTGTAGCTCATCTCACTGGCTAAAAAATAAGTGCTAACTTGCCTGAGAGCAGTATTCAAAAAGTGGGTCAAAAACACAATGCCAAGAACACGATTTTAAATCCTTAGACCTGAGAATTATTAGAGAAAATACATTTCACAGTTAATGTGCTGTTACGACTCACGGTTTTTCGAAATGTGAAAAAGGTTCATTTCAGTCTATAAAAACCTTTTTTTGCGAGAAGCTCAAAAACTCCCAATATTCCACTCTTGATATACCTCCGTAGAGCTTTCATTGGAAGCTGGAGTTTTGTCAGAAGATACAGTCAAATCTCGGTTATCTAGCACCCCTGGGGACCGGCCTCAGGGGTGCAGGACATTTCAGCGTCAGCATTTGGACCGATTTTTAGATTTATTTATTTTTATTTTTTTGAAAATTTGATCACTACAAGGTAGCCCTGAATGTCAGCTACATTTTTGTACTAAAACTATCAGGAAAACAAAAAAAATGAGATCTAAAATTCAAAAAGCGGTCACTCTGCGTTTTACGGTGACGAAAAACTTTGAGAGTAAACGCTTTTTAAAGTTTAGATCTAAATTTTTTTTCTTCTACAAATTTTAGCACCGAAATGTAGCTGACATTCAGGGCTACCTTTTCGAAATCAAACTTTCAAAAAACCAGAAAAAAAATTGGATCTAAAAATCGGTCCGAAAATGCTGACAGTGAATTTAGTGAACGGTGAAACGTCCAGCACCCCTCAGGGTGCTGGGTAAAAGAAATTTGACTATGTAGTAAAAAGATTAAGAATTTGTCAATTTTGAAAAAATTTTACTATTATTTTTCAAGAATTTAGGCTAGTTAATTATATTTAATTATGACCAGAAATTCGTCTCGAAAAGTTATTACATACAAAAAAGCAATCGATGAAATTATTTGTCCTTCAACACCTCGGAAAATTGTGATACTGGTCAACTATATATAAAAGAAATAAAATTAGAAATTGATCCATGTGGTTCTTTGCACACACTGTCAAAGCACATGTCCACTCAAAATGGATTAAAGTCGCAGCAAATTGGACACCAAAATAACTACAAATTCAATTCTTTTTTTTATAAACTGAATTTTTTGCTTATTCTTTTAATATTTGCACACATATTGAAAAAGAGATAAGGTTATTAATACTAAATTTGTGCAAATGTTTACTGAACTAACTAACTATTTTCACAGATCATTTTCATCCCTTCATGGTATTTATAATGAAAAAATTTTCGATCAAAATGAAATGTCTCGCCTGATGTCTGAAATCTCCTGGTTTTTATTTATATTTTTAAATTTACATTTCAAAACTGAAATGTCCCGTTTTTTTTTAGTAAATACCGTATTTTTTCTAATAGTCCGAAATGACGGGTTATTTTTTCAACCGCCCGAACATTTGAAAATTTTGTGGTCGATCTTGAGATCAAAATTTCGGGTGAAAATCCAAAATACAAAAAGCGTCATCGGTAAAGCTCGTGCGAACTCAATAAACAGCTCGGCAAAATACTTTTTGTGGGCTGAGACACAGACCCTCAAAGTAAGGGGTTTCGGGTTATTAGAGACAGTTGGCCTATTAGAAAAGATATGGTATAGGAATTTTGCAGCATAAAGGTCTTAATTTCGTCTAAAATTTCGGTTTTAACTTTTTTTTTACATTTCTGTATTTGTAAAAAAAGTTTAAAGAGAAAGGGCGAAATGAATGCTTGCTGTGAAATTCAGACTTTTTGCTTCAAATTTTATAAGTTTTCTAAGAAATCTGGCACATTTCAGTTTTGAAAGGCAAATTTGACAAGAAGGGAATTTCCGTAAAAGCCCAAGTTCCCGCCCCTCCAAAGAGTATTTTTCTCTAAGCGTCCTATTTTAGGTTCCGTTGATTTTTTTAAGGTTTCATTTTGTAATGTGTAGCGCGCTAACTTAGGATTAGGCAAAACTGAAAAAAAGTTGGCTTAAAAAATACTCTTTGGAGGGGGGGGCTGCTACTTAGGATGCTGTCGGGTACAGTCAAACCTCGATTTAACGACCCCCACCTCAAGTTCGTTCCAACCTAGGGTCCGACACTTTTTTAACCCCATTTTCAAAATATTTTATCGATTCTTTTTTGACAGTCTGGTCGCAAATATCGTAAGGTTTCCGAGTTCGCCGATCGTTTTTCAGAAAACTAGAGTTTTCGCTATTAAAAGTCCTTACGATATTTGCGACCAGACTGTCAAAAATAATCGATAAATTATTTCAAAAATGGGGTTAAAAAAGTGTCGGACCCTAGGTGGGAACGAACTTGAGGTGGGGGTCGTTAAATCGAGGTTGTATTTCAGACTAATATCCGGGACATTTTAGTTACACACGATATTTATTCGGCTTGACTTACAGTTAACTTCTACAGAATTTTTCTTCAAAATAAAATAGTGAACAAAATAAGTTAGGAGAAAGCAGTTTCATCATATTTTAACATCTTATTGCTGCCAAAATAATGCCAAGTACCTCTAGCCACTCTCAAACTCTTCAGAGCATTTAACTATTTTCCACAGCTGGCTGCTATTTTAATGTCAAATAATAATAGATGCTGCTACTGCTGCTTCATCCTACTCATAACTATCCTATTCCTGCCACTTGATTTGAGGAGGTGTGTGTGACAATGTGACAGCTGGTTTGCTTCATATTTAAAAGGTTGCAAAGAGAGAGCACATAGCTCAATACTACCTGCAATCAAGAGCGGCTTGCTCTTTTGAAGATGGAGACAAGTCAAGTTTACGAAAATTGTAACAATATTTCAAATTTATTGCTCACTGTTTGAAAAATAATTAATCAGAAAAAAATTCTTTTAATTTTAAAATTAAATGCAAGCTGTTTATTTTAAGTTAGCTTCAATATATATTCAGTTACTTTTTTGGACATTTTTCTTGCCTGGTCAAAGAAAGCTTGGGTTTCGAAAAAGTAAGATAAAATTTTTCACAAAGTTTCATGTATAGTCGAACCTTGATAAACGAGCACCCCCAAAAGTTTGTTCCGCCGCTGGGTCCGACACTTTTTTAGCTGGATTTTCAAAGTTTTTTTTTAAATTCTGTTTTTCACAGTCCGGTCCGATTTTACCGATCGTTTTTCAGAATTTAAAAACTTTTTTTCTCTAAAAAGCAAAACCTCGATAAATGGGCACCATTTCAGAAATAGGGCGCCCGTTTATCGATGTTTTGCTTTTTCAGAGAAAAAAAAATTTTAGATTCTGAAAAATGATCGGTTAAATCGGAATCCTTACAATATTTGGGACCAGACTGTCAAAACAGAAATTTAAAAAGCTTTGAAAATCGAGCTTAAAGAGTGTCGGACCCAAGGTGGGAACGAACTTTTGGAGGTGTCCGTTTAACTTTTATTATAGTTAACTTTGGGCTTCATAATTTTTTCGAAGTCAACTATATTATTCAAAAAGTACCACATTTTCTCGAATGAGCCACCCAGCTGGTTCATTTTTTGGTCCCTCAAAAGTCCAGAAAATTTTGGATCGATTTCAAAATATCAGGCGCTCAACTAAATTCGTAGTACAGTCGAACCCGAATAAACCGCCACTCCTGGGTACGCCGATTTGGTGGCGGTTTATTGGGGTGGTCCTTTTACTATAAATGTCGAATCTGGTTCATAGGGGTGGCGGTTTTTGCAGGAAACGCAATAAGGAGGCATGAATAGACATGGGCTCAGATATAGGTTCATAAAATCAAGGCGTGGTTTTCGGAGAATGTGGGTATATAATTTGACAAGATTTAAAAAAGCCTCGAAAAAGGTGGATTTCAAAACAAAAAATCAATAATTTAACAATAGTGGTCAATGGAATATGATGAGGGGGGGGGGGGTGCTGTTGCATGATTTAGGCAGTCACACAATGACTGACCGAATGATCGCATAAACTCAGTCAAGCAGGCAAAAGAAAGAAAATCAAATTTCTGAATGGACACTATTAAATGATAATCTCCGAACTAATTTACAATAATAACAGCTGAAGATTTATTTGTAGTTACAGTATTTAATCTTATTGAAGTTCCGTCTTAGATAGAACAACATCTTTTTCCTATATTTTGACTAATATTGCAAGTTGGGGCAATAACTAAGTGTCAGTTCGAATATTTTTAGGGAACCGAAATATATTAAAATCCTGGGCTTAAATTAGAAAAAAAATACGATATAGTCGACTCTTTCCATACCAAATCCGATCAGTATGGAGAGCGATCATTATGGTGGTAGGTCTGTTTGACTTTATTCCTTTTTAGATCAACCAAATCATAAACAAAAACTTGATCACTATAGTGGGTGACAACTATGGAGACATTTGACTGTAACTCTAGTCCACTGTAAAAAGTATCCCGCAGTCAAACGCATCAAAATATTACGTCGTCCGGAAAGTTCGTGCGTCTTTTCCCAAAAGAACTTTTTGTGACATTGTGTTTTCTTATAGATTTTTTGACCATTTTTAAAAAGTTGACCGGTCATTCTTGTATACATAATAGGTGGTCAACTTTAAAAATTATTTAAAAAAACGGCTAAAGTCTAGTATAGACCAGTGTTCTCAATAGTCAGAGGCAGAATGGAAAGTCAGAATGAAATTCAAAAATTCTGACAGTCAGAAAGCGCGGGAAATTATTCTGACTGTCAGACTCTTTCTGACTCTCAGAAATGACGATCAGACAGGGGAAAAACAGCGTGATATGATCGATTTTTTTTCTGACTCTCATTTCTGACAGTCAGAATAATTTCCCGCGCTTTCTGACTGTCAGAATTTTTAAATTTCATTCTGACTTTCCATTCTGCCTCTGACTATTGAGAACACTGGTATAGACCCTTCACTCAAGTCTAGTATACACCCTTCAGTCAAATTAGCTTGGGGACCAAGGCAAATTTTTTTTTAAATTTTTAATTTTAAAAAAATTTGCCTTGGTCCCCCAAGCTAATTTGACTGAAGGGTGTATACTAGAACTGATCCAAAAAAACTACTGAAAAAACACAATGCCACAAAGTGTTTTTTGGGGAAAAACACATGGATTTTTCGGATGACCTAATAATTAACTGTAGACAACTCTGTAAATAGAAAACTACAAATTAGGTGGTGGTTGACGGACGATTCTATTTGGCTTTTTCTGACTTTTCGTTTCACTCGGTTGGCCGACCCCGGTTTTTTAGCCCACTTACTTACAGTCAACACTTTTAATTAGAAAATTTTGGACAGTCAAGATACCCAAATTTGGACCCAAAGGCCATTTTCATTGATAGCTGACCAGATTTTTATAAAAATCACAAGTCAAATATTAGAAAGTAGCTTTTTGATTACATTTAAATGTGAAATAATAGTAATCATCACAAAATAGGAAATACAAACAAAGATATCATCACCATCCACCACAAAACTGATTGCAACACTAGTGCGCTCGGTTTATAATTCAGTTCCAAACGAAAGTGCTACCAGCAGCTGGATCAAATAAGTTTTCTCCTTTTCCTCCGGCTGTGTATGTCTCTCTCCCCTGAAAAGACTAAAGCAGAGACCGGCAAGGCAGATTGCTAAAAGAGCGAATGCATTCACAGATGACACTAGCTCATCCATGAGAGAGATCTAGCAAAAAAGTGAGTAGGGGCATTTAGACACACTGGACCAATCAATAGCAAACATAAATCTATTTTTTTTCCAAGCCACATGTGTTTTTAATATGACTGTGTGGTTATAATATCTTAAAGACCATATTTTCGAATGGCCAGCCGGCTAGCAAAAATATTGAAATTCATCTGGTGTAAAATTTCATATACCGTATTTCCTGTAATTCAGCCCCCGGGGGCTAAATTTTTTGGATGCCCGAAAATCTTGAAATTGTAAATCAAACATGGCCCTAACTCTGAAGTTCTAGTCAAAAAAGAGGGAGGGGCTAAATTAGAGGAAATACGGTATACCGTAATTCCTCTAATAAGGCGGCCAGCCGCCTTATTTTTAAAACCTTTCGAAAATCGCGAAAATTTTAAGTCGATCTGAAGGTTTTTGAATGCTTAACCAAAATCGAAAAAGACCGATCGGTAGAGCTCGCAGGAACTAGATAAGCGCAATAAAGAGCTTTGAAATATATTTTTCCTGGGCTGAGATATAGGTCCTCAAAGTCGAGGGGGTCGCCTTTTTCGAAAAAATACGGTAGTTCCTACAAATAGTTTAAGACGATTTACTTTGAAATATTGTTAAACTCAGGGTATCGAAATGTATTTTTTAAAAAGATTTAAAAAAAGAAAAAAAAATTATTGTATTTTTGAAGTTTTACGTCAAAATATTTTTTTTCGGTACTCAAAAATATATAAGCATTGGATAAAATGTCATTTTTGACGAAAAATGACCAAATTCTACTTATTTTTTTTGGCCAAATGTACTTTTGTATAAAATTTTGAGTTTGCAACCTTGGTTAAACTTCATTCAAATGAAACGGAGGATTTTTTTGTAGAACCAAATTATGTGTATTTTACAAAATTTGATTTCTACCAAATGCACTTTTTGTAACAAATTTACTTTGTTTTGTATAAGTTGGTCGAAACCACCAGGAAACCAAGCACACACAGTATTTTGTCCAATAATAGTTTAATATTTTTTTTAAAAGAAAAAAGTTCTGTGTGTGCTTGGTGCTGATGTGGTTTTGACCAAATGGCACAAAAGAAAGTAAATTTGGTGCAAGAAAAAATGGTACAAAAGAAAAATTGGCAGAACAATGCCCTATTTTATTGAAAACAGCCTGCTTTTAGCTCAAAGCTATACTTAATTGTGCCACATAATAATGAAATTCGTGGTAGAATATTTTAATTTGGCGGTAGACTTTTTCAGATCCTAGAATACTAAATTTCGCAACGATTTTTGCCGCTCATAAAATCTTAAAATTCCGGAATTCTGCCTGCCGACGATTTTTAGCCGTAGGTTTGCTTGATAATTTTTTGGATCAGTTCTAGTATACACCCTTCACTCAAGTCTAGTATACAGTCGACTCTCCCAATAACGAACCCCAAAAATTTGTTCCCACCTTGGTCCGACACTTTTTTAGCCTAATTTTTAAATTTTTCCTAGTTCTGTTTTGACAGTCTGGTCCCAAATATCGTAAGGATTCCGATTTGCCGATTGTTTTTCAGAAATCCAAAATTTTTTCTCTAAAGAAGCAAAAACTCGATTTAAGCTCAGGGATTTTTGAAAAAGCCTGTCCTTAAATCGAGTTTTTGCTTTTTTAGAGGAAAAAATTTGGATTTCTGAAAAACGATCGGTAAAATCGGAATCCTTACGATATTTGGGACCAGACTGTCAAAACAGAACTAGAAAAAATTTAAAAAATCAGGCTAAAAAAAGTGTCGGACCCAAGGTGGGAACGAACTTTTTGGGGTTCGTTATTGGGAGAGTCGACTGTACACCCTTCACTCAAGTCTAGTATACACCCTTCAGTCAAATTAGCTTGGGGACCAAGGCAAATTTTTTTTAATTTTTAATTTTAAAAAAATTTGCCTTGGTCCCCAAAGCTAATTTGACTGAAGGGTGTATACCAGTGTTCTCAATAGTCAGAGGCAGAATGCCAAAGTCAGAGGCAGAATGACATCAAAGTCAGAATCAGAAGTCAGAGTCAGAATTTTTCAAAGTCAGAATCAGAATAATTGTGATTCTGATTCTGACTTTGAAAAATTCTGACTCTCACTTTTGATTCTGACTTTGAAAAATTCTGACTATCATTTCTGATTCTGACTTTGAAAAATTCTGCCTCTCACTTTTGATTCTGACTTTGAGAAATTCTGACTATCACTTCTGATTCTGACTTTGAAAATTTCTGACTCTGATTTCTAATTTTGACTTTCAAACTGTCTGACTATCAATTCTGACTTTTACATTCTAATTATTTTCTGTCGTTTTGTGTGACTCACTGTATTGTCAATACTGTTTCTTTCTGTGCGGCTTTTCTAGTCCTCATCCTGTTTATCGTCAAAACTTTCAGCCCCACATTTGCGATTAATCTTCGAGCTTTCGTCTAATATCAAGAATGACTCGTACCAAGCAAGCAGCCCAATCTCCCAAGGATCACGAAGAAATCGAAGGATGTCTAGCCGAAGAACTCGAGCAAGGTCAAAACAAGCGAAACTATGGTGTAGGTTCTACCGCTTTATTCTTACCCATATATTTGATAAGAATCTGTTTCAGATCTACCTGAGAATCGAGTGCTCAAGCAAGTTCACCCGGAGATTCGAATCACCTAGAAAGGCATGGCTGTCATGAATTATATGGTGGGTCTTTTTGGAAGTGTGATTTATTAATTTAGTCTTTTTCTCAGGTTAACGATCTCTTCGACCGCTTGCTGGATAAATTTGCCCGCCTGGTCAAGTATAGCAAGACTCGCACGCTTTCTTCTCGCAAAATTCAGACTTCCGTTCCTCTCGTCATGTCCGGAGAGCTGGCCAAGCATGCTATCTCGGAGGTAACTGAAGCTATGTCCAAGTACAGTGCTTCGTTGAAATTGCTGATCAGACACCATCTTCTATCAGAAATTGTCCGTTACCATCTTATATTGTTCCACATTTTTTCTGACATAAAAATCTCTGCTTGAACTTCCTTTTTTCGAATATAGCGGTGTTGATAGAGAGTGAAGGCTATATACTATTATCCTTGTCCAAGATATGACTTGGTACCCATGTGGTTTTTTCGTGAATTTCACATTGGTCCCCCTGTCGTTTTGAACGTAAAAATTTAGTTACAGTGAACAGGGGGACCAAGGCGAAATTCAAGAAAAAACAACAAAGGGCAAGGTATATTTTGGACAAGGATAAAAGTATAGCGCCGAGAGTGTGATGAATTTACAGTGTGAATTTACAGTACAGAGTGTGATGAATTTAGAATTCTGTTTCAAGCATCCATTGCTTTTGTGGATTCGTTTCATGATAGGTTTACTGGGTCGGCTAATGAGGTCAATGTGGTTGTATAATCAAATAAATATATTACATTACATCGATTATTTTCCGAATATCAAATACCGAATCGAATGTGGCAGATTGATAATTATGATTAGACTTCATGGCTAGACTATAACTATACCCAGACAATATTTTTTAACAGTGCACTTCATGTGGCTGGAATATTTTGCAACAAGATAATTTGATTGGTTTATGACTGAACTTCATTTGTCTTGGTGCCCTACTGGCATGTCTGGGTGTCCACACCCTGAAAAAAATTTTAGTGATCAAAAGCATCCAAATCATAGATATGTTATCTAACTCACGTAGTTATTTAGCATATCAAAAATTCAGGTGGTCTTGAGAACGGAATTTTTTCAGATACTGCACACCCAAATGAGCCAAGAGGACAACTGAAAGTTTCTGGACATCGAAGGGAAAATGAGAACTACTGAGGGTTGATCAAGATCGTTGAGAGTAGATCAGGGATGTTGAGGATAGATATAAAGCATTAAACATGGATCTGGACCAATAAGGTACATGGACTAGTTAGGGTGGTTAAGGAGCATTAATGGTGGACTTAGACCATTGACGGTATATCAGTACCATTAAGGGTGCATATGAACCGTTGAAAGGAAATGAGGCTCGGACCGATTGACCGTGCAAAAATGACTTGAGAAGGTGAATAGCTTTCGGTAGAGACCGACATATCCAACCTACAACATAAAAACTACAGTCAATTTCAACATCAGAATAAAATATAGCAGTAAGCAAAGTCAGAATTCAAAGTCAGAGTCAGAATTCAAAGTCTGAGTCAGAAAAAAGTTCAGAGTCAGAAATGATAGTCAGACTTTTTGAAAGTCAGAATCAAAAGTGAGAGTCAGAATTTTCAAAGTCAGAGTCAGAAATCACAGTCAGAATTTTTCAGAGTCAGAATCAGAAATGAGAGTCAGAATTTTTGAAAGACAGAGTCAGAAACTTTCTGATTCTGACTCTGACTTTGAAAATGTTTGATTGTCATTCTGCCTCTGATTCTGATTTAAAATTTTCTGACTATCATTTCTGACTCTGACTCTGACTTTGAATTCTGCCTTTGAACCTTTCTGATTCTGACTCTGTCTCTGACTATTGAGAACACTGGTGTATACTAGACTTTAGCCATTTTTTTTAACGAAAATTTGTTTTTTTTCTTTAACGTGACCATTGTTAAAAAGGTCAAAAGTTGTTTTCAATGTGTCGTTCGCGCCTTGAAAACATCTTTTTAGTAAATTTCAGACCCATGAATATCTCATAAATGGGTGAAATAACTACAGTTAACCGTAAAAATATTTGGTTTAAAATAAAATATAAAAAATATTTTAAACAGAAAAGGCGTCAAAATGAGTATTTCCATTTAAAAAATCAATAAACTTTCACTGTATAACTGCTGTCACTAACCTATAAATGACTTCCGCAATAAAAATCACAAAAAATACTTCTACTTTCCGGTTTCTATTACATCGCTTCAGTGCACCAAAAATGGAAAAAAAAGACGAAACAAAATTAAGTAGTGGAACAAAGGTAAAAAAGAAAGGAGGAAAAAGAACATTGCCTTAGGGAACAAACACAAAGACATTAAAAACCTGTGGGCCCTATCTCCCAATACTCCACCCTCCACAAATAACACTTTAAAACTAAATTAGCTCAAATTTTTTTAAAGCAACTAATCCTTTTAACAAATCAGCTTAGTCAATGGTAGGAACACCCTTCTTAAAACTAAAGAAGAATATATTAGCCTTTATCTAAACAAGAAAAAGTTCTCTGGTCCAGTATCGAATTTCGTAGTTGGAAGGGGCTAAATTTTTCTTAAAGATATATTTATCTGTGGAAACTTCTGTTTAAAGAAATCGATTTGTAAATTTTTTTTAAGTAATATATTGAATGCATAGGCGTACCCAGGATTTTCTGACGGGGGGGGCTAAAAAGACAAAAAAAGCTAAATAAGGCTAAAAAACATAAAAAAAACCTGACGAGTGGGGCGTCTATAGCGCAGCTAATACCCCCCCCCCCTTCCCCTCTGGGTACGCCTATGATTGAATGTGAGAATAGTTAAAAAGGTGGGAGCTATTTAGGTTCGAAAAAGTGGCTTCCGTGGCCCAGTGCGTAAGCGTATGTGTTTTATGGTCATGAAGGGTGTGCAGGTTCGATCCCGCCTAGTGGCACACTATTTATTTTGGTTTGTTTGACCAGTTCTAGAGGTAATTAGACTTTTCGACACCAGATTCGGAATCAGCGATCCAATTTACCACTAGAATTGGTCAAACAAGCCAAAATAAATATTTTGCTACTAGGCGGGATCGAACCTGCGCACGCTTTTATGACCATAAAACACAAACGCTTACATACTGTGCTCGGAAGCCACTTTTTCAAACCTAAATGGCTTTGTTCAAAAAATCTCTCTTCACAATTCCGCCGAATAGAGGCGGTCTACAGTCTACAAACTAGACTATATAGTGTACTATCCTTCTTTCACGTAATCGGATCACACAACACAATGATTAAATATGCATTCTGACGATGGGTAACTAACGCCAGCTAATTAGGGCTAATACACACACCCAATCTTTTAGAAGCACACACAAATTGAGTAAAGAAAGAAAAGGAGGCCCGCCAGAAATGATACTACTACTATTTTCCTAGTCACTAATACATTGCTGCTTCTGGTTGAAAGAGAGCAAAGAATTAAGCTGGTTTTTGCTCTAGCCTCAAAGACTGTTTCTACCTTTCTAGCCCCAAATGAATTGCTGAACTCACCCAAGGTCAGCCAAAATACATTAATATAAATATTTTTGCCGACAGTCATTTAAGGAGATCCTCTCTCCTTGATTGTGGCATAAATTTTGTGCTGCATCGATTTTGGTTAGAGAGTGCACAAATGAAAGTGAGGCAAGAAACACGAAAAATGAGAAGAGAGTAAATGAATTTGTTGAACCAGCTTTCAAACATTGCTGTAAATTTTTACATTTTTTGTGTCAAGACAACTCATAATTTATAAAAGGTAATGAATCGTCCCCTTTTTGTGGAAGGTGATGTATCGTACCCTTTTTATGGGAGGTGATGAATCGTCCCGAGGTGATGAATCGTCCGTGACTGTAATGAATCAGAGAGCTTCCAGGTAGCTAAATTGCTGTCATCGTTTTTCGGCTAGATTTTACTTGATACTAGACAGCGGCATAGACGAAAACTTTGTCCTAGCATCCGTTGCGCAGTTTGAATGGGAGCGTGCGGCCAGAAAAATTCACTTCGAAGTTGTTTTGACACTATTTTCGCTTGTTCCCTTTGTGATTTGGGTCCTGGTCTGGGAATGGCCTATAAATAGACAATGCCCAAATCACAGGAAGGTCAAGCGAAATCGTGTTTTCGACACTATATGCCAAAAAAAATTCCATTCTAAGTCGAACTTTTTTGCAGAAATTCGGAAGTCGATCTAGAATTAAAAATTATGATCAAAACAAAAGACGCGAAAAAATTTTGCCCACCCTGTATAAGCGTCCGTCGATCAAGATAGAGTCGGTATCTCATCGTTTTCGATGATTAAATGATTGTGCCCTACAAAAGTTCAAAACTTACGATTTAATAAGTTGTGTTGTGTAAGAGCATGGTCTTATTAGTAAAAGAAACGATTTCCTGTTTCACTGCGGTGCTCGAAAAAATCGCATTTGTTCTCCCTTCGGATTTTTTGCAATTTAAATATGCTTTGGTCCCTCTTGTTGATTATTTTCAAGAAACATAATTTAGAGATATGTTCTTTCACTTAGAATAAACATCTGAATGGTTTACAGTCAACTCTCGATATATCGAGAGTCGCACTATAGCAAGAGTTCAATTTATCGAAAATTGACTGTAATAGCGATTTGATCAATAATTTGTTTACATTCAGAAATCATTTTGCGGTTTGTGCTTAAGTTTACGGTAGGTCAAGGTATGTTATAACAGACTAACACGGGAAGGGCACGACCACCCGTCACGTATCAAAGAACGGTAACACTTTACTTGACCCCCCCCCCCCCACGGCTGACCTACTTTTGATGACAATTTTGAAAAACCGATTGCATATTCGTGTTTCTCGACCCCGATTTAGGCGCGAATTTACCAATCGTTTCCGGTAAAGTGAAAAAATTTTTTTTTCAAACCACAGGGGGGGGGTATCATGGATTTTAGTCAAAATTTGAAAAATTTGAATTCGCGCCTTTTGAATTTTGAAAAGATTGAGGGCTGTATAGGGAGGGAAGGGAATAAAAGGGCCACTTTTATGGCAGAACGTTAAAAAAAACATATATTGGTATATTCTGGCTGTCTTACCATGTTTTTTAACTGGGCTGTGGCAAAAGAGCCTCTATATGCATTTCATGATCAAGAGTACTTCTCGGAATCATGTCTAAGGTAAGTGAGTGCGCGCATCTCTAACTCTCAAGCCCCTGCGCCTCCTTCGGGGGCGCAGGGGGCTTGGGGGCTTGGAGTTGAGATGCGCACACCCACATACCTTAGAAACAAATCACTCGAAAGTGACTCTGGATGCATTAAAAAGCATGCATACCAGAGTTTATTTATGCGGTAGGCCCAGTATTCAAAACTATGTTCAACATCTTCTTGTTAGTGGCCCCTGTGTGATTAGTGGCCCTCTTTTATTCCCTTCCCTCCCTATACAGCCCTCAATTCCTTCAAAATTCAAAAGGCGCGAATTCAAATTTTTCAAATTTTGACTAAAATCCATGATACCCCCCCCCCCCTGTGGTTTGAAAAATTTTTTTTTACTTTACCGGAAACGATTGGTAAATTCGCGCCTAAATCGGGGTCGAGAAACACGAATATGCAATCGGTTTTTCAAAATTGTCATCAAAAGTGGGTCAGCCGTGGGGGGGGGGGGGTGGTGTCAAGTAAAGTCAAGCCCAAAGAACATTATATACCAAAAGATATCTCTCTTTGAGCTGATCACGGAACCGTTTGAAAAATCCGCTACGCGCTGAACTGCACCGAGATATTGGCTTTTGAAAATTAGAAATTTTCGATCTACGACGTATTGCAGATTAGCAGTGATTATGAACACGTATGTGTGGCGCAGTAGTATGTGTTCACGCTTTTCTTTATGTCAAAAGTTCGAATCCTAATCGGTGTAATTTTTAATTTTTTATATTTTATTCCCCTTTTTGAAATGGTCAAAACTTTCTGTAGGTGGCTTTTCAAAATGTTGTTTTTACAGATCGATTTTCTCGACGACAATATTTTTTCGGTGTATAATGTCAACAACACGATATCTGCTTGTACGCTTTGTGGTTTAAACCCTGGTCTGTGGATTAATTTGTCTCTGGATGGTCAACACCAAAACCACATAGGGACCATACAGAAATATTTCTAAGAGAATTTAAAACCAATAAATAAAATTTAAAAAATTACACTGATTGGGGATCGAACTTTTGACATGAAGAGAAAGCGTGAACACATACTACTGCGCCACACGTATCACAGATCACAGCAGATCACAGTCAGGGTGCCTCTACTGTAAATGAAAATAATATTTATTTTTCAGCTAGTGAAATGTCGACCCACGAATCTCGTATTTGCATCCCAGCTGAAGTGCTCTTCGAGGTGTTCTCTTTTTTCAATCGCACCCAATTAGAAGTATTAGAAGTCAATAGCAGACACCTTTATCAATTTATCAGCAAACACTTTCCTACATTTCCATTCAACACTATCGCTGAATTGTGTGTATCGGAAAGTGTTAGTCATGAACCACAGTTTTCCAAATACCTCGATTTTTCCGGCAAATTTCCATATACTGCAAGCTCTTTGGAAGAATTACAGTATTTCAGCAATTCAGGAAAATGGATCGTTAAACGTGTCTCTTTGAGTAAATTTCACATTTTCTGAATATTAAGTACACTCAAACTCCGATAACTCGACATCCCTAGGGACTGGGCTATCCTGAGGATGTCGTGTTATTGAGGGTATCATTTTATCAGGATTAAATATGTTTATTCAAGGGTAAAAACTACAATCATGATAAGCATTAATTGGGGGAAGCCATTTAGGTTTGAAAAAGTGGCCTCCATAGCACAGTGCGTAAGCGTTTGTAGGTCAAGGTATCTTATAACAGACTAAGACAATTTTTTCTTGCCTTTTTGTAGCCATGAAACATGTTTTATGCGGTACCGGTCAATTTTCCGCCGACAAATTTTCCGCCGTCAATTTTCCGCTGCCATAATTTCAGTTTCTCTTTTTAAATTATGCGTAATATCTGCACGACAATATTTGCGTCAGCATAGACATGATATTATTTGATCCTAACCCACCTAGAATGGGACTCAGAGTGCGCTTTGACTATCTAAAAAAAATTGTCCGATTATTAACCCATATGTCCGCCAGTATTATATTTGAAAAATACTATGCTTCACGATAGGGTTGGCCTCCCTTCCTCCCTTGAGATGATAAAAGAAACTATTTTCTGACATGTTCCCACATCAAAAGTTGTCTTTTTGCGAAAAAGGAGCACGGCAAACTATTCTAAAGAGATGCCTAGACACGCCAAAAAGATGGGATTTGAACATAGTTTTGTTAACTGGGGCCTACCGCATAAAGAAACTCTGGTATGCATATATATTTTTTGCATCCAGACTCTTTTTTGAGTGATTTGTGTCTAAGGTACGTGGGTGTGCGCATCTCAACTCCAAGCCCCCAAGCCCCCTGCGCTTCCGAAGCGGGCGCAGCGGCTTGAGAGTTAGAGATGCGCGCACTCACTTACCTTAAACATGATTCCGAGCAAGACTCTTGATCAAAAATGTATATAGAGACTCTTTCTGCCCAGCTCCAGTGATCAAAACGTGTAGAATACTTTTATATAAATGTTTACTTTGGCTTCCCAATGCAAAACGTTAAAAACTCTGTTTTAGCATTAAAAACTTTAAGAAATGATTCTGGTAAAGGTACAAAATTTTTAATTTCTCAAACCTAAAAACGAATTTTTGGGTTTTGGAGGTTGATACCCCTTTAGGGAAGGCAGTAGGGTGTTTTTCTACCCACACCCTCAGGCTTACTGGTCGACTTATGGCTGTTCTTCAAGAAATATAATGTCGGCTACCACCAGTATTTGAACCTGTAACCTCAAAACCTGGAGGGTAAATTTACGACGGGTGGATTTTCCACCGCCTTGAAAACAGAAACTAAAATTACAGCGGCGGAAAATTGTGGGCGGAAAATTGTCGCGGCGGAAAATTGTCATGTACCCTGTTTTATGGCCCAAAATGGTGTTGCAGGTTCAATCCCACCTGGTGACATGCTATTTATTTTGGCTTTTTTGACCGATTCTAGGGGTAATTTGGATCGCTGATTCCGAATTTGTCGTCAAAGAAGTCTAATCACCTCTAGAACTGGTCAAAAAAAGCCAAAAAAAACAGCACGCCACCACATGGGATCAAACCTGCAACATTATTTTGGGCAAAAACGGAAACACTTACCCACTGCGCCATGGAAGCCACTTTTTCAGGACGACCTAACTCGTATAGATTTTTGAACGAGCTTTTCCAACTTTTAATTAAAAACTGTTGATTTTGAAAGAATTTTTTTTTGAAAAGTCACCATCACTGCCACAATTTCTTTTTGAATCCGAATCCGTTGGGATCAGATCAAAAAATCATTCTGAGCTGAGATATTGTTATTTCGAGTAGTCCAGTTAGAAAGTTGCACCATTCACCTACTTTAGTGTTTATCTCAAGTTCTAATAATTATTTTAATCTGATCTCAGCGGATTCAGATTCAGGAAGAATTTTTGGTAATAGAAGGGACTTTTCAAAAACTTTTGCATTGAAAATTAACGATTTTTAATTAAAAGTTTGTTCAAAAATCTATACGAGTTGAGATTTTACCTTTTCTCAAACTTTAATGGCCCCACCTCCCTTTGAACAAATTTTAAGAAAGCTATTAGTTTGACCATGGTCCGCTCTTTTTCTCTCCGGGTAGCCGAGAACTGTGGGATCGCTGAAGTTTCGTTTCACGTAGTGTCGCACAGAGTTGAAGGCGGCTTGAGTTTTCAGTGACGACTGGCTCCAAATGACCACTCACTTATTCTGAAACACAGAATGAGACCCACTGAACTAACTGTAGAATTTTTCGAGATATATACAATAAATGCTATACTTAACTTGTTGAGTCTCATTCTGAGTCATTTTGAAAAAAATAGTCAACGGGACAAGAACATGCTTTACCGTCCATTAGTCAGCATAAAACAAAAAAGTTTACTTATAGGTTTACTATATTGAATCATGACTTTTTAGACAGCTTTGGACATAAATGGCTCAGTGCTGAATGGAAGTGTGCACTGGAATCCATTAGTTCTTTTTGGCAGCACAAAATGCTGGAAATTCTAGTAACTAACTGTATTGCTCAGTTCCAGAAACTAATCAATTGGTCCACTTTGCAGACTTTTGACCACATTTCTTTATTATCAATACGAGATAATAATATTCAATTACACCAGTTATCAACTACTCTATTATACCGCTTTTCTATAATTGAGTTTGGTTTATATAGATGCCAATTAAGTCCTTTTGATTTATTAACATTTTTGGAGAATATACCAAAGGAAAGACAAAACAAATTGATAGTTCGATTGAGAATGAGTTTCTGCTTATTTGGTCAGCGAAAACGATTGCTGCGTCTAGCAAAACAGGTGGTTCAGGATTCTGTCAAAAAATATTTGGCTCTCACCCCTCAGCGATAGATCTTTTTAGTGGGCAATACTTTTTTTTGGCGCTAGTAGCGAACACCCCCCCCCCCAAGCATCCGACCTTTTAAATTCCTGTAACCACCCTTTCAAACAACATATTTAGGCTTAGCCCTTTACGCTTGGGGTAGGCCAGCGTACGGAAGTTGTGACTAATACCTGTGTTACGCACCTTTTCACACTTTTTACTTCTGTCCTTAATTCAGCGTACGGAAGTAAAAAAAGCAAAATCTCTCAAAAATCGAGGTAAAGAAGTATCCAACCCTAGGCGGGAACGAACTTTTGGCACAAAAGTTTTGGGGGTGGCCTTATTTTCAGGTTCGACTGTAACATGAAATTTTAAAAGTGCGCTAAAAATCCAACAGAGGCGACCTAGGCAAAACCGAACGACCTTTTGACACTTGCATTAAAAATTGAATCAAAAAATTACCATAGATAAGGTATCTCGCATACATTACACTTCTCGAAATTCTCATTGTCATTACCACTCATTACAGTCGACGCTCGATTTAAAGGAGGGGGAAAAGCCATTTAGGTTTGAAAAAGTGGCTTCCATGGCACAGTGCGTAAGCGTTTGTAGGTCAAGGTATCTTATAACAAACTAAGATAATTTTTTCTTGCCTTTTTGTAGCCATGAAACATGTTTTATGGCCTAAAATGGTGTTGCAGGTTCGATCCCACGCGGTGGCATGCTATCAATTTTGGCTTGTTTGATCATTTCTAGGGGTAATTCGGGTCGCTGATTCCGAATCTGTCGTCAAAGAAGTCTAATCACCTCTAGAACTGGTCAAAAAAGCCAAAAATAATAGCACGCCACCACATGGGATCAAACCTGCAACACCAAAAAAACACCATTTTGGGCCAAAAAACGCAAACGTTTACGCACTGCTCCACCGAAGCCACTTTTTCAACCCTAAATGGCTTTTCCCCAGGGCTACGAATCGTCCTTTTTAAAAAGATTTGTACTTTTTTCGGCACCCCAAATCTTTTTTTTATTTTTGAAAATTTCGTCAAAATCTTTTTTTTCGCTTCAAAATGGCAACAAGCACTGGATAAAATGACCTTTTTACTCCAAAAGTAGTCAAAATGTCCTTATTTACCAGAAAGTCCTTTTTTTAAATTTTTCATTCGGAGCCATGCTTTCCCCTCCTTTAAGGACAGTCGGGGGCCGGGGAAAAGTTCGTTCCCACCTAGGGTCCGACACTTTTTTAGCTCGATTTTTCAAATTTTTGGCAATTCTGTTTTGACAGTCTGGTCCGAAATATCGCAAAGATTCTGATTTTGGCAATCGTTTTTCAAAAATCCAGAATTTTTTACTATAAAAAGGCAAAAAATCAATTTAAGGACAGAAATTTTATAAAATACTGTCCTTAAATCGAGTTTTTGCTTTTTTAAAGTAAAATTTCTGGATTTTAAAAAAACGATTTGCAAAATCGGAATCCTTGCGATATTTTGGACTAGACTGTCAAAACAGAATCGCTGAAAAATTTAAAAAATCGGGCTAAAAAAGTGTCGGACCCTAAGTGAGAACGAACTTCTGTCCTTAAATCGAGCGTCTACTGTACCAATAATTAATGATAATAAACAAAATTTAGAGCTTTGCTTCAGCTAAATCGCGTCGCTCTTATGAACTTCAAATTGTGCAAGAATCTCGTCCCGAACGTGATGCCATAAAAGTCTTTAGACGGGTCAATAAAAAAACTGGAGAAGTTTTGCAATGCTATATAGACCATACAAACAAAAATGAATGCAAATATAATAGTGTCACTGTCTTGAAACGATCTTTATTGTAAATAAAAGTTATTATGTTTTGGATTATGTTATGCAGAGGCTTGGGATTTTGCTCGAGAAATGGGAAAAACTTTTTAAAATCTTTCAGAGAATTGTTCTGAAACCGAGCAAAATGTTTAGTCGATAACTGTACGTATGTATATGAGAGCTTCTGCAGTTATTAACAAACAGCTATCAAAAAGTGTGCAACCGACTTAGAATGAGTGACCCCGTGCGTACATAGGGGAATCGAAGTCGAGGTCGATCGACAAGGGGTGCTTACATAGGAAAGTCGAGGTCGTGATCAGGGTCGAGGTCGAGCTCATAGTGCTTACAGAGGTCGTGGTCAAAGTTTCTGTGAAATGACTTCCAAGCTGAAATTCAATTATAAAAACATCTGCTTGAAATATATTCGACATATTGTTGTGAAAATGGCTAAATTACGCACTAGTAGAAAAAATAAGCGCCCCCTCTCTAAAAAGAGCCTCTTTTCTAATTAGCCACCCCTCATGGCTTTTTAAACATATATCACAAAATCTACTAGCTTTTGAGCGTATTCTTCAGCATAGTGACCGCCCGTCCGGCGGGCCCGTCCCGTTTCCGTCCGGACGGCGCCAAAAAAACCGGGCGGTCATACGGCCGGCTTGGCGGCCGTCCGAACGGTCGGCCGCCGGAAGCCGTCTAAAAACGTCCAAGACGGCAGACGGCCGGCAATGACAAACTCGGACGGGACGGCCGACGGCCGGTCCGTCTGACACCGTCCTTCACTAGACCGAACAAATTACTGACTCGTAACTTTTATTTTAACAAAAGTCTTGAAAAATAACTTTCCTACGAAATTCAGCTCGGATAATCACAATTTAGTGATACGCTTGACCTAACAGAATCACATCACCATTCGGTTTAGGACAGTTCATGCTTCTCTGAGAGCAGAATCTACCAATGACCTCGTAAAAAATGTATTGTATCACTGCGTTCCAGAGGCTGATAACAGAAAAGCAACGACGTTTTGGATAAATGAGGTAAAGACACTGACTTTTTCTAAAACAACAAAAAAATTCATCCAAATAAGCCGATAAAAAACTTAGCAATCGATATTTTGATAATTTCGGCTTCGTCTGGTGCTGCTGAAAGAATCTTCTCCATAATTGACTGTGCAGGACGCTCTACATAACAGACAAATGGCTATAAATTGTATATCAAAAATACTCTCAGATACGCAAAATTCGTTAAAATGTCGACTCGCTACAATTGCGACTCGCTACAGCATAAGATTCAGTCCCAAAACTCAATTTTTTATTGACCAGAACTCAAAAATAATGTCTTTTTTGAGCTTCTGAGGCAATTTTAGCTCGATATAGGGTGTTTGGAAACATTTTGTAAAAAGGGGTATCGAATTATTCCTATGCTGCAGCGAGTCGCTGTAGTGAGTCGCAGGTGTAGCAAGTCGCTGTAGCGAGTCATAAGTTGTAGGAGTCGAATGTCAGTGCAATATTCAAATAATGCGGCGGCGGCGAAACCGCCGCCGTACTTAAAAGTGCCATTTTTGAGTCACTTTATATAACGGACGCTCTATATAACGGACAGAACGTCGGTCCCTTTGTTTTCGTTATATAAAGCGTCGACTGTATAAGCGTCTGTCAATCACAATTTGTATCTCACCGTTTTCAATGACTAAATGATTGTGTTCTTCAAATGTTCGGCGCTAGTAGCAAATTCCCCCACCCCCCCCCCAAGCATCCGACCTTTAAAAATTGCTGTAACTACCCTTGCAAACAACAAGTTTAGGCTTAGGCTTGGGGTAGGCCAGCGTACGGAAGTTGTGACTAATGAAGAGTTTGCGCACATTTTCCGGGGTCTGGGACATAAATTTGGGTACTTTTTACTAAAGTAAAAAAAGTGAAAATCGTTGGAGGGGGGGTGGTATTCGCTACTAGCGTCAAATGTTCTAAATATGCGATTTAAAAAGTTCTGTTATGCATGAAGCATGGTCTTATTAGTCAAAGAAACATTTATTGATTTTACTGGTGTGCTCGTAAAAAAAATTTTGTTCCGACTTTTGATTCTTTTGCAGGAATCGAACTTACACATCGCACCTCCCACTCGATTGCACCCGCATCATCACCTTCCCAATCAATCAACATACGAAACCTAAGCAAAAAAATTTTGCAAAATTTTTTTTTGAAGGACAAGCGAAAACCGGTGGTTCACTTGAATGTAAAGTGGGGGCGCCAATTCGAATTTTGAAGAAAATTAAACAGTGACAATAAATCACTTTTTATTTTTAATGTCTCGGATTAACCAAGTGAGAAAATTATGAACAGAAACAATATATTTTAACAAGTAAAGATATTATTTGTCTTATTTTGATTGAATTTCAATTATTGCTTTAAAAAATACAGCGAGGCGTTTAAAAAGTGACTCACCGGTTTCTCAGTGAGTCACCGGTGAGTCATCGCAATTTGAGATTCACCGATGAGCAACCAACCCTAGCTAATACCGTATATATGGGCAGCTCGCCTTTTTCAGAATTTC
Source organism: Ditylenchus dipsaci (assembly GCA_004194705.1). Lineage (NCBI taxonomy): Eukaryota > Metazoa > Nematoda > Chromadorea > Rhabditida > Anguinidae > Ditylenchus > Ditylenchus dipsaci. The sequence continues at coordinate 400,189 of SADC01001338.1, forward strand.
GGAGTGCCAATTATTTTAGTTTTCGTGGCTCTGTATAGATGGGGAGCCAGATCATTAAAGAAAATGGGCACGCTCTGCAAAGAACAGCAAACAAATTTTCGGAGTTTTTTCCCAGATCACAGTCAGGGTGCTTCTACTGTAAATGAAAATAATATTTATTTTTCAGCTAGTGAAATGTCGACCCACGAATCTCGTATTTGCATCCCAGCTGAAGTACTCTTCGAGGTGCTCTCTTTTTTCAATCGCACCCAATTAGAAGTATTAGAAGTCAATAGCAGACACCTTTATCAATTTATCAGCAAACACTTTCCTACATTTCCATTCAACACTATCGCTGAATTGTGTGTATCGGAAAGTGTTAGTCATGAACCACAGTTTTCCAAATACCTCGATTTTTCCGGCAAATTTCCATATACTGCAAGCTCTTTGGAAGAATTACAGTATTTCAGCAATTCAGGAAAATGGATCGTTAAACGTGTCTCTTTGAGTAAATTTCACATTTTCTGAATATTAAGTACACTCAAACTCCGATAACTCGATATCCCTAGGGACTGGGCTATCCTGAGGATGTCGTGTTATTGAGGGTATCATTTTATCAGGATTAAATATGTTTATTCAAGGGTAAAAACTACAATCATGATAAGCATTAATTGGGGAAGCCATTTAGGTTTGAAAAAGTGGCCTCCATAGCACAGTGCGTAAGCGTTTGTAGGTCAAGGTATCTTATAACAGACTAAGACAATTTTTTCTTGCCTTTTTGTAGCCATGAAACATGTTTTATGCGGTACCGGTCAATTTTCCGCCGACAAATTTTCCGCCGTCAATTTTCCGCTGCCATAATTTCAGTTTCTCTTTTTAAATTATGCGTAATATCTGCACGACAATATTTGCGTCAGCATAGACATGATATTATTTGATCCTAACCCACCTAGAATGGGACTCAGAGTGCGCTTTGACTATCTAAAAAAAATTGTCCGATTATTAACCCATATGTCCGCCAGTATTATATTTGAAAATACTATGCTTCACGATAGGGTTGGCCTCCCTTCCTCCCTTGAGATGATAAAAGAAACTATTTTCTGACATGTTCCCACATCAAAAGTTGTCTTTTTGCGAAAAAGGAGCACGGCAAACTATTCTAAAGAGATGCCTAGACACGCCAAAAGATGGGATTTGAACATAGTTTTGTTAACTGGGGCCTACCGCATAAAGAAACTCTGGTATGCATATATATTTTTTGCATCCAGACTCTTTTTGAGTGATTTGTGTCTAAGGTACGTGGGTGTGCGCATCTCAACTCCAAGCCCCCAAGCCCCCTGCGCTTCCGAAGCGGGCGCAGCGGGCTTGAGAGTTAGAGATGCGCGCACTCACTTACCTTAAACATGATTCCGAGCAAGACTCTTGATCAAAAATGTATATAGAGACTCTTTCTGCCCAGCTCCAGTGATCAAAACGTGGTAGAATACTTTATATAAATGTTTACTTTGGCTTCCCAATGCAAAACGTTAAAAACTCTGTTTTAGCATTAAAAACTTTAAGAAATGATTCTGGTAAAGGTACAAATTTTTAATTTCTCAAACCTAAAAACGAATTTTTGGGTTTTGGAGGTTGATACCCCTTTAGGGAAGGCAGTAGGGTGTTTTTCTACCCACACCCCTCAGGCTTACTGGTCGACTTATGGCTGTTCTTCAAGAAATATAATGTCGGCTACCACCAGTATTTGAACCTGTAACCTCAAAACCTGGAGGGTAAATTTACGACGGGTGGATTTTCCACCGCCTTGAAAACAGAAACTAAAATTACAGCGGCGGAAAATTGTGGGCGGAAAATTGTCGCGGCGGAAAATTGTCATGTACCCTGTTTTATGGCCCAAAATGGTGTTGCAGGTTCAATCCCACCTGGTGACATGCTATTTATTTTGGCTTTTTTGACCGATTCTAGGGTAATTTGGATCGCTGATTCCGAATTTGTCGTCAAAGAAGTCTAATCACCTCTAGAACTGGTCAAAAAAAAGCCAAAAAAACAGCACGCCACCACATGGGATCAAACCTGCAACATTATTTTGGCAAAAACGGAAACACTTACCCACTGCGCCATGGAAGCCACTTTTTCAGGACGACCTAACTCGTATAGATTTTTGAACGAGCTTTTCCAACTTTTAATTAAAAACTGTTGATTTTGAAAGAATTTTTTTTTTGAAAAGTCACCATCACTGCCACAATTTCTTTTTGAATCCGAATCCGTTGGGATCAGATCAAAAAATCATTCTGAGCTGAGATATTGTTATTTCGAGTAGTCCAGTTAGAAAAGTTGCACCATTCACCTACTTTAGTGTTTATCTCAAGTTCTAATAATTATTTTATCTGATCTCAGCGGATTCAGATTCAGGAAGAATTTTTGGTAATAGAAGGGACTTTTCAAAAACTTTTGCATTGAAAATTAACGATTTTTAATTAAAAGTTTGTTCAAAAATCTATACGAGTTGAGATTTTACCTTTTCTCAAACTTTAATGGCCCCACCTCCCTTTGAACAAATTTTAAGAAAGCTATTAGTTTGACCATGGTCCGCTCTTTTTCTCTCCGGGTAGCCGAGAACTGTGGGATCGCTGAAGTTTCGTTTCACGTAGTGTCGCACAGAGTTGAAGGAGGCTTGAGTTTTCAGTGACGACTGGCTCCAAATGACCACTCACTTATTCTGAAACACAGAATGAGACCCACTGAACTAACTGTAGAATTTTCCGAGATGTATACAATAATGCTATAGTTAACTTTCTGGGTCTTATTCGGAGTCATTTTGAAAAAAAAAGTCAACGGGACAAAAACATGCTTTACCGTCCATTAGTCAGCCATAAACAAAAAAGTTTACTTATAGGTTTACTATATTGAATCATGACTTTTTAGACAGCTTTGGACATAAATGGCTCAGTGCTGAATGGAAGTGTGCACTGGAATCCATTAGTTCTTTTTGGCAGCACAAAATGCTGGAAATGCTAGTAACTAACTGTATTGCTCAGTTCCAGGAACTAATCAATTGGTCCACTTTGCAGACTTTTGACCACATTTCTTTATTATCAATACGAGATAATAATATTCAATTACACCAGTTATCAACTACTCTATTATACCGCTTTTCTATAATGAGTTTGGTTTATATAGATGCCAATTAAGTCCTTTTGATTTATTAACATTTTTGGAGAATATACCAAAGGAAAGACAAAACAAATTGATAGTTCGATTGAGAATGAGTTTCTGCTTATTTGGTCAGCGAAAACGATTGCTTCGTCTAGCAAACAGGTGGTTCAAAATTTTGTCAAAAAATATTTGGCTCTCACCCCTCAGCGATAGATCTTTTTAGGGCAACCGGACATTTAGCATAATTTGTGCAATTTGTCCGCGGACATTTAGCATAGTTTTTCGGTATAATTCGGTTGTTTTGCCCGAATCATACCGAAAAATTATGCTAAATGTCCGCGGACAAATTGCACAAATTATGCTAAATGTCCGGTTGCCCTTTTTAGTGTGCAATACTTTTTTTTGGCGCTAGTAGCGAATACTTCCTCCCCCCAGAATCCTGCCTTTTAAAAATTGCTGTAACCACCCTTTCAAACAACAAATTAGGCTTAGCCCTTTAGGCTTGGGGTAGGCCAGCGTACGAAAGTTGTGACTAATACCTGTGTTACGCACCTTTCCGCACTTTTTACTTCTGTCCTTAATTCAGCGTACGGAAATAAAAAAAGCAAAATCTCTCAAAAATCGAGGTAAAAAGTATCCAACCCTAGGCGGGAACGAACTTTTGGCCCAAAGTTTTGGGGGTGGCCTTATTTTCAGGTTCGACTGTAACATGAAATTTTAAAAATGCGCTAAAAATCCAACAGAAGCGACATAGGCAAAACCGAACGACCTTTTGACACTTGCATTAAAAATTGAATCAAAAAATTACCATAGATAAGGTATCTCGCATACATTACACTTCTCGAAATTCTCATTGTCATTACCACTCATTACAGTCGACGCTCGATTTAAAGGAGGGGGAAAAGTCATTTAGGTTTGAAAAGGTGGCTTCCATGGCACAGTGCGTAAGCGTTTGTAGGTCAAGGTATCTTATAACAGACTAAGACAATTTTTTCTTGCCTTTTTGTAGCCATGAAACATGTTTTATGGCCAAAATGGTCGCAGGTTCGATCCCACCTGGTGACATGCTATTTATTTTTGCTTGTTTGACCAGTTCTAGAAGTAATTTGGGTCGCTGATTCCGAATCTGGTGTCAAAAAAGTCCAATTACCCCTAGAACTGGTCAAACAAGCCAAAATGAATAGCATGTCACTACGTGGGATCGAACCTGCAACACCATTTTGGGCCAAAAAACGCAAACGCTTACGCACTGCTCCACCGAAGCCACTTTTTCAAACCTAAATGGCTTTTTCCCAAGGCTACGAATCGTCCTTTTTAAAAAGATTTGTCCTTTTTTTGGCACCCCAAATCTTTTTTTATTTTTGAAAATTTCGTCAAAAATTTTTTTTTTCGTTGCAAAATGGCAACAAGCACTGGATAAAATGACCCTTTTACTCCAGAAGTAGTCAAAATGTCCTTTTTTTCCAGAATGTCTTTTTTTTGAAATTTTTCATTCGGAGCCCTGCTTTCCCCCTCCTTTAAGGACAGTCGGGGGCCGGGAAAAGTTCGTTCCCACCTAGGGTCCGACACTTTTTTAGCTCGATTTTTCAAATTTTTGGCAATTCTTTTTGACAGTCTGGTCCGAAATATCTCAAAGATTCCGATTTTGGCAATCGTTTTTCAAAAATCCAAAATTTTTCCTATAAAAAAGCAAAAAATCAATTTAAGGACAGAAATTTTAAAAAAATACTGTCCTTAAATCGAGTTTTTGCTTTTTTAAGTAAAAAATTCTGGATTTTTAAAAAACGATTGGCAAAATCGGAATCCTTGCGATATTTGGGACTAGACTGTCAAAACAGAATCGCTGAAAAATTTAAAAAATCGGGCTAAAAAAGTGTCGGACCCTAAGTGAGAACGAACTTCTGTCCTTAAATCGAGCGTCTACTGTACCAATAATTAATGATAATAAACAAAATTTAGAGCTTTGCTTCAGCTAAATCGCGTCGCTCTTATGAACTTCAAATTGTGCAAGAATCCCGTCCCGAACGTGATGCCATAAAAGTCTTTAGACGGGTCAATAAAAAAACTGGAGAAGTTTTGCAATGCTATATGGACCATACAACAAAAATGAATGCAAATATAGTAGTGTCACTGTTTTGAAACGATCTTTATTGTAAATAAAAATTATTATGTTTTGGATTATGTTATGCAGACGCTTGGGATTTTGCTCGAGAAATGTGATTTCGCTCGAGCTAAAAAATTTTAAAATCTTTTAGAGAACTGTTCTGAAATCGAGCAAAATGTTTAGTCGATAACTGTACGTATGTATATGAGAGCTTCTGCAGTTATTAACAAACAGCTATCAAAAAAGTGCGCAACCGACTTAGAATGAGTGACCCCGTGCGTACATAAGGGAATCGAAGTCGAGATCGATCGACAAGGGGTGCTTACATAGGAAAGTCGAGGTCGTGATCAGGGTCGAGGTCGAGCTCATAGTGCTTACAGAGGTCGTGGTCAAAGTTTCTGTGAAATGACTTCCAAGCTGAAATTCAATTATAAAAACATCTGCTTAAAATATATTCGACATATCGTTGTGAAAATGGCTAAATTACGCGCTAGTAGAGGTCCAGTTGGAAGTTTTCAATTTGAATTGAAAAAAAATCTCCTAGGGCGAGGTGAATTTTCTTTACGTTTTTATTTTCAAATACTACTTCTACATTTAATTTTACATTCTGAGCAAAATTTGTCATTACTTCAGCCATGTACCTTCGAAAACCGCTAAAAAAATTGAAAACTCACTGCGAAATTCCAAAATCCGCTCGAGACAACAAACATTTGAACGTAATATTTTTTGTTGGAAGTTTTTTTATATACACGATGAATCTAGAGTACGACACGCAGTTTTTCAAGAAAATCGACCATCGTGAACACGAATATGGTGTCGAAATATCAAATTTAAAATTTTCTGATATGGCACAAAAAGTACGAAATGATTAAAAATGAATTTAAAAAATTACCCACTTAAACTGATTCAAATATACCTTAACTTTAATAATACAACACTAACAGGGCAAAATTGCATTGTGAAACACCTCGACTACGACCGCTACCTCGACCTGAACCCACCCCACATTGTGAGAACACATCGACCTACACCCGCACCTACACCCAATAATTGTGAGAACCCTATAACTTTTTGCAACATATTTTCAAAATGCTCTACAAAAAATCGAAAATATTGAACAAGTTTAAAAAGAGTTAGCCCATACTTTTAAGTTGTTGTTAAACATTTTGAAAGTATCTTGCAAGAAGTTATATTTTGTTAGAACTAGGCCGTAGGCTACATGATGTGCTATCAATTTGCACAGAGAGTTGAAAAATTTTATGACAATAAAGAAAAAGAAAATTTAAATTTGTACAAAAAAAGTATTGCACGGCTAAAATCACCAAATAAGGTAATGGCCGCCGGTGCCTTTTTCAAAAACGGCGCCAGCGCCGGCGGCGCCGCCACCGCCGGCGCTGAGAAGCCAAAAAATTGCCGTCGCGCCAGCGCCGGTGGCGTTCTATAGTGCCAAATTTTGTCTGTTTTTCCCTTCGGGGAGATTAACAAGGTCGATCCCTTGTACTATATATGTCTAAAAACTAAGTGCTGAGTGGGGTGTGTTGCTGATACGTGGTGCTTTTACCGAAAGAGTATGCTGTGCTGATTTCAGTATTATTTAGGAACTAACATTTTTTGCGATTTCAATTTACATGATTTTATACAACCGTATGCTGAAAATAACGGCAATAAGCACGGCTACATTTCGAGTGTGATGTTGCAAATGACTATGTAGAACAAAATCGCTAAAAAAAACCTCAGTTTCATGATACTACCGAATAGTTCTGAGATAGTCCTACTGAGGATTTCATCGAATTGGACATGGTTCAACGTTTTTTATATTTTAGCTCTAACTTTATCCTAACTTTTCATCTGTATGATACAGTCAAACCTCGATAATCCGCCACCCCGCTAAACCGCCACCCTCGATAAACCGCCACCCTCGATAAGCCCGATTTGGTGGCCGTCAGAGAAACTCAACAAAGTTCACCCCGCTAAACCGCCACCTCGATAATCCACCACCCTCGGATCGGTCCCATGGGGTGGCGGATTATCGAGGTTTGACTGTAGCTCAAATGAAAACTCAGAACCTTGGCTACATTTTGACACTAAACTTGTAAATAAAAGAAGAGAAAATTAGGGTTTGCACCCAGTGGTAGTCGAACCTGTGACCTACTGCGATGTGTATATAAAGGTTACCACGCCCCAACATTTACGCGCCGCCGGCTTTTTCAAAAACGGCGCCAGCGTCGGCGGCGCTGCAGGTATGATCTCAGCCTAGTTTAAATATTTTGCAAAGCTGCTTTTGTATTTGTATTAATTCTCCAGCAATTCCACTTTTTAGATTTTGTTTGAGCACCCGAAAATCTCAAGATCGAGTTCCAATTTTTCCAATTTTCGGTTATTTGAAAAACAAGGCGGCTGGCAGCCCCATTAGAGTAAATACGGTATATGAATGTTGAATGTAATGGAATGACCTGGTTCAGCTGTGTGACCTCAAGGACTTCTTTCCTTGACCTACAACTTCTCTGTAACCATGATATTGTAGCAAGTTTTGGCTGTAGTCCCTCAACTTAAGTCCTATGTAAAACTTATCTGTTTAAAATTTATTTTATTACTAAATTCCTGCAATTTCACTTTATTTGTGTTTTCAGATTATCGTTTGCGAAACGTGCTCAAAAAACCGAACGGAAGTATCACAAGGATGTCTACTTCATCCTCCGCACATACTGGTATACTAATGCTACCTGTTTCTCTTTTTATTGACTTATTTCTAGTTAGCTCTGGTTCCTCAGGCTCAGGTATACCGATATCATATATTTTCAATTTGTATTGAGTCATTTCTAGGGTCGACTTATGAGACAGATTCAGGTATACTAATAAAATCGAGTTAGTTATTTATTTTCTTCTTCCCAGATGATTTGAGAACTGATGAAACCAGAGAGGCCATTAGACGTCTTATTCGGGGCAAGTCAATAATCTCTTTATTGAAATTCATGATTCTGCCAAGACGGTGAGCTGTTGTTGTCTTATTATGGTGTTTTTATCTTGTTTGTAATTATAGGACAAGTCTGCTTCCCGAAACCTTATCGTCAACATTATGGATGTGATGAAGTCTCCAGCCAATTCATCTTTGCATTGCATCTGTGTGGTTTCAAACGTTGTATGTTTCTTCGAATTTCAATCGAATGCAGTTTTTCATTTAGTTACTTTCAGATTGGTGACTACAAAGATTTTGCGACTACTCCTTCAATAGTTGTTCCAGTGCTCGTTGGCTCTCAGAAAGACAGGTTCGAAGATGCCTTGAAGGTTATTGGTCAGGATGTGGATGGGGAAAGAAAACGCCCACCGGGTAAAGCGGTATGATTTTTTTGATTCTTAGCGCATCAGAACAAGTCATTTTTAATTAAAGGATCACGGGAAGCTATATGGAGGAGCAATTTTGGACATTGATATCATGTTCGGCAGTGCACTGGTTAGCCCTCAAATGATGTATGTTCTATACAAATTGGTTAGTCTCCTAGATACTTGCTTGTCTGTAAGAAGTGTTTATTTTTTAGATTGATATCGCATTCAAAGAGCGTCTCAATCAGGGGATTTGCCACAAATTCAGTGAGAAGGTATTAGTGAGGACTATCGTTAGGAGAACCCGTTAAGAATACATATTTATACCTGTTGCATTTGTCATTGTTCAGTAAAAGGATTATGCAATAAAAACAATAGTGGAACTGTCGTCTTTGTCATTGTTCGTCTGTGTTGTGGCCACTATGGTAGACTTTTAAAATCAACTTTCTATGTCGCCAGATTTTCAGCGGGTAATGCTTGTTTTTTGGGCAAATGTGCTTTTTCGGAGCAATATACAGGGTGGTCAAGAAATTCCCTGGATTTGAAATGGTCATAACTTTTTTCTAGGGCGTTTTTCGAATTTCTGTAAACGCCAAAATGTTTATCTTGACGGGGATTTTTGTTTTTCGGAAAAAAACATTTTTCGAAAATTTTGACTTTTTTGCCTTGGTCCCCCCTATGGTCCAAAATAATCAATCTTGTCATCTTTTTGGACCATAGGGGGACCAAGGCAAAAAAGTCAAAATTTTCGAAAAAATTTTTTCCGAAAAACAATAATCCCCGTCAAGATAAACATTTTGGCGTTTACAGAAATTCAAAAAAACGCCCTAGAAAAAAGTTATGACCATTTCAAATCCAGGGAATTTCTCGGACCACCCTGTATATTCTTTTTTCGGGGGCAAACATACTCTTTTTTTCGGGTAAATTTTTATTTTAACTGACTTTATTGATTTTGTTAATCTTTTTTTTAAAGTGATGACACCATCATGTAGTCCTGCTTCTCTAGTTTCTAATGAGGTATCAGTTATTATAACAGCTTTGCAAATGTAGCACAAAAAAAAGTAAAAATATTAAACAAGTCTGAAAATTAATTTGGTTCATACTTTTACCTTCTTGTGCTACATTGCGCGAGATTATGAAACAACGATACCTCAATGAGAACTATAATCGCAGTGCTACATGATAGTGTTGTTATCACTTCTGAAAAAATCAAAGAAAATTAAATTAAATTACCGTATTTCCTCTAATAAGCGCGCATGCTCTAATAAGCGCGCACCCCTACTTTGAGGGCCTATATCTCAGCTCAGAGAATTTTATTCCAAAGCTGTTTGATGCGTTTTCTTAACTCCCACGAGCTCTACCGATTCCACTTTTTAGATTTTAGTTGAGCACCCAAAATCTCGAAATCGAATTCCAAATTTTCCGATTTTTGGGGGTTTGAATAATAAGCGCGCCGGCGCGCTTATTAGAGGAAATACGGTAGTCAAAATAAAAATTTGTCCCAAAAAGAGTATATTTGCACAAAAAAGTGTATTTCCCCCAAGAAAAAGGATTACCATTTTCAGCATGCCTGTCACTAATAGGTGTATTTTGTTGTAAAAAAGCATTCGAAACTACTGCAAATGCTCTATTAGACGGTAGACGGTCACTTCCTCTAATTGTAGGGAGGCAGATAGCAGAGAAATAAGAAACAGGCCTGGGGCGACCCGATAGCTCAAATGGTTAGAGCGCCGACTTGCAAGGAGGATATCGTGGGATCGCACTTTTTCCCAGGCCTGTACAAAAGCTTTACGCGGCCACTGGCGTACGCTTACTTAATAGACGGTAATTTTTTCATTTTTTGACTAGTATTTCAGTGGTAAGGCTGTTTTTAATTGACAACTTTCCAATATTTCGAAGGTTGAAAAATAGAAGAGTGTTTTGTCTTCGACGCAAAGTATTAGTCAGAGCTGTCGCTATCCCTCCTGTCAGTCGTCGATTTCCCTTCATAATTCTGCAGGGGAAGATCACAACAAATTTACTTGTAGTATGTAAAGCCTGGCTGTCTTTATCTCTGGTCTACAGTCTCTGATTGCAATCAATGTAGTCCAGAGAGGCAGCTGCCTAGAGCTAAAAGCAATCAGTGTGTTGTGAAAGTGTTGAGAAAAAACTGTATTAAGAAAGCTGTCTATAATATTTGTTGTAAATATAAGTGAAAAGTAGAAGAAAAAATGTTTTTTTTTGCCGATTTTCTGTTTTGCCGATTGTTTTATGAAAAACTGTAGTTTCACTATTCAAACCCGCAACTTCAATAGAGCAAGCATGTATCATGAATAGGCGTGCGTTATCGGGAGAGTTGTGGGTCTAAATGGTGAAACTATAATGTATAACAAAGCAATCGGTAAAATCGGAATCCTTGGTTGGGATTATACCCGGGTCAGGGTCTTTTATTGCTACTCTACTCTTTTATGTATTCGATTGCTTTTTGTGATAATATTGATTTCTGTTTTACTTACGCGTTCCGCGAACTAGACTTTCTATGTAGATAATGATAAGGTGGTTAAACCCTAACAAGCCACGAGTTATCAACAGTGATGGGTAAAATTAAAAACACCCCAGAGATGTTTTGATGTTTATAACCCACTTTTTATAAAGCTAATATAAATCGTTTTTAACCGTTTTGTAGCTTGGGAATTTACCTATCTAACTCACCTAAATTCATCCGAATGAAATCATAAATTTTTTGGAATATATTGCCGTCGGGGCGATTCCTGGGGCGGGGCGCCAAAAATCGATTCGAACGCCCCGGGAGACATATCTTCTTTATTTTATCAAACGTATAGTAGTTTAACTACTCATTCGAAAAAAACAGACAGGGCTACAAAATGGTGTATAGATTATTAGCAACGCTTTGTAAAAATGTTTGAAAACTCTTCGTTTTAAAAATATTCTTCGAAATTCCCGGGCGGCCTTACTCATAACTGGTTATCAAAGAAAGTAGACTTCAAACAACGAAAAGTTCGGCTAGGTGAAAACCTGCTTAACGAAAACCTGCTTAACGAAAACCTGCTTAACGAAAACCTGCTTAACGAAAACCTGCTTAACGAAAACCTGCTTAACGAAAACCTGCTTAACGAAAACCTGCTTAACGAAAACCTGCTTAATCGCGCGAAATCGAATATTTTTGCTATGAAAGATAGGTTATTTCATTTAAACCTTAATTTTTATTCTCTTAACTGATGTTGTCCGTTTAACTTATAGTTATTATCATTTTAAGAAAAACAGATGTTAAATTTTAACACAGATAATTAAAAAGAAAAATTTTTATTTTTTGCTGGATGTAAAATTTTTAGCTAATTTTTTAAAACTTTATTTAATATCCGCTTTTTATTTTAACATTTATTTTTTGTATAATTCATGTGAATTCATTTTAAGCTTGAAAGTCGGTATTTTTCTAACCACTCAAATATGCCAGCACTTTCATCTCTCGGTGCTAACAACTCTGGCAACAATAGTGCTCACAATCACTCTGACCACCTTAGTACTCACAATAACTCTGGTTACAATAGTGCTGACAGTAACTCTGCTCAATGCACTCCAATTTGCGACAGAAAATATGGCTGTGGTGAAATTGGATGTTTTATTCTTTTTTTCATTGCACTCTTTTGTTTGCATATTTTGTCGTTAAATTTAACGAGATATATAGTGAACGCGATGATCTGAAGGATCAATTAGCTAAAAACCATGACCGTCTTATTCATTGTATGTCTGGCGCAAGACATTTGTAGTGTAGTTCAGTACAACTACTGTTTTTGTTTATCTTTGTTTTCACTTATTTGGCTCTCTCCCTGTTTCGCACAATTCAATATTTGACGATTTTTTGCAATAGTCAAAAAACTTTTTTCATTTCTTTGTTTGTAATAGATTTTTGCTTCTGCTAAATTTAATAAATAAATTTTTAAATGCAAGCCAAAGATAGTCGAGAAAAAAATAATTAATTGACAATTCGGAACTAAGACATGTATTGGAAAGTTACTGAAAGTTTCTATTTATCAGGATTTTAAATGTGTATGCTTGCCTAAAATAAATAATTATGATGTGAAAAATGATAATAACTATAAGTTAAACGGACAACATCAGTTAAGAGAATAAAAAATTAAGGTTTAAATGAAATAACCTATCTTTCATAGCAAAAATATTCGATTTCGCGCGATTAAGCAGGTTTTCGTTAAGCAGGTTTTCGTTAAGCAGGTTTTCGTTAAGCAGGTTTCGTTAAGCAGGTTTTCGTTAAGCAGGTTTTCGTTAAGCAGGTTTTCGTTAAGCAGGTTTCACCTAGCCAAAAGTTCGGTTATATATTTTTTTTTCAAATCACATACTTGACAAATCTTTCACTAGAAGATTCTGGAATAGTCTGGTGGTTTTTGACATTTTTACGAATTCGGGCCTTTTCGACTCTGCTTTTTGGATTTTTTCGGCAAATTTTAATTTGATTTTTGTACATGGGCAAAACTTTGAGCGCAGGTTTGACTAAGCTTAGGGATCAAATGTGTATCCCAAACTTTTTAAAGTACAAGAAGCACGAGATCAGAAAGCATCAAACATCAAGCACTTTTTAACGACTCTAGCCTCTTTGGTTATAAAGGCACAAATAAATATGCAGATCCTGAAAAATCCGGGGTCAATATGTACCTTTATAAACGTTTCGCATTCAAAGGTTGTGGATATTTGGTTCCAAAGTAAGTATTTTCAAGGTTATCAGGTCCCACACTAACCACACAACTAACTGAAATATATACAAACCACTCGTAACTTCTTCAGTAACCTGTATGCTGCCTAGAGAGTACTATAACCGGTAAGCACTCTAACTACTTGGAGATTGTTTGCTGTATTTCAGGCCTGTTCTGTATAAAATCAACTGTGAAATCAAAGCTGCTTTAAAAATATTTATTGGCAAAAAAATTTTATGATTATGAAAAAACTCGAAATATTATTATTATATTACAATAAATGTAAAATTGTACATTATCAACTGTGAGCTGGAATTAAGAGAAGATTAATACCCGTGGATAAATGTTGTTTTGCCTTTGGCTAGTCTTTCGCTGCTTATCATTTCAAACCTTCCTATGCTAGAGGAGGTTTACAGCTGACTGTTGTTGTTGAAGTTGGCTACAATTGCTTGATGTGGACTGTATGGGGTGACTGTGGACATTCTGCGGATTTGGCTGTGGAGCAATTGGTTTTGCTAGAATTTCCACTTTTGACTGCTCTTTGACTACCTCCATTTCTGACTACCTCTTCACATGAACTCATTCCAGCTGAAATAAAAACAAAAAATCTTAATTTTACTTAAAAAAATCAACAAATTGGGCATATAGACGTTTCGCAAATTTTGACATTTGTCTTTTTTGCGAAACGTTTCGCAAATTTTGACATTTGTCCTTTTTTGCGAAACGTTTCGCAAATTTTGACATTTGCCAACTGTTGTGAAACGTTGAATTCGTACTTCGTACTTCTACTCTTCGTACGTTCTTCTACTCGTACTTCTACGTTGAATTCATACTTCTATTTGTCATTTGTGACTAGTTGGTTGTCTTGTTACAAGTACGTACTATGTTTATTATGGCAGCGCTAAGTAACGGCCAGTAGCAACTTTCCTGATTTAATTTTAGTGCTCGTCATGAGGGTGTGGACTAAACAATCTTGGACAAGCGATATGGATGTTATTAGCTGGATAGAGCAAGTGCAAGACAAGAAACTGAAGCTAAAGGACGTCGTTGCTAACATTCTCAGGGACTTCAACACAAGCTGACGGAGAAAACTATCTCGAGACACGTTTCGAAGGTCAACATAGATAATCAAGCTATGGACGTAATGTAGGCTGTACTTTTTATCTTTAAAGGTTACTTTTGTTTTGTAAGTTGCAGCTCGATCAAGTCGAAACATTTCGGGCAGATGAAAGCAGTTAGGCAAAGCGAAAAAGGCTATCATACATTCCGCATCTGCAACGAAAGGAGGGAAAAAAGTACTACGCGTGCTATCACTGTGGCGAGTAAGCATACTTTTATTTTGCACCTCCTAGTTATGATTTCAAGAAGGTTGGTTGTTTAATGATTAATTGTTTACGATTCAAGTGGTTGTTCTTTTAGTTCCAAGAGAAGGCATTGCAGATGTCGCAAGCTAAAGGAGAAGACGTGTTTGACCAGGCCTGGTCTAAGGACAAAGAAAGCGGAGCGTGCAGCGAAGAGCACAAAGAGGCGCGCAATGGATCCGGTGCCTGTGAAGGAAAAGAAGCTGAAAAAAGATAGCAGGGAAAGAACAGCCACACTAGACTTGACAGGTTTGTGACTTTCTCTGTTATTTACATCCATATTATGATTGTTTTGTATAGAACTTTCTGGATAGGGACTCAACATCATCAGGGGACTTGAATCGAAGGAGGACAGAGTGCTGGCCAACAGATTCGGCATTCAACTGAGGCAGAGAGATTTGGACAAGCTAAAGCCAGGACAGTGCGACAATGACGAACTCATCAACTATTACTTGCAACTTGTAGCGGAAAGAAACCGCGGAAAGGTAATGCACCGTTGTTTGTTGCCTGTTGCTATAGTATTTTCACGTCAGGCTTTTGCACTCAGCTCTCTTCTCTACACACAACATCTCCCAAAGCACTGCTCAAACCAAGAAGCCAGTTCCTTTCGACTTCTGCGATGATGGCAATATTCTCTGGACTTTCATTCCAGATGGTTAATCTCAGAAAAAAATAACTTTTAGATATCTTTGATATGGTTATGAGATGTTTCTCGCTTTTTTTTTCATCTGGATTATTCTTTATTTAAGGTAAAAATGTCGCCATCAAGCAAATAGATCGGTCAAGGAGAACCAGTTGCACAAATGAGCACTTGCTAGAGGGTCATTTTCAATCTGTCACGGCGATTGCATACCGGTATTCGTGGATAATATAATTAGTTTGTTCATAGTGAGCATTTTTAGTCGGAATCGCCAAGAGGTAATCTTAACTATATTTGTCAATTTACTCCAAGATAATCGTGCTTAATTTAGCTTATCACTTCAGCAAATGATCGCCTGGCTTTGATCTGGACACCGAAGATGGATGAGGAGAGGCCGGAATATGAACAGAAGGCGGTGGATCTCCATAAAGATGAATATAGTGATGAAGATTGATCAGTAAGATCTGTTTGTTGTGGTACATGTTTTCGTGATGAAATTCTAAGTGTAGATTTGACAGTTAAAATGTATGCGTTTGTTATGTTTGTTTGCGGTGGTTGATATAAATAAAGTTGGGGTGATTATCACTGTTGGATGTTTACCTGGCTTTCGTGAATATACAATGCGGGAGGAACACAAGGAAAGGTTACTATCTCAGTATATAGTGGTATATTTGTTGAACATGAAATGAGATAGAAGTAGAGTTGGGAGATGTCAAATTTGACAAATGTCAAAATTTGCGAAACGTTTCGCAAAAAAGGACAAATGTCAAAATTTGCGAAACGTTTCGCAAAAAAGGACAAATGTCAAAATTTGCGAAACGACTACGCACCCAAATTTGGTTGTTTTCTATTTTTTTTGGCGAAATTCTAAAATTTTGCTGTCCTAGACTTTATTTTTTTGTCGGTCTTCTGCTTTAAAAAAATCGAACTTGGGAAAAAAAGATAAAAATTTTGGTGCATCCAGATAAAAATTTTGAGGTAAGGTGGTGTAATATATTCCAGTAGCGTCAAAATTTCCGTAGTTAAGCGCAGGGGTGGCTAAAACGCCTGTTTTTGTCTTTAGAGCATCAAAAAACATTTTAAATGTTAAAAGCAACTGGAAATACGGCACTTTAGGGAGGGACAGTTTGAATATTTCACTTGTGTTACTGGTGCTGTTAGTATTGACCAAATATAACTGAAATTTGCAGTTAATTTTCAGAAATTTTGGTCATTTTTCAAAATTTTGGGTTCAAACATGCAGGTATGCACTTATATAGGTTGATGCTGTCTTCCTTTGCTCTGGCCTCAGGTATCTTCTCTGTTTTGTTCCTTTTTTTTCAGCCCTTGGTTTAAAGCCCCTGAAAGTTGGTTTTTGGGGTTTACTAAAGGGGGGTTGCGAAACTTTTTGCGAAAATTCGATTGAGCGGATCAGAATTCCGGTCCGATCGGCTTAATCGCTCAGAATTTCAGGTTTATGACGGTTTTGAGTAGTTCAAGGCGGAATTCTGAGCAATTAAGCCGATCGGACCGGAATTCTGATCCGCTCAATCGAATTTTCGCAAAAAGTTTACCCCCCCCTTTAGTAAACCCCCAAAAAACCAACTTTCAGGGGCTTCTGACCACTCCGGGCTGGGATTCTGAGCGATCCAAGTCATCTTTTGACTAGGAAATTCGAATTCCCGCAAAATTCACTCATATTTGCTGCAAGATTACAAGGATTTGCTGCAAAATTACGAGAATTAGCTGCAAAATTACGAGAATTAGCTGCAAAATTCCGTTTTACCCCAAAAAAAACCTTAAAATAAAGTGTCGGACCCAACTGGGGAACAAACTTGTTCGGGGTACGTGCTATCGTACTATACTACGTATTATTAGAGCATACACGGTAATGCGTTTTCTAGATTTTGAGGCAATTTTGGGTCGATCTGTGCTGTTCGGAAACAATTTAAAAAAAGGTAATTACATGTATAATCAAGTAGGGTCAAATTTTTTACGATTTTACTGATCTGAGTTTGCATTGGAATAATTCACAATTCTGAATCCAAATGTAAAAATTTAAAAAAACTCAGAATACCACATAACATATACCGTACGGTTGTGAATACGGTATGTTCATAATGGGATCTAAAGCTCTTTCTCGTGGACAAAAAAAGTAGAACATCAATTTTTTAGACAGTCTTGATGTGGAGACCGTCTCCGATGAAACCCTTCAGCTAATCAGCATTTGCCCATTTCCACTGCACTTAAATCACTTTGCTTTGCTCAAAAAGGCCTTGTTCATCGAGAGCTGCTCCTTGGAAGTCGTAGAGAAGATGGCCCAAACTCTGATCCCAAACTCAAATGAATGTTACACAGTAATTTTGAATGATGAAATTGTCCTGCGACTGGAACACCTAATCGACACCAAAAACAAGAAAAAATTTGAGCAGATTTTGAGCATTTTGGGCTGTTCCTGCACTCTTTGCATCGACAATTTCAAGCCTTTGGAAAAAGTGCTTGGAGATGCTTTGAAAACTACAAAAAACATCAACACTGTGATTAAAATTTTACAAAGGTGTGCAAAAAGTCAAGCAGTACCAGTGCAAGTCAGTGAATGTTTGGAAAAGTTGATCCGCAAATTTCCAAATCGAGAGAAACTCAAGGGGTCCTGATCGACTGCGACAACTCTCGAGTGCGATTTGAAGTGTGTGAGCAGGCTGCTGAGGAAAAAGATGACGAGCAAATCTTCAAAGAGTTTCGAGAGAAAAACAAGGACATGCCACAACGACTGGTGGATGAAATCAGAAAAAAGTGCGAAGAGACAAGAGAAAAATACAAGGAGATTGGCAAATGGATCTAGAGCACATAATTAAATGGAAGGAGAAAGAGCCAGTCAAAAAGAGTTTGGACAATTTAGTGGAAATTGTGACTGGTAGGCGTTTTGTACAGGGTGTCTCAGAAAAGAATATGTAGCGAGAAATTTCAACAATTTGGTGCGAAAATGGTGACATGTCATTTTATCGGTGCGTTGACGTTATGGACTTTTAGTCCAGGGCTGCCATATGTCCTTTCTAAAAATATTTGTCCCTTTTTGTAACCCCAAATCTTTTTTTTCAAAAATTCAGACAAAAATTTTTTTCGCTTTAAAACGGCAATAAGTACTAGATAAAATGCACTTTTTCTTAGGCTCCCCTCATACTCCCGCGCAACACGAGTCGCGCAACAAAATTTCATAGGGTTCTACAGGAACAATTTTTATTTTCGGTCGCAGACATCTTATACTCAAAATGACGGCTAGAATCTAGCAAACATTTGGTAATAAAAATTTTCAATCTAATATAAATTTTTTAGGAACAATCACAAGAATGTGGCAAATTGGCGTGTTGCGTAAGAAAGTGACGCAACACGCCAATTGCCACAACTTGTGATTATTCCTAAAAAAATTATATTAGATTGAAATTTTTTTATTACCAAATATTTGCTAGATTCTAGCCGTCATTTTGAGTATAAGATGTCTGCAACCGAGAATAAAAATTGTTCCTGTAGAACCCTATGAAATTTTGTTGCGCGACTCGTGTTGCGCGGGAGTATGAAGGGAGCCTTAAAAAAATGGTCAAAACGTTCTTTTTTTCGCACAAGTGTCTTTTTTTTAATTTTGAGATGGCAGACCTGCTTTAGTCCGATTTTATAAAACCTCAAAAGGAAGGTGGCTCAGGTTCAATTTAGCCCGGAAAATCTTTGAAATTAAAAAAAAGGGTGTTACCCCTGGGCGGGAACGAACTTGAGTGATATTCTACGCGCATGTACCATATATGGGTCACCCAATACAGCACATTCACGTCAAATGTTGGTGTGTTTGAAATGTTTGTATTTGCTTGTAACCAATTAAGTAATTTGTTTTTTGAAAAAAGGCTGCATCATAGACAAGGGTTTTAATCAAGTGTTTCTCAGTAAAACAAACAAGGGTACCCTCTAAAAAGGCTTATGGAAATTAACAAAAAAAAACAATTTTAGTTGTGCATCGAGCTGCTCAACTACACTGTCGCTACAAGCCTTGGTTGACTCAAATCCTGGCCTTGTGGCAATTTCTGGTGACTGAAAAAAACAAAGGTCTTCTGGAACAGATGAAAACTGGAGAAGGAAAATCCTTGGAGACTGCCATGACACTGGCTGTTTTCGCATTGTTGGGTAGAAAACCGGATGTGTGCACCAGTTCATTGATATTGCTCAAAGGGATGCGAAGAGTGGAAACCTTTCTACGAGATCCTGGCCTAAAGGCAGCACACAACATTTGCGAGAAAAATGACAATAATAGAAAGGAGTGCACTTAGCCGACATAGTTTACGGAAATATCTCACATTCATCACTGACCTGCTAACCGATGAAATGGAAGGCGAAGGAACCAAATGTGAGTCTAGATGTACCGAAATATTTATTGGACACCTATATAAGTGCACACCTGCATGTTTGAACCCAAAATTTCGAAAAATGACCAAAATTTCTGAAAATTTACTGCAAATTTCAGTTATATTTGGTCAATACTAACAGCACCAGTAACACAAGTGAAATATTCAAACTGTCCCTCCCTAAAGTGCCGTATTTCCAGTGCTTTTAACATTTAAAATGTTTTTGATGCTCTAAAGACAAAAAACAGGCGTTTTAGCCACCCTGCGCTTAACTACGGAAATTTTGACGCTACTGGAATATATTACACCACCTTACCTCAAAATTTTTTATCTGGATGCACCAAAATTTTTATCTGGATGCACCAAATTGTTATCTGGATGCACCAAAATTTTTATCTGGATGCACCAAAATTTTTATCTGGATGCACCAAATTTTATCTGGATGCCTGGGTCTACCAAGCTGATCTTTATAAGTTGCAAATCGTACATTTTAACTCGCGACTGGTAAACAGTTGCCGTCAGGGTTTGAGCTACGATTAAATTATAATTTGGGACAGTTTGATTAAGTTTGTGAAACGAGCATTTAGTCGAGTATATTTTCGAATACATTAGTGAATTTAGGGCATATGTTCGAGCTACAGTCGACCTCGAAGAAAAAATTAAAACTACATTTAATTGTACAGCCACAGTTAACGGTCAGAATATGTCAAGCACATGCTCGAATATGCTCTAAAAGGGCAAATGCTCGAGCAATTAATCTGCTCGATCATTTTTTTCAACCCTAGTTCAAACAGTTCTCTTGTCAATAAACAGAAGGCCGAAGTTTTTGTAATTTTTATATAAAAGTACTTATTTTTTAAAAAATTATTTGAGGACCTTAGCACACAAAATTTTGTTTAAGTTTATCATTTTATTTCCCATCAGATTTGTGAAAATAAGTGGAATTTTAAAAAGCCACAGTTGATAAAAAAAAATGATAAAATAGCACAAAAAATTAGGACAATTTTCTAAAAAGGATCAATAAGGTGAACAAATGCCGATTGTATACTATGGCAAAATCACTGTCAACAAGACTGACAAAAATAGTCGTAGAGGTCATTCAAAAGTTGAAGAGTTTTTTCTTACTTTTTATTAAATTTTGTTCAAATTTAGGTGGCCGTACTTTGGATATGATGTTTTTGGACGAGGCGGATCAGATTCTCTTGGACGAGATTGCATCACTAGCCAAGGTTTCCAAAGTATTCCTGGCACTGAGTTCTTACTCTATCCAATGGCTGGTCTTTTGGTGCCAATTGGAGTATGCCCTCAGCCGCATCAAGGAAGGGTCAATGAAAAAGGCCAGACTGTTCAGTACTTCATCGACGAAAATGCTCTAAGAAATTAATGGACAATTGGTTGGTGTTTTGCAAAGAACGGTCGAGGAGCACGCCAAAGAGATTCTAAAAGAGTGTCAGGTACCCGGCTATTTGAAAGAGCTTGCTGAAAGTAGAGTCTCTAAATGGATTGACTCAGCCATCCAGGCCAAAATGATGGATGAAAACGTAAAATATGTGATCAAAGAAGCTCCTAAAAAGGAAGGAGACTCCCAAAAAGAAGATTGTCGCCCCGGTAGACAGTGCCAATAGTGGGGTGGTGCAGGACCAGTTACATTGGACAATGGCCTTCATCAGTTCCTTCAACTTAAACACCTGCTTGCCTTGAGCACCGAAGGCCTCAACACAACTTTCATGTGGTATTTGACCTATCTGAAGAGGTATGGCTCAAATTTGTATGGAATCACTGGCACTGTGGCGAAGGCGACACCAGACAATTTTAATGGACTTCTACAATCTGAATACAGTTGAAATACCAACACATAGGTAGGTTTAAAAAATAATACAGTTTCATACAGTCAAACCTAATATAATTCCCCGTGCATCCTAGGTAACAGGTTAGTGGCCACCACCGTAAATGCTCTAATAAGCCGACAGTGTCTATAACCCGACACCCCCTACTTTGACCACCGATATCTCAGGCTGAAGATTTTTTTGCAAACTTGTTTTTTGCGTTTTCTTAACTCCCTCGAGATTTATCGATTACACTTTTAAGATTTTCAATTTTCACCAAAAATCGCAATTAATTATAAATTTTCGAATTTTTGGCTAATTGAAATATAAACCGATATGTCGCTGTTAGAGAATTCACGGTATATTGGAGTGGGACGTTTGGAAACTTTTTACCCGAAAATCAACAAGGGGAACCAAGGGAATTCTTTTTTATAGACGCAAATGCATATAGACCTAGAGTCTGAGACCTTTAAGACTTTAGGGGTGACAATACAGGGTGGGCAATTTTTTCAGACACTTTTGTTTTGATCGTAACTTTTTGAATTCATGCTCAAATTTTCTAGCAGACCACTCATTTTAAAGCCTTCAGTTTGCCATTTTGCTTAAAAAGAATTAGCTTAATTCGTCAGAAATTTGCAGCAGTTACGTTACATTTGCTCGTCGGGTCCGTCGAGAGCTCGAAGACATGCATCTTCGCCGTCTACGAATATGCGTTGACCGAGAAGGAAAAGTGCTGAATTCGTTAGATTATTGTTGTCCAACTGTTGAATGAACGTTAATTTTGACGGTTTTCACACATTTTGATGTATCTCAGCAATTTCTGACGAATCAAGCTAATTCTTTTTTTTAAGCAAAATGGCAAACTGAGAGCTTTGAAATGACTGGTATGCTAAAAAAAAGTTGAGCACGAATTCAAAAGCTACGATCAAAACAAAAGTGTCTGAAAAAGTTGCCCATCCAGTATATTGGGGTTTAACTGTACACTCTATGATTGCTAAGCCGGCCGCCATGAAGTTTGTTCTCAACAAAGTTCCGGCAATTTCTCATCCCAGTTTTCAGAGATTTTGCTAATTTGATTTGTCAGTCTAGTCCAAATAATCAAAAGAATTCTTAGTTTTTTAGTAATTTTTGCAAATTTTATAATTTGAAATAACAACACGTGTGTTTCAATACGAATCCACAATTATAGGAAGTTTTTTTAAGTAGGTGCCAGCCTAGCCGACCATTATGTCGAAGTTTGACTGCGAATACATTGCTAAAAACCATTCTTAGCTTGGAAGTTCTTCAAAAAAAATAAAGAAAAAATTCGCACACCTCTTACATTCTGTTTAGGTTCAACAATTCAGTGAACTAGACGCCTGATCCTTGAAGAAAAAGACTGGCTCCAAGAAATATGTAAAGTGGCCATGGAAACAGCTAAGACTAGAGCAGTGATAATTGTCTGTCAAGAAATTGAGGATGCACAATTGTTGAGGCAGAGCTCAGAGGGTTGGGACATCCACAGAGCGATATATGGCCTTATAAAAGAAACGACACCAGCGACAGTCAAACAGCGTCAGAAACTGCAAGTTGGAGTCATTGTGGTGGCGACCTTTCTGGCCAGCAGAGGCATTGATTTCCGTTGTTTTGAAAAGTTGTACGAGAATGGTGGAATTCATGTCATAATGACCGTGTTGGCAGCACATCAAAGAGGAGAGGAACAAGTGTTTGGAAGGACAGCAAGGTTTGTGAACAAAATTATTTTGGCCTCCAGATGGTTTGACTTGCAGCCGTACCCACTAGGATATTTACACACTGGGCGGCGAAATCCCGTAAAAAATCGTGGGTGAGCATTGTGAACTCAAGTGAATGTCGGTGAAATGTCGGTGTTTTTAAAAACCTAAATGCCCATCTCCTCTGTTACCTATCTGGAAAATTTTTACACGTCAACTCTAAAATCTTAAGGGAAGGAAGTTCGGCGTTCTAGAGATAGATGTTTATGGATAAATTTTTTTTACTTTTCTTGAAGCCGAGTCGGACCGAATCCCTCCTGTCCTTTACTTAAAGGATGGGGAAAGGCATTTAGGTTTGAAAAAGTGGCCTCGGCGGCGCAGTGCCTAAAATGGTGTGCAGGTTCGATCCCACGTGATGACACGATTTTTTGGCTTGTTTGGCTATTTTCAGAGGTATTTAGACTTTTTGACACCAGATTCGGAATCAGCGACCCAAATTACCTTAAAACTGGTCAAACCAGCAAAAAAAAGTAAAGTGCACGCATGCGGGATCGAACCTGCAACACCATTTTGGGCCAAAAACACAAACGCTTATCTATTGCGCCACTGAGGTCACTTTTTCAGACCTAAATGGGCTTTTCTCCTCCTTTAACACGCCCATCCCTGATGCGCTTATCATACTGTGCGGGTAGATCAGAATTTTCTTAAACGTGGGCTTTTCTAGGTGTGGATTTCCTGGAAGCGGCCAGCTAATCTTAAATCGCCAAAAACTTGAAGAGATGGGCTATACAAAAACCAGCAACATCAATGAGATAAAAGAAGAGCGAAAAGAGAAGGAAAAACGGCACTATGAGCATTTTAAGAAAACCACCTATTTGGACGCCCAACTTCAGGATGAGCTTTTTGCCCAGTTCAGACAGGCCTACACCAACATTCGGACCAGCTATGTGGAGCATCGCAACATCAGTTTTTTCAAAACAACAACACATATCATTGGCTATGAATGCCGACTAAAACAAATGCTCGAGTCCTGGGGGTTCTGGCTGGACAAAACTGTGAAAAAACAAATGCCGGCCCAGGAAGCAAAACAGCAGCTAACAGAATTTTTGAAAAAATGGAACAATTTTGGGGATGAGAGATTGATGGAAAGTCCATTTTGCTGACGAGACTCGGCTTCTCTTTATTGAGATCAAACAAGGCAACTCGTGGGAGTGGTTCGACCGAGCTGTTAAAAAAGAACCAGAACTTTGTTTTGCTGCTATCTTCTTAGAGGAGCAACTACAATTAGAAAATATAGTGGTAAGAAGGATGAAGCGATAAAAGACTTTAAGGTAAACATTTTATGAGTTCAAGCTCAGCCATTTTCAGTCGAGACCAAAAATAATTTTTCGCTAGAATTTAGCAGTAGCTCTAGTCGTTCCGAGAATAGCTAGAGCGAATGCTTAAGATTAATAGGTTGGGTACACAGAAACTTCGGCACCACTAGCAAATACCACATTTCATCTAATAAAAAACGCTCTTCAAATATTCGATTCCCGACTAAGTCCGACATTTTTCTTCGACAAACGGGTTAAAAAGGTGTAAGACCCAGCTGGGGCTCGAACATTCAAAAACATCCCAACATCGAGGTTTGACTGCAGAAAAGTATGTTTTCGAAAATCGACAGGGGGAACCAAGGCAGTTTTAGGCTTGATATTTCTCGAGTCTACAGGTTGAATTTTTTTGTCTGTTCGCCGAAAATATTGAAATTACGGCGCT
This sequence comes from Ditylenchus dipsaci, assembly GCA_004194705.1. Lineage (NCBI taxonomy): Eukaryota > Metazoa > Nematoda > Chromadorea > Rhabditida > Anguinidae > Ditylenchus > Ditylenchus dipsaci. The sequence goes on from SADC01001338.1 coordinate 425,116, forward strand.
AGTGGAATATACCCCACCCATAATTTAAGCTTTAACTTAGGCTCAGGCTCGTAGGCTTAGGGTTAGGCTCAGGGCCCGGCCATTCCTAAGAAGGGCTTTTGCACAACTTTTTAAATATAACCCTTAAACAATTAAAAAAATGCGAATACCGCATTTTCTCTAATTAGCCAACACCCTCTAATAAACCGACACCCCCTACTTTGAGGATCCGTATCTCAGTCAAAGAAAAAAATTTACATAGCTGTTTATTGCGTTTTCTTAGATCCCACGAGCTCTATTGGCTTTTTCACGTTGTTAGAGTTATAGTTTGAATTCGGGTAAGAGGTATTCATGTACTCAAAAACCCGAACTCAAACTCTAACTCTAATTCGATGGTGTTCACGCACATCGAGTTAGAGTTCGAGGTCGAGTTTGAAAATGTTCATGTATATAGCTTAGATAGCTCACAATCTCACCCCAAAGCCATCTAAAGCCATTAAAACTTAGTTTTTGGGAAGTTTACTAAAAGAAAATCCAAGTTATATGCATGAACACCTTCAAATCCAACCTCGAACTCTAACTCTAGGTACATAAACACCCTCGAGTTTGAGTTTGAGTTCGAGTTAGAGTTCGGATCAGAGGTGTTCACGTAACCTAAATCCCGAACTCTAACTCGAGCTCTATCTCTAACAAAGTGAACAAGCCATATCGATTCCGCTTTTTCGATTTTGGACTTCACCCGAAAACGTCGAGATCGACCCAAATTTTCACTATTTTTGAAGGGTTGAAAAATAAACCGACATGTCGACTGATTAGAGAAAATACGGTGTGGCTAACATTTTTATAATATTGTTCCTACATGATTTCGATCCCCAGCTTTGATAAATTATAAAAAAAATTCGGTTAGAAGATGATGTTTTCGCTACGATCATCTTGATTTTATCATTTCAACTAAGAATAAAATGATCATGATTAGAAAGAACAATAAACGACTTTTCCTGGCTTGAAACCACACCTTTGGAAAAAGTGTCGGATTTAGAATCCGCACAACAGCACAATTTTTGGATTTAAAGCGTATTTAATAAAAAAAATAAATTTTTAATGACCTTAGTTAATTCCACTGCCTATTTGCTTGACAAAGTCTTATAGAAAATGTTTAGAAGGGTAAAGAAATCATCGAAGAGAAAATACAGGCTACATGGAAGGGGATGGCCGTCTATTGTCTGAATACTAACAGTGATTTGCATCAGCAATTAACTGCCAAAATTGAGTTGCTGGAGCAGCTGAAAGCCAACATAGATCAGGCTATTCAAGTGGTGCAAAATACTACTGATCCCAAATATACCTTCAACATTCGCTTCTACACATTTGAGAGCATGTTCAAGGACAAGAGCGAAAACAAGGATGAAGTTCCCCTGGATGAAATTAGAGAGCTGCAGGACTCCGGCCTTAGAGAGGCATTTGAAATCCAAGTGGTCAAACCTTATAGTTTCTGGAAGGCGCTGTTTTTGGTGGTGGTTGGAATTTTACAGGTTTTTTAAAACTTTGTATTGAAAATTTGACATTGGTCCCTAAGCTTATTTTTTTTAAAGTTTCAACACAAAAGTCTTGAAAACGATTTTTACAAAATTTGGGTCACCCTAAGAATACCTTGTTTTCAAGCTAAGCTCAGCGTGGGCCAGCGTATTTTAGCTAAGAATAAAACTGTCTTAAAGTCAGACCTCGATATATGACACCCCCAAAAGTTCGTTCCCACCTAGGGTTCGACACTTTTTAACCTAATTTTAAAAGTCTTTCATCGATTCTGTTCTCGCAGTCTGGTCGCAAATATCTTAAGGATTCCGATTTTCCCGATCTTTACTAGCATATAAAACAATTTTTGGGTTGAAAAATAAAAAGCTCAATATAGTCACACCTATTTTTTGAAAACAGGTGTCACTATATCGAGTTTTTTAATTTTTTTACCTAAAATTGTTTCATTGTTTGAAAACGATCAACGAAATCAGAGTCCTTGCGATATTTGGGACCAGACTGTCATAACAGAATTGATGAAAGACTTTAAAACTTGGGTTAAAAAAATGTCCAACCCTAGGCGGGAAAGAACTTTTGGGGGTGTCACTATTGGGAGGTTCGACTGTACGCACTATTTTCCGAGGTCTGGCTCATGTATTTGGGTACTTCTAACTTAACTTTTAAAACAAAAAAATTATTCGGGCACAGTCAAACCTCGATTTAGTGGCACCTAGGGACCAAGCCTTAGGTGCCCTAAATCGAGGTGCCACTAAATTGGGGGTGAACTTTGGCCAAGTTTGGCCAACTCTGGCCAACCAAATCGCCCTCAGGGTGCCACTAAATCGGGGTGCCAATAAATCGAGGTTCGACTGTATTCTATATTAAGAAGAAAATAGTAATGGCCATTTTTGAATCATTTGTACTCAAAAAAGTTCCAGATGGTAGTCGGAGCAGCATTTATGAAATTGGTTGTGTCGGCTTGGTCAATGGCTCATAAATTCGGGCATTGATGACGTGTTGAAGGAATCACTGCAATGATCAAAAAAAACGATGTGGAACTGGCCAAATGGTTTGCGGATAAGGGAATCCAAATAGCCATCGCTTTGACGACTGCCGGCTTAAAAGCAATGTATAGTAAACCACCTCCCTTAAGTCCATAGAAAGTGGTGTGCAGCAGGCTTCATCTGCACCAGTCAAATTGACTAGTGAAGAAATAACAAGGAAAATGGTTTCGAGCGTCGGAGTCACATTGGTTAACAATGCCACTAGTTGGGCAACAAACAAGTTGATCGAAATGGTCATCAAGTTCTCGAGGAAGATGTCTATAAAGTGGTTAACACAAAAGTCCAGGAATTTCTTCAGAAGGTTAGTTTATATAGTAAAGGGTCGCTTAATACCGTTTTTTTTCTTTGGGTTGACCAACATAATTCGACCTAAAAGATACATAGATATCTCAAAAAACTAGAACTTATGGCATAAAAAAACTGTGGTATCAAGATTTTCATAATAGATATGATAAATAGGGTTGGCCAGTACTCGAGACTTTTGAGTGCTTGATTCCATAAGATAACCGAAACTTGGTGATTTCAAGCGCTCGATTTGACTTGACTCGATTTGACTATCGATTTGACGATACTCAAAAATTTGGCGCTAACAGAAGTATACCCCCCCCCTCGAATAAATTCTTTTAAAGTGTTTCCAAACACCCTATATCAACCTGAAATCCCTCAGGAGTTGAAAAAAGGAATTATTTTTTGAGTTCTGGTCAATAAAAAATTGAGTTTTTAAGCCACCTAAAAGTACCCTTTTTGACCATTTTTAAAAGGCATATTCATACTCGCCGGAATCACGATTGACTCCGAAGACAATCGGTTTGACTCCGGAGTCATTGGCCAGAGTCATTTTCGACTCCGGAGTCAAATCGATGACTTCAGAGTCAAACTCCGGAGTCAGCATGAGCTCGGAGTCAAACTGATTTTGTCATACAAAATTAATGTAATAATTTGTTTTCTCATTTTCTGTGATGAATTCTGTGAAACTTTGATTCAAAAAAAATAGTTAGGGCATTATCCAGATTCCAGAAAATGAACCTTTCCTGAAAAAGTTAAGTATATGATGTCTTTTAAAAAACTAAAGTCTTACTACCATAGCCCTCTTGTGTAAATCTAGGGTTGTGATAGCTGGCCTAGTTACATATTCTTCCGGCTCTTGTTCAGATTGCATAACTCCGACATCATTGAAGCATACTCACTTTCTTCAAGGCTGTTTTCAGGCAAGCTACATAAAGGAATGCTGGGCAAAGAATGTGCTTCAGCCTCTTCTTCAAGCCACTTACGGTATTCCAAAATACGATGTTTTGGCAGAAATAGCATCTTATAACGAGGATCCAACATTGTAGCCAAACTAAATTCCTAAAAGCATCTTATGCCCAGAATAGAGACAGCAAATAAGAAATACCTGTTATATTTCCATCCTTCATCGTTCCGCGTTTCATCGTTTCTAAAATAATGGAATAGTAAAATCCAAACAATTCGATGAAACTGATAACAGACGATATAGTACGCTGTGGAATAAAAACATTGTGGTGAAAGAAGAAAGGTACTTTCAAAAATGTATTCATAAAATACCAGAAATAAAGCAAATAACGTATCATGCAGCTTATTTTTAAAAAAAATCAGATATCAGATGTCGAAAAAAGTCAGGTAATCAGGTTATCAGATATCAGATGTCAGCTGCAACCTGATCCACAGTCACTTTCGAGTGATTTGTGTCTAAGGTAAGTGAGTGTGCGATCTCAACTCCAAGCCCCTACGGCCCGAAGGAGGCGCAGAGGGCTTGGTAGGTTAGAGATGCGCGCACTCACTTACCTTAGACATAATTCCAAGCAGGACTTTTGAAAATGCATTTAGACGCTCTTTTTGCCAAGTCTTATGTTGAAAAATATGGTAAAACAGGTAAAAAGTCAAAATTTTAAAATTTTTACTTAATTTTTTTACTTTATTTTTCACGGACCTGAACTCAAAGATAATTGTTTTTTGAACTTTTGAGGTGATTTTGGGCCAATATAGGGTGTTTGGAAACACTTTAAAAAAATTCATTTGTGAGGGGGGTGTAGGTTTACTCCGGAAGGGTCAAAAATTTCATGTATTCGACTCAATACTCGAAATTTTTACTCACCTATTTTCTAAATTCCCATTATACCATATTTTTAAAGGCTTCTGAGTTTTTGCAATTATCATGTAGCTTGCGATTCTAGTTTCAGTCAAAGTATCATTTGTTGCAATATATTCGCAAAATGTAGCACAAAATGTAAAATGTTAGCATGAATTAATAAGAATCATTTGGCAGGAGTAAGATGCGGCAAATCACATTGCGACAAATCAAATTGCGGCAAATCATATTGCGACAGTTTAAATTGCGGTAATCAAATTTGAAACTTCAAGTAATGCTCAATCTGCCACCACTATGTGGTCTCAATAAGCTGCCGTCTAAACAGGCTTGTTTGTGAGATGAGATTTTGCTAGAAACCAAAAAATTGACTAGCTGTACAAAAATCAGCAAACAATCAAATAGTATATAGTATAGTACAGTATTCGTTTTCCATAGCTGAAAGAAGCAAAGAAGTAAAGTCAGGCCAGGAGGAAAGCGAAAAAATGATATACAAATATTTACTCACAAAGTGAACGAAAATACCTAACGTATAAAATAACGATCAACCCAAATAGCAGTCCAATGTGACACTCCACTTATGCGCATTTGATTTGTCGCAATCTGATTTTGCCGCAATTTCATTTTGCCGCAATTAAATTTGTCGCAATTTGAATTGTCGCATTTTACTCCTGCCCAATCATTTTGCGATTCACACTTTTATCTTTTCGCGCCGCATTTTAAAAGATATTTCAATTCAATTCAAAATTCAATTTCAACAAATTATACCTTGCTAGAAACTGAAATCGCGGGACCACAAGTCCAAAATCTACTTCCTTCTTGCCTTGGTCTGTGAATGGTACGTAGATTAGTGTTTGGATCGGAATTTTTCGACTCGAAAAATCGAAAATTTCGAGGAATCGGATCGGACTGAAAGTCAAAAATCGGAATTTTCCGATTTTGACTGAAAAAGTTGGAGACAAAGAATTGCTTCGCCAACCCTACTCTAGATGGACATGTTCTAAAACACAGGGAGAACAAATAAAAATCGCGTTTTGAACACAGTATATCTAAAAAGTATTGTCGGCGAGAAAAATCGATTAGGGAAATCAGAATTTTCAAATCAAAAGTCGGTGTCATTTTAAAACCCTAATATTTCATGAAATACCCTGTAAAATAGGTGAATCTGAAATAAGTGACTCGTAAATGAAGGAACTTCTGCATTTATTGACTTTTTTAACTTACCAAATTGGCCTTTTTTCAGCACCGAAAATCCCTCATCCTAATCTTTGCTGCATACTATACTGCCTACCAGGACATCATTGACGCTTTAGAAAAGCTTTTGGCAGTCTGAGGAGCATTGGGCGAAACAAGTCGCCGATGGTGTGGTACAGCAGTTAAAGCACGAGGAGAATGCTTTGGGCAATGTGGCTCAAGGCATAAGCTATGCCTTAAAGCGAAAACATTGGCAGACATCCATACTCACATCGATAAATGCTTAAAAAAGTTTGCTGGGTTAATTTGGGATCTTGAAAGAGGAGCACAGGAAAAATGGATATTTTTGTGGCAAGGACCAAGCCCGAGACCGATGAAGACAAAAAAGCATGTGAAGAGCAATTCCAAGCAGAAGCCAGTCTGCAGTTGACCAATGGACAAATATGGAGCAGCTGGGAAGACATTGTGCTAGTTTATTTACTGCTTCCCTAACAGGCAAATGTCAGCAGTTTATGTTGAAAGAGGCATGGAAAAATCCAAAAACTGCAATTGGCCAAAAGACTATGGGCCATTTTTTAATTTCCTAGATAAACACAAAAACAAAAAGTTGAGCGAGAGGTGAAGAGGCAAGAAAAAAAGATAATCAAAGAAGAAGCCAATAAAGAAAAAGAGAAGAGTGAGCAGAGCACGAATGCAGGAAAAGAGAAAGTATGGGCAGAAAAAGCGTCAACCTCAGGTTCTGCTCGAACAGAAGCCCCTACGAATGGAGATGCAAATAAAGAAGAGGCAAAACAGACACAATCACCAGGCAATGAGAACATGCGAAGGAAAATCCAAAACCAAACCAGTCGTCTCATGAAAAGAAGAAAAGGGTGGTGAGGCAGCAGAGCAGGCTGCACTAATTAAAGAAATTGTAAAAGTGAGTCAGATCTTAGGCAGTTTTCACAGGGCATATCTTTTTTTTTGCAGCTGATTTAATTTTATGTCGAAGACCAAGCAAATTTTGCAATATTTTGCAAGAATTCAGGGCTTTTAGTCTGAAAATAACTTGGATCCCTCAGAATCCCACCCCGGAATGGCCAGAAGCTCTAAAAATTGGTTTTTTTGAACAAAAAAATTAATTAAACTAAACTTTGTGAGATTTATGCAATCGAGTCTTTAATCTTTACATTTTTTAATTAAACAATTTATTTTTTTTGCCTTTCTTTTTAATTTTTTGAAATTGATCCGTTTTTTAAATTTCTTATAAAGGTTGACCAGTGTTCATAGTTTTGAAAAACAATAAATTTCAATGTAGATAAAAAAAATGACTGTAACTGAAATTGCCCATTAAATTTCTGAATTTCCCCACTCAATTTCTGATTTTTCCCCACCAAATTTTTACAGACATCATTTTTTCGGATTTTTCAAGGGTTGAAAAATAATAGCTCCGAATGATTAATGGAGAAACACGGTTGATCAAAGAGCAGTCCGGCATCCTACATGTAGTGTAAAGCAATTTTGTAGGTCTCAATAAATATTGTTTTCAGGGTGGTCGCCTAAACCGAAGAATAGCTTTATGGAGTATCAGAATGAAGACGACCTGTTCAATAGCAAACAGATTTTGGAGTTGGGTTCATTGGCAAAAAGGGCGCTCACTTTTCAAAACAAGACAGTTATTTGGCAGAGAACCGTCATTCATGCAAGATCCAGTAAGTATTATACGGTCACAAAATTTTCAAACCGCTAGCCAAGATAACTGGTATACCACCGATTGGATACAAAAATTTATTGGATACACCGATTGTATACACTAAATTACTGAATTTTTCCTAACAAAGGAACCCCCCCCTGAACTGTAAAATTAAAATGCCATGATGCCATCTTGCAGAGCATAGTCGATTTACTATGGCTACCCGCGAGAGTTTTTCCCAACAGAAATGAAAGTGGAAACTGAGAGCTTCGGAAACGTGAAAAAGTGCCAAAATTTGTCTTGGTCCCCCTGTTGTTTTTGACGGCGTAATATGCGCACTGAGTCAATGCACTTCAAACTTTTTAATTCACAAAAATTCACCACTTAACACACGTGGACACTCGACATAGTGTGCTCGATGCAAAAGAATTCCTCAAATATCCGCAGCGAAGAACACATATTTCATTGCAGTCACATTTTGACAAAAAACAACAGGGGGGCCAAGGCGAATTTCCGGCACTTTTTTTCCGACGCACTCAGTTTCCACTTTTCATTTCTGCGGGAAAAACCCTCGCGGCTAGCTATAGTAAATCGACTATGCTCTATAAGATGCATTGTCAGAATTTGCGTATCGAATTTTACAGTTCGGGGGTTCCTTTGTAAGTAGGGTTGTCGAGCCAAAGGCTCAAAAAGTTTCGAGCCTTTGGCTCGACAACCCTATTTGTAAGTATTGGGAGTGGACTTGGATATCCGGAGATGCATTCGATATTGTACCCATTTGATGCTATCAGGTGCAATTTTTCGTGTTGTTTCTGTAATTAATATCCGATTTTTTTCCGATCGGTAGCATCTCGGATAAAATGGTAAATTTTAAGAAAAAAACCACAATATGAAATTTGTGATTTTGCTTATAATTGGCCAAAAGTACAAAATTTTTGCAATAATTTGGTAATTTTTACAGCGATCTTGTAAAGCTGCCCAAGCCGAGTAGAATGAGCCCACGTGTATATATCAGGCATGCGCACGGGCCGACCTCGCCGGGCCGTGATTTTTGAGGCCGGGCCGGGCCCAACTTTTTAAAACTCCTCTCGGACCGGGCCGGGCTCAAAATTTTCAGGGCCAGCCCGGAAGTTTTAGGTCTTAAAGAGAGTATGGTTTGGGGGGGGGGGCGGGCGGGAGTGGTACACATGGAATAGCGAAAATTTTTTGAACTGTGATGTTCGATTTTCAGTGGGTGCACACCATAATCAATTTTCTCTGTCTGTGTTAGGAAGTCTTTGATAAAGAAGATTGCGTTCGAGTGATGTTAAATAATAAAAGTTAGCCGCACTTTTTTCTTGCATGACTTTCGAAATATGTTTGGAATTGAACCTACAGTTAACTGTACTGAATATACGGGCCCGGGCCGGCCCGAAAAAAAATTAAGTTCCGGGCCGGGCTGGCCGGGCCCAAAAAAAATATCCGGGCCTGGCCGTGAAAAAGTGGGCCCGTGCACATGCCTGATATATATACCGTATTTGCTCTAATAAGCGCCCTCCCCAAATCGGAAATTTCTTAAATTCATCCTCCTCTTCTTATACCGAGTTTTGTTTTCGATCGCAGATTCAAGCTATATTTTGGTATGTAACATACCGTATTTTCTCTATTAATGAACCCCTCTCTAATAATGAACCCCCCTCGATTTTTTGACTAGGATTTCAGAGTTAGGGCCATTTTTGATTTACAATTTCAACATTTTTGAAGGGTTGAAAAATAATGAACCCGGGTTCATTAATAGAGAAAATACGGTACGTTGCGTTCGTTAACGAAAACCCGGTATAAAAGTAGGAGAATAAATTTAAGAAATTCGCAATTTTGAGGAGGGCGCTTATTAGATAAAATATGGTAAGTGTAATCGAAATATTCCACTCCTATCAATTTAAAAAAAAAGTAATCATTCCGGTGGATATGAAATATTCCGGTAGATATGAATAACCTCACTATAAAAAGCTGTAACTCAAAATTTTCAGCATAAATCGTGTTTGACACCTGGGAACATATTGCTCATCGATAAATTTGGTGTCAAATGTTTAACTTAAAAAAACGACTAAAACGGTATCATTTTGAGTTTTTACTTATATTAATCGGTGCCCCGGAAATTCGGGGTCTTAGACGACTTTGGTGGTCGGGGTCGGGATTTTTAGAAAATTTCGGACGAGGTTTTGGCTAGAATCGGCTCGGGATCCCGATCCGTTTCTGTCTCCACTGCTAATCTTGTCTTATTTTAGAATGTGCTTTACGGTCATTTTCTAACCGACAGCAGTCAGAAGTCAACTCCATCTACTTTGAATGTACCTGAAAATGCAGTAGCTGACAAAGTTCTAACCACCAAGCCTGAGCCAGCGAATGAAAAACAACTGTGAAAAAAGGACAAACGAAAAAGACAGAGAATATTTCTGGTGATGCGATGACAAAAGAGTGGAAAGAAGCTTATGAAAAATGGATGGAATTGCAAGATATCAAAGAGGTGGAACTTTGATATTACTTAGAGGGGTTCATTCTATTTAGCATTTATCAAAAATACGGTACTGCAATTTTTCTAATAGAAGCCCCGGGGCCCGGGGGGAGGGGTGATGGCGCTCCCTTTATTATAATCATGTTTTTGGCTTTCGTTTTCGACCTATTTTTCTGAAGACTGCTCATAGGCAAGTTACTCTTAATTTCGTAGCTCATCTCACTGGGTAAAAAATGAGTGGGAATTTGTCTAACAAGGCACATATGGTACTAACCGAGCAATATTGGAAAACGTTTTACCGTTTTTTCTATTAAGTCGACATGTCGGGTTGTTTTTTCAAGTTATTAGTCGGAGAAAAAAAGGAAATTACCGTATATTCTCTATTAGAAGGCCCGGGCCTTCTATTTTTCAACCCTAAAAAAGTCGGAAAAATTTGGGTCGATTTTGAGATTTTTGCGTGCTCAACCAAAATTTTAAAAGTGGAATCAGGTAATCTCGTGCTAACTAAGAAAACGCGAAAAACAGATTTGCGAATTTCTTTTTCTAGGCTGATATATAGGTCCTCAAGGGGGCTTTCTATTAGAGAGGGGCCTTCTATTAGAGAGGGGCCTTCTAATCGAGAATATACGGTACATGGAAAAGGAAGTAAATTAGTCGGAAAAGAGTGTTTTGGTCCGAGAAAAAACTATTGTCTCATTAAAAACTTAAAAAGTTTATTTAATTTGTTTTCTTGCAGCAAGGCATTCGTGAAACTCCATTGCCTACCTCCGAAGCTCCAAAAAGTCAATTTGACAAAATTAGCCAAGAGTTGAAGATTCAAACAGAAGCCGACTGCAAATTCTTTTCTGATCCACAAGTCCATACTTCGGCAACAAAAAAATGCTCTTCGCGACAAAAATCGCAACAGCTGTGGATATGGGCTTGACTAAACTTGGTGATTTGATGGACGGAATTCCGCTTCTTAAAGAAGCTATGCTTGTTCGTCATTTATTGAAAATGACTCCTCAGGGTGCAGTAGCAACGTTAGTTGGTTTCGTTGTTGGGACAGCAACCAATAAATTATTAGCAGATGATATAAAAGACCTTCCACGACCTCTGAAAAATTCAGTAGAACAGGTTATAGAGTCTTGGCATTCTCAGTGACTGGTAAAATCGTAGCTGGAAGCAAAATGAATAAAATACAAGCAAATGTTGGTAAGGGTGTAAAAAGCATCCTAAATTGACGAAGAATGCTCAAAGCAAGCAGGTCAATACCAAAAGTAAACTAACCGAGGAAGAATACAAGGCTGTCAAGGCATACTGCAGGTACTCTTTTGTTTCAAGAATAATTGGTCTTCGGATCTCTCAGGGGTTTTGAGGCTAAAGTACACTATACCGCCTAGCTCAAAAACGCCCTAAATCTTGTTTTTTCGACGTTTTAGCTTCTGAAACGTGCAGAAAAGGTGTTTTAGGGCCGTTTTTATAGCCCCTCATTCTCATATTTCAGGCCTCATTGGCTTATCACTCTACACTTTATTGGCAGTCCTGGCCTGTTAAAAAGTACTTCATTTTCAGCCAACTAGACGAGTATGGAACACTGCATCCCGATAACCTGAAATATGCAAAGGAGCAATTTCGTAAAGGTCCCAGGCCAAAACACGTCTATAATCAAAAGCCGCCAATTGGCGAGTGGGAGAAGAATACCGGCTAGAATGGCCTACAGATCCAGTATCCGGCAAAAAGTTGGAAGCTCATCACATCTATCCTCTACAGATTGGCGGTGATAATGTCTGGCAGAACATTATCCCGATATCCAACAACAACATCGATCTAAGGCTGGAGGCGATCATGGTCCGGCTATACACGCCGCTGGTGGCATTTTGCAGTATTTGACAAAACAAGCAATAATCCTTTATAAAAAATAAATTAAAAATACTTTTATTGAGTTTATTGCTACCTAGAGCAAAATCAAGCGCTAATATGACCATGCAGTATCTCCTCTCCGACTATTTTTTAATCGATTAATGGGCGCTACTGTAATATACCCCCCCCCAAAACCGACTTTTTTAGGGATGGTCAAAAACCATTTTTACACAATAATTTCGCCATAAAAGGACCAGAAAAGCAATTTAAATGGGATTGCGGGCTGTATTGGGAGGGGAAGGGAATAATACAGGGGCCACTTCTCGAGATGGTTGGGATCCTTAGAGTACTAATTCTCTAAGCGTCTAAGGGTACTTTCAGACCCAGGAACTTGTGGTGCAGGCATAAGTATAAGTACTTTTCATGATCCAAGCCGATCAGCGGGGTGGACCTCGCGGGTTTACTCATAGGCCTAGCACTTTTTGAGTGCTAGGCTGGATTTTTTGGATGCTGGGTCTCTGGGCCGGCCTTGTAGAACGAGGGGAAATGTTCTTTGGCGAAAAAATAAAGATGTTGAACATAGTTTTGAATACTGGGCCTACCGCATAAATAACTCTGGTATGCATGTTTTTTCATGCATCCAGAGTCACTTTCGAGTGATTTGTGTCTAAGGTATGTGGGTGTGCGCATCTCAACTCCAAGCCCCAAGCCCCGAAGGGGGCGCAGGGGCTTGAGAGTTAGAGATGCGCGCACGCACTTACCTTAGACATGATTCCGAGAAGTACACTTGATCTTAAAATGCATATAGAGTCTATTTTTGCCACGGCCCGAGTTGAAAAACATGGTAAAGCCGCTAAAAAAAGTGGCCCTGTAGTATTCCCTTCCCTCCCAATACAGCCCACAATCCCTTTTAAACTGCTTTTCTGGTCCCTTTATGGCAAAATTATTGCATAAAAAGGGAAAGGTATATTACAGTAGCTTTTGGGGGGGGGGGGTATATGACAGTAGCGTCGATTAATGTATCAGGATGGTAAAAAAGACACCGTGCGAAAAAAGGTCAAAAAATATAATAAACTACCTAAAAGTTATGTCATACACTCGACTCTCGATATAGTGCCACTCCCAAAGTTCGTTGCAGCCTTGGGCGAAATCGAATCCTGACGATATTTGGGACCAGACTGTAAAAACAGAACTTACAAAAATCTTCAAAAATCGAAATAAAAAAAGTGTCGGACCCAAGGCTGGAACGAACTTTTGGGGTGCCACTATATCGAGAGTTGACTGTACCTCAATTAATTTTTTGATGCGGTCTACAGTCGACGCTCTCTATAACGACGCTCTTTATAACGACGCTCTTTATAACGATCCGGAAAAAGAACTATTTGGTCCTGAGCTAAGTCTTTCAAGTCAAAACGACGCTCTCTATAACGACTCAGTTTAGCCGGTCCCTTGAGAGTCTTTATAGAGAACTTCGACTGTATGCGTTATGCGAAAGCGATTGTAAGTAATGACTAGTCCCTGAGATTGAACCTACGGGCCTAAGCCTAAGTAAACTTACGAGCCTAAGCCTAAATATTAAAGGGCTTCCATACGTTTTTAAGAATATTTTTCCTTTTAGGACCCCAAATCTTTTTTTATTTTCGATGTTTTACGTAAAATATTTTTTGCTTTGAATAGCAATAAGCACTAAAACTAGCCCTTTTCTACAGAAATGGTCACAATGCTCTTTTCTCCTAAAATCTCATTTTTTGAAAAAAAATCTGAGAGACATGTAAAGATTATTGTTGAGGGGTGTATATGCCGCTAGAGTTTTCAAGAGGAGAGGAACGGTTTAAATAGCATTTTCGATACATAATAATTAGTTTAAAAGACGTGTTTTTTTTTTGTTATTTTGCAGAAGTCAATAAAGAATATTTTTATTTGAATTTTGCGGAATTATTTTAGTCTACAAAATTACCGTATTTTCTCTAATAATGACCCCCTCTCTAATAATGACCCCCCCCCTTATTTTTGACTAGAATTTCAGAGTTTAGGCCGATTTTGATTGACAATTTCGGAATTCTTAAGGGGTTGAAAAATAATGACCCCGGGGTCATTATTAAAGAAAATACGGTACGCTTATTGGCCGTAATTATGGTCGCACTCTACATTTAGTGTCAACATTTTCTTGAATTCAAAAAGTGCCAATCATTTTCTAATATTTGTTGTCTTAATATTTATGACCCTGAGGCAACTTTTTGAGCTCTACACGAAAATATGGGCAATTTTCCGATTGATTTATGAAACTTTGACGTTGAAAAAAATGAAGGGTCAACAGCGGTCAACATAGGGGTCAAAATTTACCAAAACTTTATAGAGACAAGATTCCGAACTTCTACTAATGCCATCTTGTAGAGCTAAAAAAGTGAGTGGGGGTCACAAATATCAGATTTGGCACTTTTCCCTCAAAAATTGATATTTTAGCACTTTTAAAAATGTTGACCTCCAAACTGTTGACGTCTTAACATGACTATATTACATCCATTAACACTTTCTTATTGCAACTTCGGTCCAGGAAAAACCAATTAAAGTTGCACTAAAAATTTTAGGAAAATGGATGAAGTCTACAGCAAAATAAACTTGTGCGAGTTGAAAAAAAAAAGCAGTGTTAAAAAGCAGTATTAAAAAGTAGTTTCGGCCAAAAAGTGGCTGAAACTCAACAACTAATCATTTTTTGAAATTATGTTCACGGATTCGGATTTCTGAGGGAATTTTGGGTGTGGACGTAATATCAGAATAAAAAAATACTGCAAAAATGGTCATTTTTAGACAAAAATATAAAAAGCGCCCAAAAAACTGTCACGAGGTGAAGTAGTCACGAGTTGATCGTCCAAAAAGAGCAAAGATTTCGACTTTCCTGCTCATTTTTACAAATGAAGCTAGCTTTTCTGAAAAACCTGCAGCTCTCGATATAATGGCACCGTTTTATATCTGAAAAACCCGACCCGATTTTTTTAACTGGATCAATTAGGATGACTGGAAAAAGACTTTAAAAAGTGTCAGATGTCAGTCAGGAACGAACTTGAGTAAGTGCAACTGCATCGAAATTCGGTTGTATTATGTTTATTGGCGAAATTGCGTTGGCAAGTTTTGCTATGAGCTATTCTATTATCAAAATAGCAGGACTTTATTTATGATTATTGCAAAAATACAAAACGTTGTTATTATATTACAATAAAGATGTAAAATTGTACATTATCAACTGTGAGCTGGAATTAAGAGAAGATTAATACCCGTGGATAATGTTGTTTTGCCTTTGGCTAGTCTTTCGCTGCTTATCATTTCAAACCTTCCTATGCTAGAGGAGGGTTTACAGCTGACTGTTGTTGTTGAAGTTGGCTACAATTGCTTGATGTGGACTGTATGGGGGTGACTGTGGACATTCTGGCGGATTTGGCTGTGGAGCAATTGGTTTTGCTAGAATTTCCACTTTTGACTGCTCTTTGACTACCTCCATTTCTGACTACCTCTTCACATGAACTCATTCCAGCTGAAATAAAAACAAAAAATCTTAATTTTACTTAAAAAAATCAACAAATTTGGGCATATAGACGTTTCGCAAATTTTGACATTTGTCCTTTTTGCGAAACGTTTCGCAAATTTTGACATTTGTCCTTTTTTTGCGAAACGTTTCGCAAATTTTGACATTTGTCCTTTTTTGCGAAACGTTTCGCAAATTTTGACATTTGTCCTTTTTTGCGAAACGTTTCGCAAATTTTGACATTTGTCCTTTTTTGCGAAACGTTTCGCAAATTTTGACATTTGTCCTTTTTTGCGAAACGTTTCGCAAATTTTGACATTTGTCCTTTTTTTGCGAAACGTTTCGCAAATTTTGACATTTGCCAACTGTTGTGAAACGTTGAATTCGTACTTCGTACTTCTACTCTTCGTACGTTCTTCTACTCGTACTTCTACGTTGAATTCATACTTCTATTTGTCATTTGTGACTAGTTGGTTGTCTTGTTACAAGTACGTACTATGTTTATTATGGCAGCGCTAAGTAACGGCCAGTAGCAACTTTCCTGATTTAATTTTAGTGCTCGTCATGAGGGTGTGGACTAAACAATCTTGGACAAGCGATATGGATGTTATTAGCTGGATAGAGCAAGTGCAAGACAAGAAACTGAAGCTAAAGGACGTCGTTGCTAACATTCTCAGGGACTTCAACCACAAGCTGACGGAGAAAACTATCTCGAGACACGTTTCGAAGGTCAACATAGATAATCAAGCTATGGACGTAATGTAGGCTGTACTTTTTATCTTTAAAGGTTACTTTTGTTTTGTAAGTTGCAGCTCGATCAAGTCGAAACATTTCGGGCAGATGAAAGCAGTTAGGCAAAGCGAAAAAGGCTATCATACATTGGGATGATGGTTGGGATTATACCCGGGTCAGGGTCTTTTATTGCTACTCTACTCTTTTATGTATTCGATTGCTTTTTGTGATAATATTGATTTCTGTTTTACTTACGCGTTCCGCGAACTAGACTTTCTATGTAGATAATGATAAGGTGGTTAAAACCCTAACAAGCCACGAGTTATCAACAGTGATGGGTAAAATTAAAAACACCCCAGAGATGTTTTGATGTTTATAACCCACTTTTTATAAAGCTAATATAAATCGTTTTTAACCGTTTTGTAGCTTGGGAATTTACCTATCTAACTCACCTAAATTCATCCGAATGAAATCATAAATTTTTTGGAATATATTGCCGTCGGGGCGATTCCTGGGGCGGGGCGCCAAAAATCGATTCGAACGCCCCGGGAGACATATCTTCTTTATTTTATCAAACGTATAGTAGTTTAACTACTCATTCGAAAAAAACAGACAGGGCTACAAAATGGTGTATAGATTATTAGCAACGCTTTGTAAAAATGTTTTGAAAACTCTTCGTTTTAAAATATTCTTCGAAATTCCCGGGCGGCCTTACTCATAACTGGTTATCAAAGAAAGTAGACTTCAAACAACGAAAAGTTCCGGTTATATATTTTTTTTCAAATCACATACTTGACAAATCTTTCACTAGAAGATTCTGGAATAGTCTGGTGGTTTTTTGACATTTTTTACGAATTCGGGCCTTTTCGACTCTGCTTTTTGGATTTTTTCGGCAAATTTTAATTTGATTTTTTGTACATGGGCAAAACTTTGAGCGCAGGTTTGACTAAGCTTAGGGATCAAATGTGTATCCCAAACTTTTTAAAGTACAAGAAGCACGAGATCAGAAAGCATCAAACATCAAGCACTTTTTAACGACTCTAGCCTCTTTGGTTATAAAGGCACAAATAAATATGCAGATCCTGAAAAATCCGGGGTCAATATGTACCTTTATAAACGTTTCGCATTCAAAGGTTTGTGGATATTGGTTCCAAAGTAAGTATTTTCAAGGTTATCAGGTCCCACACTAACCACACAACTAACTGAAATATATACAAACCACTCGTAACTTCTTCAGTAACCTGTATGCTGCCTAGAGAGTACTATAACCGGTAAGCACTCTAACTACTTGGAGATTGTTTGCTGTATTTCAGGCCTGTTCTGTATAAAATCAACTGTGAAATCAAAGCTGCTTTAAAAATATTTATTGGCAAAAAAATTTTATGATTATTGAAAAAACTCGAAATATTATTATTATATTACAATAAAATGTAAAATTGTACATTATCAACTGTGAGCTGGAATTAAGAGAAGATTAATACCCGTGGATAAATGTTGTTTTGCCTTTGGCTAGTCTTTCGCTGCTTATCATTTCAAACCTTCCTATGCTAGAGGAGGGTTTACAGCTGACTGTTGTTGTTGAAGTTGGCTACAATTGCTTGATGTGGACTGTATGGGGGTGACTGTGGACATTCTGGCGGATTTGGCTGTGGAGCAATTGGTTTTGCTAGAATTTCCACTTTTGACTGCTCTTTGACTACTCCATTTCTGACTACCTCTTCACATGAACTCATTCCAGCTAAAATTAAAAACTGAATTGAAACAAAAAACTTTATGCCTCATTCACAAACATTGTCGTTGTCGTCGTTGGAAAAATGTTTTATGAAGCCGATTTACGCCAACGACAACGCCATCGACAACGACGACCTATTTAAAAAATCCAACGACAACGACGACGCGAAGGACAACGGCATTTTTCATTCCAAAATTAGATAAATTTTGCATTTTAAGTCAGAATTTTGAGGATTAACTATGTTCTCCACACGTTTTCCCTTGATATCTCGACTGAGAATGCGAAATTTGTCCAATTTAAAATGAAAAATGCCGTTGTCCTTAGCGTCGTCATTGTCGTTGTCGTCGTCGTTGGCGAAAAAAGTGTTTTATAAAAAAAATATTCCAACGACAACGACGACGGCAACGACAACGTTTGTGAATGAGCCATTCTTGATAAAATGAAATTTTGGAATTATGCATTGATCAAACAATTTTGTTATTCTGAAATTTTGATGTCTAAGACCAATTTTTTGTCGGCCTTTTACTTTAAAAAGGTCAATGTGGTAAAAATGTCGCTGCCACCACCTCTGTGCGGTCCAAAAAAATCTGAATATTTTTAAACTCCTGCCAAAAAAAATTATCCTTTTTCAACCTTTTTCAATTAGCCAAATTTTTCTGTGAATAATTAATAGCAATCAAAAAGCTTAGGGCCAAGACCGAAAAATAGACGGGATTCTCGAATACAGTCAACCATCTATGAACCGCCACCTATGTAACACGGCACTTGCGGTAAATCAGCACTGTGAAAAGCCTGAATTGGGAAGCTGACAAAGATATTCAAGAAAGCTTAGCCTCGATTAACCGGCATTATACTTTGATCCCTAGGGTGCCTTTTTATTTAGAGTCAACTGTAGTGCCATTTTTAAGTTATTTGTTTTTCGGTCTGCAAGTTTTGTTCGATTGTATAAGATGTGTATCCACCTGTCTTCTCAGCGGCGGCTCCATTCCAACTTCTTGAACTGCTGTTGCGGTTGTCTTTGCTAAATGAAGTATCTACATTATTGTTAGTAGTGGTGAGAATGTCGTGTTGGTCGGGTGGGTTTTCCATTGGTTGACAATTGTTTAGATAGCTTTGAGTAAGGAAAGTTGGGCCAGCAAATCCGCATCGATCACCACTTCTCGACTAGCATTGACTAGTCCGTGGCCGTCCAATAAACTGAAAATATTGAAAATCATGGTTATCTGGAAAGTACTACAGTCAACTGTCTAGAGTTTACAGTGAACTGTTATATGACTTGTCGATTTCGGCTACTCCTCGATCGAAATTATCAAAATTGTCGTGGTTCAGGTTTACTCTGGCCAGCGGGATTCGTTATCGGGATTTCTAAAATTTTCGAAAATCTGCAAAACCGTAGAATACGTGAATTGGCGCAGAAAATAGATTATGAGAACTAGATAACTTTAAAAAGTGCACTAGGTGGATGACCACTCGATTTTTTGGTGCATGTCCATGATAACTGGTTTTTTTTGATAAACGCTAGAAAAAAGCAGGATACTTGTTGCCTAACTGGTCACACACCTTGAGTTTGATACGAAACCGTTTGACCGACGTAAATCAACCGAAATTGTGTGGACGTCTATCAACTTGCGACACTTTATAACTGCAGTTTTGAAACTTTTTATTAAAAATCGACAATTTTAACGGTAAAAAATTTTAGAAAGTTACCTTTAACACTGACATTTCTTCTCGAACTGAATCTGTAAAGATCAGTTTCGAAAAATTTCAGGGAGCTGAGATATTGGTGCTCTGAGTAGACCACACAAGAAATTCGGACAACTTTCTTACTTGAAAGGATATCTCAGCTCGCTGACATTTTTTGGGCCTGATCTCAATGGATTCGGATTCCGGAAAGGATTCAATATTAGAGGTAACTTTCTGAAAATTTTTACCGTTAAATTAGTCGATTTTTAATTAAAAAAAATTCAAAACTTTGGTCAGAAAGTGTCGCGAGTTGGTTACCGAATTGTATAAAGCCCGGTTTTTGTTGACCGACCGGTTCAGGTAACCAACCAGCAACTACTGTAATAAGAACTCATTAAAGCCTTAAAAATCACCTCGGAGGCTCAGGAGCACACAATATGGAACAACAGTTCTTGAAAAAGTTGTGCGAACTGTAGGGGTTAACTATGGGAGGTCGTAGCTTCGAGTTAAAAGTGCCCTTGATGTCCTCGTTGGTAGTCTGGTTGATTGCCAGTAGATATGTGTGGAAACCTAAACTAAATAATTTCAAATAGATTTGATCAAAAAATGTTGAATACCTGACAAGCCCAGAATAGACCAGATGGAGATGACGTTGATCAGACCAGTGAACAACGATGGTGGGCTTTCTTTTATAGCATCCAGAAAAGTGCCTTTCTCATTAGTCACTGAATTCATTGAAAATTCTAGGGTTTGACCACAGAAAAATAGCAAAACTAACGCATGGTCAGATGCACAATGACACAGGCTCCCATAAAAGTGTCCAGCAAAGACAGGATGGTAATAAAAAAGTAGAAATGACGGTAATTTCTTAGACCTATGCAATTGCCCACCCAGGGACCTGAATAAAATTAGTTCTATTTCCGTACAATTACTGTATTTTTTAAAAATAAAATCCCTTTCCCAAATCTGGAATTCTCTTGGTACCGTATTTCCTGTAATTAGGGCCCACCCCTAACTTTGAGGACCTATATCTTAGCCCAGAGCAAATTTTTTGCGAATCTGTTTTATTCGTTTTCTTAGCTCTCACGAGCTCTACTGATTCCCCGTTTTAGAGTTTGGTTGGGCACTTAAAATTTTTGAGATCGACTCCAAAATTTTTCAGATTTTTGGGGGTTTGAAAAATAAGCGCCCATGGCTCTTATTAGAGGAAATACGGTATATTCTTTTGTTTTGACCCACATTTTCGAATCGGCTCTTGGTTATGTGAAATACGGAAATTCAGCATATAGTCCTGGCTTCCTTTTTGGTATAAAATATGCGTGAAGTTCAGAAATAAAAAGCGGGTCAATAAATAAATTTTGAAAAATTCCGAATTTTGAAAGGGCTTTCATGGTGCGTAGTCGTTTAAGTTATGGCGTGCAAAAGGGCACAAAGTAACTCAAACGACTTATTATGGAGGCTAGGTAACATTTGTCAAAAACGAAATTTGTCAAAAACGAATTTTGTCAAAACGAAACTTGTCAAGACGAAACTTGTCAAGACGAAAATTTTCAAAACAAATTTTGTCAAAACGAATTTTGTCAAAGATTTTTTTAAAATTACCTTGGTCCCCCTTTAGTGAAAAATGGCAAAATTAAAAAAAAAAAATTTTCACTTTTCAGGTTCCAAACCGGATCGTCCCTCACCGGAATAGCCAAAAGGCCAAAATAATTGGTTTTCAACACAACTTCACCCTGAACCATTCCAAACCTGGGGTAAGCACCATCTGGCCAACCGTATGCTGTGGATGACCTAAAAATCAAAATGTCATAAAAATATAAAACAAACCATCCTATCATATGCAAAATCGTGTAGTTAATTGGGTTTGATAAAACCAAAACTTCGAGTTTACCTACCAAAACCTTAAAACCTCGAGTAGGTACCACCTGGCCCTTGAGCTTTTGGTCTTATCAAACGCCATTCACCATATGATTTTGCATATGATAGGATGGTTTGTTTATATTTTTATGACATTTTGATTTTTTAGGTCATCCACATCATATGGTTGGCCAGATGGTGCTTACCCCAGGTTTAGAATGGTTCAGGGTGAAGTTGTGTTAAAAACCAATTATTTTGGCCTTTTGGCTATTCCGGTGAGGACGATCCGGTTTGGAACATGAAAAAGTGAAAAAAAAAATTTTTGAAATTTTCACATATTTCACTAAAGGGGGACCAAGGCAATTTTTGACAAATCTTTGACAAGATTCGTTTTGACAAAATTCGTTTTTGACAAATTCGTTTTGAAAATTTTCGTCTTGACAAGTTTCGCTTTGACAAAAACTACGTTTGACAAATTTCGTTTTTGACAAGTCTCCCCTAGCCATTATGGACGTTTGAGTTACTTTGTGCCCTTTTGCACAAAGTAACTGACACGTCTTAAAATTTATTTTTGCGATATTTGTTTGTTTTCGATTTCTTTTTCTCTTTCGTTACTCTTTGCAAATGTCTGTGTCTTCTCCAGACGTCTTCTTCCTCGACCGATGAAAATACTGCTGGTCCTGAACCAATCAAACTTGTTTCTATGTACTGTTCGGGAATTTTCTGTGCAAAGTTTCGCAAACTTTTCAGTTCTGATGTAATTGCGAATGTCTCAGTTTTAGCTTGATCCTCTGTGTTGTTAAAATCATCTTTCAACATGTTTGATTTGAGTGAAAATTCCTGGCACCTTAATTCCACTTCTTAGGTACCTAAAAATATTGTTCAAAGGTGAATGGAGATGAAAGATAAATTTGCTGGCATTAGTTATCTACCACCTGTGTTAAGGTTTCAAATCACAAATTGAACGTCTTTTTATTCCAGGGTTCCAGCAAGGAGGTGGTGTGATACCGACTGGTGAATAGTTTCCTCTCTCAGTAGGCAGCTTTTTCTGGATCTTGTGAACCAGCTCTCCTATTCACCAAAAATCGTCATCATTGTTCCAATTGTTGTTGTATATCCATTGAATAATTTTTTGGTTGTCAAAAATCATTATTCTGTAACTTATCCATTTTGAAAAGGGTTACTATAATTCGGTAAAAGTCGGTACAAAGTATGAGTCGGTACAATTATAACCTGGTACACTTTTTCAAATTTTATGGCCGTTTGTCCACAACCTTAATACTACCATTTGCGGAATACCGGCTCTTATTCACTTAGGAGGGGCCGCAGACTTTTTTATTTCTATCATTTGTGATGAAGAGTGTGCTCGCTGCGAAGTGGCCAACCTTTGGCAGGTACTTAAAAATATACCCGTTACCTGAAAACTGGCCAGGATTACATAAAGACAGGATGGTTTTATTTCATCAGCGCAAATGCCAAACAACGAGACAGTGCAAACATGACAACAGTGGTTTAACAATAACGAGCAAGATTCTCTTGATTAGCGCTGACCCTGAGAGCATTCACGACTAATATGGACGGTTTCCTGGCGCTTGTCTGGAGAAGACATAGACATTTGCAAAGAGTAACGAAGAGAAAAAGAAATCGAAAACAAACAAATATCGCAAAAATAAATTTTAAGACGTTTCAGTTACTTTGTGCAAAAGGGCACAAAGTAACTCAAACGTCCATAATAAGTCGAGTTACTTTTGAGTTACTTTGTGTCCTTTTGCACGCCATAACTCAAACGCCCCTATGCCGGCTTTCATTAGAGAAAATACGGTATTTTTTTGAATTTTTTTCAAACCTACAATGGTGATCAAAATTGAGCACACAGTTGTCACAAACACTGCAGTGCGAGGATCTTGGAGGTCTGAACACGCAGCAAGTGAAACAGTACTTCAGCTTGATGGTCTGACCACGCACTTGTATCAGTTTGGTTTTCGGCTGACTCCACTCCATTTTGTTGTAGGCGGTTTCTGGAAGTAAAAACACAATTATAATCCTACAGTTAGAAATTTATACAGTTGACTATTTATAATTTGGCATCACTTTCTCTCACAGTTAACCAATTATTTTTCAGTTGATTATTACTTTGCTCGGCATTTACAACAAATAATATTTAGTTAACTGTGATAATGATTTTTAGTGACAGGCAAAATCAATTTTACTGTCATTATGGTGTACAAGACGTTTGATAGCCAGCATATTGACCGCCACTCATTGGACCGCCACTAAACTGACCGCCCCCTAAATTGACCGCCAACCAAATTTGACCGCCAGCATATTTAGACCAATTTTTAGAGCTGAATTTGTTTCAATTTTTGAAACATTTTGGTACCAAATTGTAGCCCTGAATGTCAACTACATTATGGTACTGAAACTTCTGGAAAACATATCAAAAATAGATCTAAACTTTGAAAGGTGCTCACTTGGTGGCAATTGACACGTCTTTCATCACCAAGTGAGCACCTTTCAGAGTTTAGATCTACTTTTCTTTTGTTTTCCAGAAGTTTCAGTACCATAATGTAGTTGACATTCGGGCTACAATTTAGCAGCGAGATTTTTTAAAAATTGAAAAAATTCAGATCTAAAAATTGATCTAAATATGCTGGCAGTCAAATTTGGCTGGCAGCCAACTTAGTCGCGGTCAACTTAGGTGGCGGTCAAATTTGGCTGGCGGTCAGTTTAGGAGGCGGTCAGTTCAGTGGCGGTCCAATTAGTGGCGGTTAAAATATGCCGGCGGCGAAACTTCCTGTACCCCATTTATGTGCATATCAAAAAACTGCAAAAATAATTACGGTTTTCGTTGAATTGCCTCTCCATCTCGACCACTTCTCGCATACTGGCTCTGGGCAAGATTCCTGGATCAGAGAAGCTGGTTTTGAACAAGTTGACCATAGCTAGCAAAAACAGAAAGGCAGTGACAAAAGGCAAGGATACTAAATCAAAATAATTAAAATCAGCCAAATCTCAGTTTTCTAAACCCAAATTTTAAAATTTCGGCAGATATTTTTTTTGGGCAAAAACAAGTGCAGAGAAGAACATTTTTGCTGTTCTCAGGGTATGAGAATTGCTAGGAATTATTTTTTTTTCAAAAAATCTGAATAAGGAAAAAAAATAAGGAGAAGAGGTGACTGAATTTTTTGGCACTAGGTCATTTCGTCCCGGTCATTTCGTCCCCGGTCATTTCGTCCCGGTCTTTTCGTCCCCGGTCATTTCGTCGCCTGGTCTTTTCGTCCCCGGTCATTGCGTCCCCGAAAACCGCCAATTTGAAATTTTAAAATAGTTTCGAATCCTGGTGATAGCAAACATTCTTTCTAACTTGAAATTGTGTCAGGAATTAGGTTTGTTAGGACCAAAATTGTAATTTTACCCACTCCAACTCTACACATAGAGTAGGTACCTCCTGGTTGGGTATATATATACCTGGATGGCCTAAAAATCAAAATTCAGTTCAAATCCATAACAAACCTTTTTGTTGACTTAAAATCATGTAGAAGTCAAGTTTTTTAGTAACAAATTGAGATTTCCATCTCCCAAAAACCTTGGGTAATTATTACTCGGGTAAATGAATATCCACCTCGCTACCCAATAAAACTAAGAATTAGCCGAATTCAAAACTAACCACTTTTTCTAACCTAAAATCGCCTGGCGAAACTGGTTTGTGAAACACTAAAATTGCGATTTTGCCCATCTGGCCTCCAAAATGTGGAGTGGGTACCAGCTGATCAAGTGGATATCCACCCTAATTGGCCTGAAATAAAATAGAGAATCTGAATACCTGTTTTTCTATGAACCAACCGCAGTTTTGCTGGATGCCCAATGCACCAATAAAACCAAGGAGTAGTCCACTTGGATCAAAAAAATTCGTTTTCGGGTTCCAAAACCTATTTTCTGTACCTATTCGAGCATTCTAAAGATGGTTTGACAGTAGTAAAATTACGTTTTGATGGTATTTTTACAGTTTTCGTAAATCTCGCAAAGCATAATTTTAGAACTGTCATACCATCTTTAGAATGCTTGAATTAGTGCAAAAAACAAGTTTTGGATTTCCAATAAAGTAAAAAAATTTGATCCAAGTGGACGACCACTTGGTTTAGTTGGTGCATGGGAGATCCGAATGATCCAGCTGGTAGCATGGTCAGATGCTTTGCAAAAAATAGTCTAATATACAATATAGCTATTGTCGACTAAGTACTGCCTTTAGGTACCACTAAATAGAAATTACTACATATCTACCACCACCCAAGTACCATTACCCAGGCACTTCCTTCTGAGTACCGATTCATAGTCACTCCCTTGTTACTACCACTAAGTACTACTTTCTCGGTACTACCACCTTTATACTACCCGTAGGGATCACGTGTATTCCCTACGGGATAGGAAACTACTCATAGAAAACAACTCCAGAACTGGGGTTCCTAATGTTTTAGCATTATAAAACCGTGTTCAGGACACAATTCTAGATGGGTACAATAATTTTTAATTACTTTCAATTAAATCCAATATTTCCAATTCTGGAGGTGTTACATTTAGAGGAGATACCACGATATTACCCTATCATCCTGAGGCTCACGGGTCTTATAGATACAAATATATGACTGTCATTAAAGAAAAAAGTCTGCTAGCACATGGATCTCAACCAGTTTAAAAATTTCGAATTGGCGTGTTTTGGGGACGAAAAGGACAGGGGACGAAATGATCGGGGGACGTAAAAAAAGGTATAACGACGACTCGATACACATTGTGACTCGATACACCAACTCGATACAGTTGCGACTCGATACACCAACTCGATACAGTTGCGACTCGATACGCCAACTCGATACAGTTACGACTCGATACGCCAACTCGATACAGTTACGACTCGATACGCCAACTCGATACAGGGGACTCGAGTTTTACCTTCGTCTATTTGTCATTTTTTCGATGTGTATGGGCTTTAATATCTTTTTGCGTCTCTGAATCCTTGATTCTCATCGTCATCAGGGTGTTTGGCACCTTCTGAGATTTCGGGTCGGCCAGCGCGCGTTAGGACGGCCTCAAATGTGTTCTGAAACTACAAAACGGCTAAAAATATAAAAAATTCGTAAGGGCATGAATTAAAAAAATGTTACAAGGTTACCCTCTTCGGGGACATAGGGGCCTTGAGAATAAAATATGCGCTTGGAATATGCGCGCACATACTTTAGAGACAATTCTGAGCGATTCTCTCGATTATGTACTTATTCGTAGGCTCTTTTGCCAAACTCTAAAGAGAAAACCAAGTGATAAATAAGAAATAGGGTATCCAGCGGCATCGCATAAATTTAAGCTGTTTTCCGAATGTTTACCCATTATCAAAGTAAATATATGGTTAGAAGTGATGAATATTGATACAAAGAATAAAAAAAATTCAAAATATAAAATAACAATCGGCGGGAGTCGAACTCGAGACCCGGTGTATCGAGCAGTGTTTTCATAATTCACACTAACAGTGACACTGACATTGACACTGACATGTCAGTTTAGCGAACCTGACATTTTTTAAAAGTGGTCGTAGACATCAAAAAAGTTGTCTTTTCTAAATTCTGTAAAGTGTGTTAGACAGCTGACATATTTCTGATTGAGAAAGGTTTCATCAGAGCTTTGACCTGTCTTTGAAAAAAAGTGTGAAAAAGTAAGTGTCAGTTTCATTTTTAATGTCAGCTTAGCAAAAAAGAGCCTAACTGACACTGACATTTTTTTGCTAAAGGGACATTAAAAATAAAACTGACAATTACTTTTTCACACTTTTTTTCAAAGACAGGTCAAAGCTCTGATGACACCTTTCTCAATCAGAAATATGTCAGCTGTCTAACACACTTTACAGAATTTCGAAAAGACAAGTTTTTTCATGTCTACGACCACTGTTAAAAAATGTCAGTTTGCTAAACTGACATGTCAGTGTCGGTATAGCAACGACTCGGTACAACAAATGACTCGGTACACCGACTCGGTACAAGTACGACTCGGTACACCGACTCGGTACAAGTATGACTCGGTACAACGACTCGGTACAACCTACGACTGGGTACAACGAGTCGGTACAACCTACGACTCGGTACAACGAGTCGGTACAATTTTTACAAATTTTTGTACCAAATTTAATTATTTGTACCAAATTTACTTCTTTTAGGATCTAATTTTTATGGATCATGATCTCGTTAACTGATCTAGGATATGTATCAAGGGCTGCCGTTTAGGTTGATTAATCAGAAAAAATTGATTTTGAGGCAGTGTTTTCAAAAGTCAGGCATAGTTTCAAAGTCATAGGCATAGTTTGACTAGAATTTTGACTGTAATATGCCTATGACTTTGAAATTTTGCCTATGACTTTGACTTTGAAAGTATGCCTATGACTTTTGAAAACACTGTTTTTAGGCACCAGGACCGGTAGCAATAATCAAAATATCCACGGATAAATCCGCGGATAGGGATAAATCCGCGGATAAAAAATATCCGTAGCAATAATGAAAATATCCGCGGATAAAAATCTGTGGATACGGATTTTTATCCGCGGATTTTATCCCTATCCTCGGATTTTATCCGCTGATTATTGCTACCGTCCAGGAGTTCTTAAAAATCTGATTTTAGTGCCAAATCTGATTTTTTTAAAAATATTTCGTTCATTTCAGACACTAGGAACACGCAAAAACGTGATTTTAGTCCCAAATCTGATTTCTTGCACAAATTTGTCTGATTTTCGAAAATTTGAGTTGGAAGCTCTGCGTATATCCCACCACTTAGGATGTATATCCTATTAGGATATTTGGATAGTTTTTTAGTATATTTGAAACATCTTTATTAGGGCACCTTTCTCGTTTCTGCCTGGAGACCGGGTTTATGGTTTGCTATATCGAGATTCGCTTGTACCTAGAGTTCGTTTTGTAGATCCTTCCCCTCTGGAGACCAGTTTCAGCTGTTTCGTCCTCCGAGACGTTTAATTCTCAGTTCTTATCTTGAAACTGTTATACAGACAGGTAGCAGTAATTATCCTCCGGTAAATTCTTTCTCCACTAAATTCACCCGGCGGTGAATTTACCCTCCAGAAAATTCACCCGCGGTAACTTCACTCTCCATAACGTACATAATCTTGAGGTTACAGGTTCAAATCCTAGTGTTAGTTAACATTCTTTTTTTCTTAAAGGGGGGGGGCGGAGGCTTCTACGGCTACTTTTTGACATCGACTGCTACTTCACTTTAGATAAAAAAAATTCACATATTTATTTTCCTATCTCAAATGTTTTTACACCGTTTTGTAGCTGAGTTATTTATCTATCAATTGAGTGGTCAAACACCCTGATTGAAAATAATTTTCGAAAAAAATTACACCAAATATGAGGTGAAACTCCACTAATACACCTAATTAAAAATCCACAAAATCACAAACTAATTTATAAGACCAAAACTATCTGATACCTCCCTTAAATGGGTATCCGCATCCAGAATCCGAATAATTGGATTAAGCTAAAAGTATTTAAAAATTTTACAAAATTTCATAATTTTACCCTATGCAAAATCGTTTACGGAACACGGCTTGATAATACTAAAATAATATTGTAATTTGTCGTACAAACCCTACCGAGTCGTAAAAGCCCTAGTTTTGGAGTAGTTCCGTATCCTGTAGGGTATCCAGGTGGTACTGGAGTGTACCTAGGCACCTAATGCTGCTACTAAGGTATTAGTAACCAGGTAGTATAATAATACAGTCAAACCTCGGTTATCCGGCACTCCAGTTATCTGCACCTCGTTTATCCGGCACCCTGAGGCCGGTCCCAGGGGTACCGCCTTAGGTGGATGGATATATCTGGAGACCTCATGTGAATAGATGTCCAGGCGGTAACTGTTTAGATAACTGTTTCGTTCTATTCAATCCATATCCAGAAACGAGTGGTGCAAATTTTCGAGGGTGAGTTTAGTCGATATAGTACAAGAAAGAGTAGATTTGGTACAAAAAATTAAATTTGGTATAAAAATTTGTAATAATTGTACCGACTCGTTGTACCGAGTCGTAGGTTGTACCGACTCGTTGTACCCAGTCGTAGGTTGTACCGAGTCGTTGTACCGAGTCATACTTGTACCGAGTCGGTGTACCGAGTCGTACTTGTACCGAGTCGGTGTACCGAGTCATTTGTTGTACCGAGTCGTAAGTCGTTCGTCAGTGTCAATGTCAGTGTCACTGTTAGTGTGAATTATGAAAACACTGGTATCGAGTTGGCGTATCGAGTCGCAACTGTATCGAGTTGGCGTATCGAGTCACAATGTGTATCGAGTCGTATGTCAGTCAAAAAAAGACCGTCGCCCGATTTTTTTTTGCTCGGAAATTTAACGCTCAAAACACACTTACATCTTAGCGGCTGAATGGGAATATGCGTAATCAAGTAAGGCAAGCTGAAAATTTTGACTTGATCACTAGAACACTGCACTAACAGCCACACTTACTCAAACATGCAAAACATGGTCATAGTGAACAGAATCAGAAATACTGTAAGCAGAAATATCGAACACTGCTTGGACATCAACACCCGACCATTGCAGAAAAAGCGGTTGCCACCTGAATCCCGTATTACATGGCATATTGCTGTTTTGGATTCGACCCAACCTGCATGTTGACGCCATTTGTGCTGCTGAGATGGGTGTTTGACTCGGTGATGGGACTCGGGCGCTTGGATTACCACTTCAGGTCTGATACCTGTGAGCAGTTGGTTGTTGGCTTGAAGATGGCTAGATTGTCCTGGGACCATAGAGGTAGTGGCTGCGATTCCATTTAGTTGTGTGCTACCATCTGAAATTGCAAAAAATTGAAAATTTTAACCAAAAATTGTTTTTGATTCGTTTATTTTCTGTCAGGCGAATTTTCGGGCTCGATTTATAATTTAGCTTTTTTCTAGTTTTATATGCAACTCAGCTCTAAGCTAGGCTTGAAGTGCTCGAGAAAGGTCTTGGCGTATGAATTCGCATGTTGAATTTTTCAACTACTGTCAAATCGAATGTCTTTGATATATTTCGATGAATCGAGCAAACTATAAGACCACATCCACATTCACGTCATGATTTTTCAGTTAAAATGGTCGATCAAAGCGCCTATCAATACTTCAACCGTGGTCCATGGCAGCCGTGGCAAAATCTTCAAACATGTTATGGCCCGCACCGAGGACAATCAGTAGCTATCCAATGCATCCGGCTATCCATCCGTACCAAGTCAGCATTATCAGTTCCCAGCCAGGGCAAATCATCAACATCAGCCGAATATGATTATGTATCCGTGTGATCCATCCCAGCTTTATCCGATGCCATCATTCCAGCAAGTGGGTCATCTATCTCCCAGTCAAATGTTCGTGCAGCCATGTCAATCGCCAGGTTTCCAAGGGAATTATCAGTCGCCTTCGTATGGATCTCCAGTTTGGTCATCAGTTCAGAGCCTGAGTCCTGTTCCCTCTCCGTCTTCTACCAGCAGCCGCCTCCGCAAATTTACTTGCAGCCTCGGAGCCCGATGGTTTGGACGCAGCCTCAATATTCTCCAGTCTCGTTCCTCTCAGTGTCACCAACTCCAGTCGACCAAGGGAATACAAAAAATTATCTTCAGACTTGTCCGGTATGTGATTCTCGTCGTTAAGTATCTCGCATTCTCCATGACGTTTAGGATCATCAATCGGAAAATCAGATAGGAGCGTGGAGATTACTGACTTTAGTCAGCCTGGTCCTCAGCCGTCATCAGATGCCTATGGGGAGCTAAGAAGAGCCAGCCTAGCAGTGGAACAGCCTGGTCTTGGCAGTGTATTCTCCGAGCAAGATGATGAGCCCATGGAGATTCAATTAAGGGTGCATTCAAGTGCCGTGAAGTAAGTGACCGGAGTTTTTACTTCTTTTTTAGAACTTATTAAGTAGTTTTCAGGTGTGTGCTTTATTGGGATATTTCTGAACTTCCTGGTAAGTAAGAATTTCTGCGGATGGGTCAGAAAAAAAGTTATCCTATTGTTTTAGCTCAATTCAAATACAAACAGTGTATCGAAGTCAGCGATGATTATGAAGCCATTAATGCCTCCTCTTTTCCAAGTCATATCACCAGCTATGAGTTTCAAACCTCTCCTGGCAAGTGGTATGATGTGATGCTGTCAGTCATCGATTCTGATGGAAAACTGGCTGCAAAAGGACATGGCAGTTTCAAAGCAAGTAAGTCAGGTGCTATCACGGATCAGAGGGGTAAGTTGAAAATCCTAGTCTTTTCATTGGATGAAATCGACCGGTTGATGGGCAAAGCAATCAAAGCCTTAAAGAAATCCAAGCTCCATCCCTTCACGTGCCTGTATCGATGCAAGCCGGAGAAATACTGGGAGGACATACATCAAAATCATGGTGGCATAATGGTGAAATACATGAAGGATGACAACGGCCAAGCTGCAAGTCCACTTAATGGTGAAATAAGCGGTATGTTCTTGTGGTTTCAAAGTTTACTCATAGTTAAATTGAATCTGTATGTAGGTCTATTCTTCGCCGCACGGACTCGTCGAAATGGTGATCTGCCCATGTGCTCTCCTTTTGGCGGTATGAGAATGCATTTGCCCGCCTTCATTTTGTTGGATCCAATCAAAGTCAACATATATTTTTGTGATTATTATTGCAATAATAACCTGGTACGTGTACGATTTGAGTGTAAATTTTTTTGACTGTCTTCTCAATTTTGGAATTATCCACCTACGTCAGAATCAACCACATGATTCTTATTGGTAACTTCTAGTCACTATTTCGCAGCGGTCACTCATAGTCATATATTTCTCGCAGTTAAATTTGTTTTTTTCAGAACCATTACGTCACTTTGGTGGTATGTGAGAAGGGATCTTCATCTGACAGGTAAGCTTTCTATTTGAGTACTGCAGCGTCATGCCTTTTTTAGCTTCTGCCGAGATCGAGTCAGGCTGCTAGATGTTTGGGACAATCCTTTTCTTCGGTAGCTTTTCAATTTTCACAAAACTTATTGAATATTTTGTTCCAGGATTGAGTCTTTCGGTAATCAAGAAGTTCCATTCGAATACTTCATTAACAATAGAATCGGCGTGGAAATCTACTACACCGAAGACGTAACCTGTAGTTATCTTTTTTTAACTGGCTGATTATGTTCTTTGTAGGTACCGATTTATCTGGGACAGTTTAGTC
Organism: Ditylenchus dipsaci; assembly: GCA_004194705.1. Taxonomy (NCBI): domain Eukaryota; kingdom Metazoa; phylum Nematoda; class Chromadorea; order Rhabditida; family Anguinidae; genus Ditylenchus; species Ditylenchus dipsaci. The sequence continues at coordinate 457,718 of SADC01001338.1, forward strand.
GAGTCGATACCATAGGAGTGGGCACTTCAAGGCGGAGGTATGGCGAGACTCTTAATTCTTTTTCTAAATCTGATTTTAGGTTTGCCGCACAACAAGTCGTGTCTCAAGTGTAATCTCTATCCTGAAGCTCCCATCGAGAGTGAAAATCTATCAGCTGTGCGGAAGGAGTCTACTAGGAGAAAGCGGAAGGCTGCAGAGGTCAGTTCAGTTGATATGATAAATGCGGGAGCGCTGATTGATGGTTTATTTCGAATTGTTTTCAGAAATGTGCGGTGTCATCCCTGTCAGTCAAAAGGAGCAGAATCATGGATGAGGAAAGTACCAGCTTCCACGTAATACCCAGAAACACTCGCAATGAAGCAAAAGTCCATCGTGCCAGTGCAGCTCAAGTTTTCTTCAAAGCATGGAGTCTAATTCTGGGGGCCATACCATGAATCGGATGAGTGGTAGTTTTCTGGCCGCAAATATCAGAGAAGAAGAATCAGATAATATTTTGTTGTATGTTTGTATCATGTTTGGCTTTAGAAGATGAGGTTGTGTTTTTGAGTCGTTCAGTTGTGGTTATTTTAGTCGGTCATTATGGGTGCACTACGTTTCACCGTCACTGTTTTCACCGTTCACTATTTTCACCGTCACTATTTTCACCGTTCACTATTTTCACCGTCACTATTTTCACCTTCACTATTTTCACCGTCGCCTACTTTCACCGTCACTATTTTCACCGTCACCTATTTCACCGTCACTATTTTCACCGTCACCTAAATTCACCGTCAGCATTTTAGGACCACTTTATAGGTCTAAATTTTTGGAAATTTTTAAATTTTGGTACCAAATTGTAGCCCTGAATGTCAGCTACATTTTGATACTACAATTTCTAAAAAAAACGAAAAATTTTAGTTCTAAACTTTAAAAGACGCTCACCCTGCGTTCTACCGTGATGAAAAAGTGTGAGATTGAACGCCTTCTTAAGTTTAGTTCTAAATTTGTTTTATTTTTCCAGAATTGTAGTACCAAAATGTAGCTGACATTCAGGGCTACAATTTGGTACCAAGACTGTTTAAATTTTAGAAAAATTTAGATCTAAAAAGCGGTCCTAAAGTGCTGACGGTGAATTTAGTGAACGGTGAAAATAGTGACGGTGAAAATAGTGACGGTGAAAATAGGTGACGGTGAAAATAGGTGACGGTGAAAATAGTGACGGTGAAAATAGTGACGGTGAAAATAGGTGACGGTGAAAATAGTGACGGTGAAAATAGTGACGGTGAAAATAGTGAACGGTGAAAACAGTGACGGTGAAACGTAGTGCACCCGTCATTATGGGTTTGTGGTTTCAAGTTGATAGGATAAATCGTGAAATTGCAGAACTTTACTTGCATGAGGTATCGAAATAGGCTTTGGTGTTGCCCACAGCCTTGCTTTTCAGTTCGATTTTGTCATATAAGCCTCAACAAAGCAAGGCTAACCGCGGTCATTTGCAAAACCAATCTGTTTGGTTTTGCGAAACTGGTTTTTGTAAAAACCGGTTTGGACAAAACCAGTTTCCGAAAACCGGTTTTCCTCGAGTGGTGTTGAATTCCTGACCTCGTTACCTCGTGAACCTTTGAACATACTGGGACGAACTTTTAAATATTTTTAAATTATGAACATTATTTGACACTTTTTAGTAACCAGTAAGCGTCACTCCAGGCCAACAATAATTTACCTCTTTCATCTAAGGAACAACTGGGCTGGTTGTTGTGCAGCTCAGTGGTGCTCGCCAACAAGGGCATCCGATCCAAACTGGTGGGAAGTACTCCAGCTACCGGTGGAGTGCGTAGATTTGCTCTATGGTGAGTGGGCAGTGAAGCCAGCTGAACACCAGCTAAACACACTTTTCATTGTTGGCTTGGCCTTTGATGACATTTAACCTGAACTTACCTTTTTGAATTTGTTGATGACGTGTTTGCTGCCTGTGCTGGTGTTTGGTGGTCGCGGGTCGAGAGCCTGAACCGCAATTTCCAGAAGAATGGTCTCCAGAACAAGGTTCCCGGGTGTCGTCGATACCAAGCAAAGAGTCGCACAGAGAGTCCTTCAAAAACAAAATGTTCGGTTGTTGTTGTTTAAAGTTGTTAAAAATGCGCACTGTTGAGAAGCCGCCAACTATCCCCTCCCCATTTATTTTTATGAAGGTCGTAATTACATTTTTTTGAGATCCACCAAGAATATGATACGGTCGCCTCTCGACATAACGGCACCCCCAAAGTTCGTTCCCACCTAGGGTCCGACACTTTTTACTTCTATTTTTGAGGTCTTTTGCCAGTTGTCTTTGGCTAGTCTAGTCGAAAATATCGCAAAGATTCCGCTTTCGCCAGTCGTTGTTGTAAATGGCAAGAGTTTTGACAAAAAAAACCTTAGGTAGGAACAAACTTTGGCGGGTGCCGTTATATAGAGTGGCTTTTCTTGGCTATAAAGTTCAAAATCGTGAATTTTTGGATTTTTTCATGGACTGTTTGCGGTTTCAGTCCTAGTCATCCTTTAGCTAGATGAAAAATGAACCGAAAACCTTCTTTGCCTTTTTTAACCAAAGTGAATCTCCAAAAACAGCTTTGCCAATTTCGTGCTAAAAAAACGTGGCCCTATACTACAGGAGGACAGTTTTTTTGCCTCAGTCCCAGGTTGCCTGGTCCTTGCTTTAGGCAGGCGTTTACCAGCGTGTGGTAGGACTGACTCGAAAATGAATTTAAGATGAGTTCGAGTCCATCCTAACATTCTCTGGTAAACCCTTGCCTAAGCCTGAAAAATCGCGAAAAATCGGCATGGAGGACCAAGCAGTGTTTTGCTGAGCTCACTCCAAGTGAGAATCTCACTCACTCTCTCTCACTGGGTTTTTTTTCCAATTCTCACTCTTATTCACTGACTATGAGAATAAAAATATTATTCACTCTCACTCAAAGCCTGTGAGGACAAATTTTGTTCTCACTCACTCTCACTCACAGACCAAAAAGTGTCCTCAGCAAAACACTGGGACCAAGGCAAAAAAACTTTCCCCCTCTAGTATATGACCAAAAAAGTTATCAGAAGTCAAAAGGGTTGCTATTTTTGGACACATCCTGTAGTGGACCTGAAGATAATTATTCAGTTAGATGGTTGTTATTATAGCCTTTAAAATTACTCTAAATCAAACCAACCCCGTCTCCAGTAGCTGCCTTGGCCAATCTCCGGCTGAAAAGGTAGGAGGGCGCTGATCCAACGGCTGTACTAGGGTTGCTTCGGTGTTGTTGCCTGTGGCCACGATGGCTGCTGGATACCGTGGAGGCTGGGTTTGGACCACTAGGTTTAGCAGCCGCTGTACCCCACTCGTTGTTCCTTTCTACGTAGGAGAAGATAATTTTGGCTGTTGAGTTTGAAAAAAGGGGATGAACTCCGAATTAGTAGAATGGTAGCAGGTTTTAGTAGAGCAGATTAGTGTGTTAATGGGTTAGCTGCAGCGATAGAATGGGGTTAGAAATTGCATTTCTGGGTGAACCAACCTGTGTTGTGATGTAATTCGTTACTACAGAATAGATGAATTGCTGTATTTTAGTTGTAAAACAGCCAAATTAGTGGTGAGTCATCAGCGGAGCTTGAGAGGCGAAAAATAAGAGCTTTTTTCTGAATCAAGATGCTTGAAAGGGCAAATTTAGAACAGAAATAGATTTTCACACAATAAACTGTAAAAATAGTTGACTACCGTATAACCTCTATTAAACGGGCACCCCTACAGTTAACATTTTTCAAATTTTCTTTGCTTTTTTAACCCAATATTGTTTGTTTTTCGAAACGGACGACCACTCATTTTGTAGAGTTTGTGAAGCTCTGCAAAATGAGTGGTCGTCCGTTTCGAAAAACAAACAATATTGGGGTTAAAAAAGCAAAACAAATTTGAAAAACATTAACTGTAGGGGTGCCCGTTTAATAGAGGTTATACGGTATATATTTGACAATGACTACCGTAAACACTCTAATTATAGGACCTCTCATTTTTAACTTTGACTTATATCCCACCGGATTCCCAGCCCGGAATCAGTTTTTTGGACAACGTTTTTTAAGTTTTATTTATTTTCACGATCTCTACCGAGACTTTTTTAATGGCTTGTTCACGTTGTTAGAGTTAGAGTTCGGGATTTTGGTTACGTGAACACCTCTGATCCTAACTTTAACTCTAACTCGAACTCAAACTCTAACTCTAACTCGAGGGTGTTCATGTACCAGAGTTAGAGTTAGAGTTCGAGGTTGGATTTGAAGGTGTTCATGCATATAACTTGGATTTTATTTTAGTAAACCTCCTAAAAACTAACTTTCAGTGGCTTTAGACGGCTTTGGAGTGAGATTCTGAGCTATCTAAGCTATATACATGAACATTTTCAAGTTCGACCTCGAACTCTAACTCGATGTACGTGAACACCATCGAGTTAGAGTTAGAGTTCGGGTTTTTGAGTACATGAACACCTCTTACCCGAACTCTAACTCGAACTCTAACTCGAACTCGAACTCTAACAACGTGAACAAGCCATAAAGGACCATACTTATTGATGCAAATGAAAATTTGACGAATTCAAATGCGCGCGGGACACTTCTCTTTCGTCTCACACTCTACTCTGATGAGTCATTTCGAACGACTCCGAAGAGTGGATTGCGAGACGAAAGAGAAATGTCCCCGCGCATTTGAATATGTCAAATTCTCATTTGCATCCACAGGTATGGTCCTTTGAATATTTGGTTTAGAATCTGATTGTCCAGGTCGACCCTAAAGTTTTGCACAAAAACACAAGGACATTTTTTTTAAATAAAGTCTCATTTGACAGGGTGTTTCAAGATGTTTTGCCTCTTTGAAAAGGTCGTAATTTTTTGCTATATCGTTTTGAAAATTCTCTTTTTACTGATCGATTTTTCTCGCCGACAATATGTTTTGGTATATATTGTTACAAATACTATTTTTGCTTGGCCACCTGGGTTCAGGTCTTGCTTATCCAGACTCCATCCACAAACCAGGACATAAACCACAGGGTGGACTAAGCGCATCGTCTTTGATACTATACACTAAACAAACATTGTCGACGAGAAAAATCGAGAAAAAAACAGAATTTTGAAAAACCACTTATAGCAACAGTTGCAACTCTTTCGAAAAAGCAGAATTTCTTGTGACACCCTGTATTTGAATAAGGGGTAGCAAAAAATTTGTTGTCATTGCGGTGATGGAAAAAAAGTTAAACACATTTATCATCAACCAATTATTCCGTAAACTGATGCAAAAAAGTGCTGGACCCAATACGACCCAATTCAAGGTGAGTTCGTCAAATTGACAATCTATCGTACTTCCAGCGAAAAAAAAAGTCTAATTTTAAGAATCTTCAACACAAACTGAACACAAAATTTGACTCAAAAGCACGAACGAACATAAAAAATGCTCAAAAAAACAATTATTCCAAACAAAAATATCAAAAAAATCGAAAAGCAGTATCCTGGCAAAAATGGTGCAACCAATTGCATATACTGTTCACTCTCGATAAAGCGGCACCTCTGGGGACCAGCTTGGGTGCCGGTTTATCGGGGTTGCCGGTTTATCGGGAGTAAGCTTTATTGACTTGTCGGCCCGCCAAATAATGCTTTTCAAAAGTGCCAGTTTATCTAGAGTTGACTGTATATGGAAATTCAGGACTTAGGACAGTTTGGTAAACGCGAACTCTCCTTCCACCGAAAAAATTATTTGTAACTGTTGCTTCTGCAAAAAGACATTTTAGGAGGAGCAAGAGAGGATGCGAGCAAGGAGGAGGGAGGCAAAAGACAGAATAACTACTAAACGCCATAGTAGCACAGATTGAGAGTAGAGACCACCACCACTATATCGATTACGCCAACCAAAAAGATGAGACACTTGTCAAAGCAGTCAAATTTGGATGAGCCAAACTTGGAACCAAAAAACATGGATGGTTTTTATTTACAGCTTGGCCAAGAACTGTTTTTTGTTTGTATATTATTTTGGTTGAAAAAAACTTATAATGTTTGCAAATGCAGAGTAACTATTTGGCAGAATGGAAAAAAGATTAAAAATTGGTGTAGGAAGCCATAAATAGCTGGGAAAACGAGCATACAAAAGGTTGCGTCACACACTGAACTTTGCAAAAAAAAGTTTTTTTAGTCTTTGAAAAACCGCCAGATAGTTATTCGGCTCATCTGAATTCGAATAAATATTTCTGGTGGACAAAGAAAACGTTTTTAGCGTGTAAATTCGAGGCAAATTCACCGGTTTCAGTCCAGATTTTCTGAACTTCCCTGACTCCATACATCTTCATATCTTTTGTATTGCAGGAAATTCGACCGATATTGATCAATGCTTATTCAATCAAATGCTGAGGCAAAAGAGCTCAAGAAGCCAAAAGAATTCTATAAGAAGTTTATCGACCAGTTGGTTTTGACGCTGAATTCTCGTGCTCGACCCTATTCTAATGTCCATGAACTGGAGAAAGACTACGCGTAAGCCAATTTATTACTGTCATCTTTTTAAAGGGCCGTTGCCGTCCCCGACAACGGTTGTCCCCCGCCAATTTAAATTTTTTTCTGAATCATTGAAATTGTGTACGAATCTTTCGAGTTGGTTTCTAACAAAATTATACCTAAAATTAAATTCTAGGCCTTGTTTTGTTAGAAACCAAGTTGAAAAATCAGAAGTTGAGTGATTAGGCACGAAAATTTGAATTGGCGGGGACAGTTCAAAACAGGTGGCAATGGCCCTTTAAAATCGCCTTTTTTAGATATGATACCGGTTACAATCCTCAATTGGTTGCCATGGAGTTTGGGTTCCCGACTTTTGATGCTTTCCTGAAATCTGACTTCATGCGGCCTCATGTGCAAATGACAATGAATGATGATGGAGAGCCGTTGTTCTTGCCTCACGAGAATCCGATTTTCAAGCACATCCGGGATTTTCAGCTGGCATCGCAGAATTATCTTGATGGGAGGTAAGTAGATTTCTTTGCTGGTGGTGGCCTGGGTATACTGTTTTTTCAGCAAATTGTGCTATTTGTATTATAAAATTTGCTATATTCCAACTATGGATAGCATGCAGGCGGGTAATTTGGCTCCAACCTGTTGTTTTGGGCACGGGTATGCTGTCCGACTAATTTTCCTGATATATGGTATATGGTTATTCGAATGGATAAGGTGTCGCAGCCGAGTAGCCAAAATCTATATTTTTCTCTTGAAATGGCAATATTCATCTTTCCCTTCAAGAATGGTCGAAATTTTCACTCAAATGTCCTTTTCTAGTTTCTAAGCCCGATTTCAGCAGCTTATATTCTATAGTTTACAGACAACCATAAAACTTACTGTAAACTACAGTCAACTTTGAGTATAAACCAACTGTATGGAACAGTCTGCAGTAAATTCAGAGTGATGCTTTACACGCTATTTTTAAAACTGAGTAGAATAGACTCTTGTGAAAAATAAGATTTGGAAAATAAAATCTGAAAATTAAATTAGTAGAAAGCAGTTCCTGGTACACGTTTTACATCTGAAAACTGGTTTAATTGAGAGGTGAATAACTCGGCCTTATGCAATATTCGATGTTTTGGAATTGTTGACAAATCTCAAAATTTTTAGGAAGGAGAAGGCTGAACGTGAAAAATATGCTAGAGCAATGCAGCCAGAATTCCGTGGAAACATCCTTGAGGTTGGTTAGTGCTGGAGGCTTTAATAAATTTTTACATTCCATGTGTTTTGTATCTAGGGCAAAAAAAGGCTGGTGGAGCTGGCTTATGAGTTGGGCGCTGAAACAAAGGACATCTGCTACCCCGATTTGCAGGCAGGATATCTAAAGAAATACGACAATATGCTTGGAGCAGAGGTAAACGTTTATTAGACTTGCCTTCTGCAAGAAACCTCAAGCATTAGTTTTGATATATTTCAACAATATTTCTTAGGACGAGAGTCACCCTGAACCGCTGTCTGGGTGATTTTAAGTAGTTTGAGTTGCTTTGGAATTGTTAGAGTTTGAATTCTTGGCAGAATTCAAATAGAATCTCGATAGGGTTGGCTCGAAAATTCATGCCACAACTATAGTACCAGAATTAGATATGTTTCGGGAATCCTAAAAGGCGGTAATTCCGGGTCGGTTCTACTTGACAGTTGAAAGACTCTCCCTAATACCGTATTATTTTCTAATAAGGCCCACTTTCTAATAAGGCTTAGGCTTACATGCTATTCTTATAAATAACAATATTTTTCTCTATTTTTAGGAACTGCGCAAATTTTTGCTCGTAGCAGCGTTGGAAAAATCCTCATCAACTATTGCAATGATGAATTTATGCTTTCCAAGGATGACACGATGTCGGGACTAATTTTTCTTCGACTCAAGAGACCATACAAGGGTATTGGCATCCATTTCTCTATGACCTTGAAGGCACGATAAACATACCGATCAATTTTAGAAATCGTGGAAATGCACGAAAAAATGATGGATTTGCAGAAGGAATACGAGGCTAGGAAGAGTGCTCAGGATAAGGCGAGACCAGAGTCATCGCAGAACAACGGCCGAAACTGGGTGAAGAGGAAGAAAGTGGTATGTAGCTCATTTTGGAGATTTTTTATTATGATGATTATGATTATGCATGATTTTAAAAGTTTGAAAATTTTGGTACTGTATGGTTCATTGAATGTTGTAGAACCACTAGTCGGTGCCGTGTTATTAGCAATAGGAAAACTACGGTTGGATCATGATTGGTCAATCGTAGGCGAAATAACGCGGTTTTTTCGGAATTAAGTCATTTATTGGTTCTGCTTTCGAGTCAGACACCATATTTTTGTAAAATTTCTTCATCCCTCTTACCCATTGTAAAAAAGATCAATATCGAGGGGGTAAGGCATTTTACGGTTAAGAAACAACACGGGGGTCAGGAAATATACTTGCTAAAATATGGGTGTGTGAGCATCTCCAATGAATTCCCATTGCTCAATGAAAGTGACCAGTAAGTCACCGGTGAGTCACCACGATTTTTGCAAAATCGGAAATCGGACAACCCGAGAAAAAACTATTTGGCAAACGTGTCCAACTTGCTCTTAGTTTTCGATATTTTCTTACAGTTCTATCTTGTTCATCCACCCTTAGACTACTGGGTGTAGGTTATAGAGTTGATTTGGATTCGAAGCGGATTTGATAATTGTGTACAGGACAGTGAATGGTCAAATTTGAGCAAAGTAAACTGTGGACACATTCAACGGTACACGGGACTGGATAAGCAAGATCTGACTGAAAATGGCATCCAATCATAACCGCCGTATTTTTTGATAGAATCCCACCCCCTAAATTTTGGCTAAGATTTTCGAGATAAGGCTATTTTTGTTTCACAATTTCGAGATTTTTGAGGAACTGAAAAATAGAAGCCCATGGGCTTCTATTAGAGAAAATACGTCAGTGCCATTAAAGCATAGTGCATTAATTATTATCCAATTTAAAAACCATAATTTTCAGCCATTAAGTGAGCGCCAGCTAAATCTCGTCCCTATTTTGCCTCAGGTCAATGACGATCTTTTCAAGGGTATTTCTGCAGTCCATCCCTTGGATGACATTCAACAGCCATGTAGTCAACAGCCGTGTGACAGTCAACAGCCATGCTCATCGTCTTTTCAAGCTCATCTCTCAGAAGAAATGGTAAACAACAACAATGAGGATGAAGTGTCTTCGGAAGAGAAAATAGTTTATTTCGACATCAAGAATACCAGACTTCCTCATTCTCAGTTTAATAAAAAAGATGGTGGCTGCACTACTTCTAGTCTCTATAAGAACTTTGAAGATGAATATGGAGGCAAGGCCAATCGCAAGGTCGAGAACACTCTTCGTCATCTCAATCAGGTCCATAGGCGCAGCAGCACTTCATCTGATGACCAGGGGCAGCAGATAGATGGAAAAATAAAAAGGCAGTGGGGTGCAGCAATCCATCTACACGCCAGATGTCCGACTCTTTGGATGATGAGAAGCATGAGGAAGTGATGCCTAAGGTTAGTACATGTATCTGTTTCCCTCAAATAAACCGAAACAAGAACTCTGAATTGCAATTATTTCAGTCCTCTTCCGTTCTACTGTGCGACAGACCATCTGAAGTGTTAACGGTGGGTCCCAGTGGCGATTCATCTTCACCGAGAACAATGAATGGGAAGCCAAACAGGCCAGTGAAAGTCGAGAAATCCATGCCAGCCAAGAATGATTCGCTTCCTCTAGTGGATGTGCTGACCAGGTGGAGGCCCGAGACTTCTTCTGATTCTGAGGAAGAGCAGCAGCTGGATGGACTGACTGGTGGCAATATTGAGGTCTGTTCTTCTTTCCTTTCAGCTTTTGGTCTTGAAATTTAGAATTTTAGTTATCTGCAAAGGCCGACAGCAATTCGTCGTCTGATAGAGGGGCAGACCGTGCAGAAGCTCTCCGTGACTTTATTCATGCCGTGGTTCATCTTCGCTCTCCTGAATTTGTTGATGTAAGTCTTTGATGTGTATACTGGTGGGGATTTAGGAGTTCCGGTTGTTAGTGCCGCAGATTTTTTTCCGTTCTCCTGCTTACTTGTTTACTATTCCATATAATTCGCAGCTCAATTTCCTGTTGAAGACTGTGCATGCGTTGGATCCCAATTACAAAATAGTGCTCGAGACGATGTCCCTTCAACAGTTTATCAAGCGAAATTGTGACAATGCTGTTGTGGGAGTGTACAAGGATTCGGTAAGTCTTTTTGTTTAGTACTAGCAGTATACCTGAAATTTACCTTTTCTAGGTGCTCGTTGGCTGGCGCAAATAGAGGCCGTTGGTCTGGCGTTGATGATGGTCTCCTTCGCATAATTTTATGATTTTTCGTAATTTGTCTCTGTAGATTTCATTGTTCTTCAAGTGTGCACTGTTGTTTTGGTCGTAATAGCCAATAAAGCTCCGTATTATTAACAATATGGTCGTTGTGTCTCATCGCTAGGTATGGTCACTAGGTGTCACTATCTGGTGGTTTGATTATATATTTTTGATCAGATTCTTCGGATAAGATAAGGCCATGCAATTGTCAAGCATTGATGAATTATGTAGTTTTATCACAGGGAGTAGAGCTGTAGTTTTTTTTACAATTTCGGACCTTGAACTTGCTAAATTTCGATACAGTCGACTGTTTAATATACCGATATACAATTTATTTGGGTTGCCCAAAGATAGATTATTAGGTCGAAGTAGCATGCCTATTTAACATATGGGTACTCGGTCATCATGTCGTATGTGAAATCGGCACTCAACTGAGAAATTTTCTGATCGAATTCAAAGCTTTAACTTTAACCAGTGTAGTCATTTACTTATTTGTTAGATTCCATCTTCAACCTGTTCCTAACAATGCTTATGAATCCTCGCTATGGTGGCAAGAAGGTAGAAAGAGTGGAGAACATGGATGACCGCGAACTACTGGAATATGTGGTAGACCAATTGACTGCAACACTCCTTTCTAAGACTGAAGGATGTAGAAAGGGGTTTTCGTCGTTAACTAGGCTGGTAGAATGTTTTCAGTAAGTTTTTTCACAGTCATTAGCTAACTGAATACTTTTCGTCGTAGTCGACTGCAAAAAGTTGTATCGAGTTGACTGTGGGCCACTTCAATAATTTCCATGCTTGCAGTAGACTATAGGTTTTATGTGATCAGTCAAAAATGTTGTTTTTAGAATAGACACTGGTTTATACCCTCATGAAGTTGCCATGCGTTTGGGCTTCAGCAACTTTGAAGTCTTTATCAAGTCGAGCGAAATGAAGAAGTACATCACAATATCCCTACTGCCAGATGGCCGAACCTTTTTCAGTGCCAAGCTCAAGGAGGACTGGGATAATGGACCATTGGCACCAGTTCTGGATAGACAAACTCGTACTGAGAGTGTGGCTTCCAGGTGGGGTTTTTAATATTCATTTTTTAAGTTGTATTTGATATTGGGTACAGTCAAGTCTCGATATAAGATACCCCCGATATAAGATACACCTAAGTCCGGTCCATGGGTGTATCTTATATCGAGACTTGACTGTATCTAATTTTTTTATTCTCTATTTATTAAGAAGAGTTCAAGAGGAACATGAGACATTTGCTAGGGCCATGCTTGAGGAGAATCAGGGTAGATTAATGGAGGTTGGTTTAGCTACATAGAGTATTTATCAATTCTGGAAGAGTTCCTTAAAAATTTTTGGTCTTAAAATTGTTTTTACTGCCAGGAGTCAAAGTAAGCACAGTCAAGAGGATACTTGGATACCTTTATAAAAGTTTTATCATGTGACATGATCGAATTTATGTCTTCTGGGTATCCTATTGCTCTCTAGACTCAGTTCTCCTTAAACTAAATTGACTTGTGTTTTCATATTTCCTATCTTTATATAAGTATCTAGGTGGTATCCTTAAAGAAGTAAATTACCTTGAATTTTCTTATCCTAAAATTCACTTTAAACTATTTTGTAAAGGTAGTCGATGCCACCTAAATTTTTTTATCCAACAATTGGTTTCTTTAGTTTAGAAGCGTAGAAACCCGGAAACCATTTTTTGTTGGGTGAGCGATCTGCTGTGAATACACTTGCTAGCTGTATGCAGTCAACTGTAATTGGCCTTTTGCCATAGTCAAATTTTGTGAATAAAATAATTGAAATATTTGACTATTTTTCACAGTTAACTTTAGTTTTCCTCAATTTTCAGGGAAGAATGCAACTAGCAGAAATAGTGTACCTATGTGGAGGTCAGGAAAACAATGTCAGCCTACAGGAACTCCGCGATGGCTATGCTAAAAAATATAAAATGGAGTTGACCAAGAAGTAAGCCACTATCAAAATAAATAAAATTATGAGATATCAACAAATTGATTTTCAGGTCCTAAAAAGCTATTTTCGAAGGGACAAATTCAACCGAATTATTCTGGACTTTTGCCACAATGAGCTGGAGTTACTGACTTCTGAGGACAATTGTGTCTACTTTTTGAAGTTAAAAAAGCCTTATAAAGAAATCCAGGAAAACTTTGCTGCTTTACTGGACCAACAGAGAAACCCTCCAGCTTCTACGAGTACAGAATATCAACAGGCAGACGGCTCCCGATTCGCAAACCTAAACAGGTAGTTATTATTATCGTAGACACTTTTCGACAAGTTTGCATGCCAAAATGACATTCGGGATCTCAGCTAAAATTTGCAACTAATCACGGGTGTGAAGTGAGAAGTTATAGCATTGAATCTAACATGGAGAAGTACAGTTAACACTCGATTTAACGACACCTTGATTTAAAGACACCCTCGGTTTAGGATGCAGGACGTTTCAGCGTCACTTATTTTCACCGTCTGTCGAAATCTTAGTTCTAAACTATAAAAGACGCTCACCCTGCGTCCTACGGTGATGAAAAAGTGTGATAGTAAGCGCCTTTTAAAGTTTAGATCAAAACTTTTTCTATTTTTCTAGAAATTGTGGTACCAACATGTAGCTGACTTTCAGGGCTTCAATTTGTTACCAAAACTTTTGAAAATTTAGAAAAATTTAGAATTTAGAAAAGCGGTCCTAAAATGCTGGCGGTGAAATAGTGAACGGTGAAAATAGTGACGGTGAAAATAGGTGACGGTGAAACGTCCTGCACCCTCGATTTAACGACACCCGAAAATGAGCCAATTAAGTTGACTTTGACTGGAATTTATTCAAAGTGAGCCCCGATTTAACGACACCCTCAGTCGTTCCCCAGGGGTGTCGTTTAATCGAGGGTTTACTGTACAGTCATTCACTGATCCACCTAATATAGTTTTTCTAATAAGGCCCGTTTGATTCAAAATCGTGTTTTTGGCGTAGTGTTTTGGCACATTTTTTCCAGTCCACTCTCGAACAAGTTACCACCCAAATTGTAGCTAGTGAGATGAGCTAGAAAATGAGTGGTAACTTGCCTGAGTGGAACCTTGGTTGTAAAACTGATTGATTGTTGACCAGAAAAAAATCTACAATCTAACTTTTTTTATTACAGCAGACATTTGGAGAAAGACGCGTTCTCAACATCGCTCCACTCAATCCCGACATATTTGGCGACGATGAGTTGAATGTGGAAAGCGTTTTTGGGTCAACGTCCACCATATGGAATGTCAACAATGCCGACAAATTTGACCTAGTCGACTGGAGAGGTATGTCAATTTATCCATTTAACTGTAGGCATAGTCAACTGTGACAGATTCAAGTTTTGACATTTAGCTAGAAGCAAAGGGTAGCTGCTGAGCCAACTCATGTCTCAAGTATCCATTCTTCCTCCGGATCCATACACACACCGAATAATCAACAAAACCCAGAAGACGACTGGCAATTCGATGACTGCTCTGTCGAGCTCAACAAAAAGCAGCCAGTATCCAGAAATGAGGAGTTTCCAGACTTATGGCAGGATTTGGAAGAAACCGAGTCAGAGGATGATGCTAAATTAGATCAAGAAAATTATGATGATCCAATACTGGTGGATGTTTCATCGGAGGTGGGTGTCTGGTTTACAAAAATTTGGGTACTAATTTCGGGAAAAAATGATCTGGATTCAGGGATAGAGCTGAACTATAATTTTATTTTTCGGAGCAAACTATCATATGGTCTTCTTCCTTCGTTTTTCTAAAACTTTAGTACCAGCTAGAAGCCCTGACTCTTGGGTATCGAATAAGGCACAACTTCCTGTAAAATATTTTCAAAAAAGTTGGTGAGAACACCAAAGGAGTAGTCTGCAATGTGGATATAGTGACATCCATCACAAGTTTGACGTACTATGGCTCAGACCATTTTCACCCAAAAGTTGTGTGATATTGGCCTCTACCTAAAGTTCGTTTCATTGATGGGTCTGACACTTTTTTCACTTTGATTTTTGAAATCTTTTGCGAGTTTGAACATGGTTTCACAGGTGCGCAGGCGCTTGGCCCCTTTGTGACATTTTTTTGAATTCCCGCCTTTTGGATTTTCTTAATTTAAGGCCGTTTTAGATTCCGAGTAACATATTTGAGCCGGTCCTTATATGCGCTGGCCTACCCTGAACATAAGGACTAAGCCTGAGTTAAAAATTGTCGAAAATGTGAAAAAACAGAAGGCAGAAAATTAATAATTTCAGCAGTTAAAATTATGTAACTGTGAAGTCCCCTTTATTCTTCATGAATTTCAGCCTCTCATACCAGTCCTTGCTGACATTTCCAACCCCAATAGCAATCACCACAATCAAACAAATCAGGCCGAGTCGAATCACTGCAGTCAAAAGCCTATGCCGCAAGTAACTCAGCCATCCACCAAGTCCAGTATCCCAATCGATTTTTGGAAAGATGAGGTGAATAGAGTAAACCAAGTCAAGTCTAAAGGGGTAGAATCTCCAGTACAGGCACAGCTCTCTAGCAGTAGCGATGCGGTCTTTCTTGACCAGAACCAGCAGGATAAACCTAAGAAGCCAGTGGAAATGAAAAGCTCACAGATGTACCAGCCAATACCTTTCAGAGCACTAGGTCTGGATGAAGGCCCAGAGGTGGTTTTGGATTCTGATTTCCAAGAAAGGACCATCCACATGGATCCAGACAATCTCAGTAAAAATGTCCAGAAGCAGCAGCCTGTGGGTTCGATGTCTATCAATCCAGCCGAATTCATGCCTCAGAAGGTGGAAGATCAGAGAGTGGACAATTTGATACAGTTAATTGAAGCGCTAGTTCTCTACAGAAGCATCACCAAGCAAACAACTAAACTGGATCTGCTGGTGAAGGCGCTACAGAAAATAAACCATGGCTATGAAATAGTCATGGGACCTCAGGATGTGTTGAAATTTGTGAAGGAGCACTGCAAAGGATTGAAAATTTTCTATCATGATGGAGAGGTAGGTGGATTCTAAAGGCGGCTGACTGTGTGCAAAATAATCTAAAAACCTAATTTTTAGCCAGTGTTCTGCTGTATAACTTATTATTCGGGAAGTAATAGTCAAGTTCAACCCAGAAAATACTGCTGAGACCCTCCAGGACCAAAAGAAAAAAGCTTGTAGCATGTTGAATCTCCAGCAGTATCTTTGTTTGAGGAAATCACTACTTCAAAAAATTCTTCAACATATGTATTCCATCTTCTTTACTGAATAAAAAATTGTATGCCTTTTGACAGAAAGTGGCAATATCGTGGCTTCGAGGTCAGAAGGGTGGGAAGAGCCTTCAAGATTCATTCTGGATTACTGCTTCGAAAATTTTCAGTCGCGACGCTTGTAAATCAATCACGCACCTCCCGCAACTGCCCCGTTCCCAGCTTGCTCCAGCCCCCCCCCCCCCCCACCCCGCCGCGAAAAAAAATTGGCTACGTTCCCTACTCGCCCCCTCCCCCCAAACCTTAAAAGGGGGGGGGGTTAGGTAGGCTAACCCTATTCTAAAGTGACCAGCTTCCTTAAAATATATTCCATCGGCGACGAGCATGCCCCTTTAACTTTATTTGAGCATGTCTCCATCACTTGGTTCGAACAAGCGCCAATTGGAGTGGTTCCCACCACTCTTATCTTGTTTTCAATTCGATTTGCCTGCACTTTTTTCTTCTTGTTCTGTAGTGATAGTCTGGGGACCATTTTGTAAGACTGTAAGCGCCCAGCGTTGTTATTTGGTTGACCCATACACCCTATAATCTGGCTGAAAATTTATTCTCTGCTCTATTACTTTGTCAGTTTGTCTGTTGATCACCAAGAGCCGTAGTAACAAGTGTTGCGTATCTTAAAGTGAAATGTCTCGGGGCTCAGTCCGCTTATTAAAAAGCAGAACTTGAAAACAAAAAAAACAAAAAAATAGAAAATAATATAAGTAGGTGTTGGCTGGCTATAACCCCACACCCGTTAAAAAATCCTGGGTGTGCCTATAGTGTTAACAACTCTGCTAGTCCCTTTTTAACCCATTTCTAAACGAATCCTTTTCATAACTAATCCAACTTTAAAAAACAAGATGTCAAGAAATTTGCCCACGTTTGAATGGTCACTACTTTTTTATTGGGCTCTTTTTCAAAATTCTGTAAACACAGATCGACTGAGTTTTCGAGATTTTTAAGTGTGTAATGTGAAAACCCGATTTTTGCTTGGTCCCTCTGTGGTTTGGCTTGCCCATCCAGAGGTCTTTCCCTGACCAGAGCAGAGACCACAAGAACGACCAAGCAAAAATCGTGTTTTTTGACATTATATACCCAAAAAGTTTTCATGAAAAACAAAGTCGATCTGTGTATGCAGAATTTTGAAAAAAGAGAGAGAAAACAGTAACGGGCATTCAATAATAGCTGAATTTCTTGACACACCCTGTATGGTTCCTACACACTTTGCCGCAAGACACTGTCTGCGGCAAAGTGTCTTGCCACAGACAGAGTCTTGCGGCAAAGTGTCATGCGGCAAAGTGTCTGCGGCAAAGTGTCGGCGGCAAAGTGTTTATGTACGCCCTGTATTACAGTCTAACCTGGATAAACGGGTACCCCTCGGGACCAACGAAAGGTGTCCGTTTATCGGAGGTACGTTTTCCGATAAATGTAGTTCACTTGACCAAATAGGGTGACCATAGGGTGTCCGATATCCCAGGTACGACTGTAATAGCAGATATTTTTCGGATTTCTGGAGCTTGTCGTACACGATTAACACTGAAATGATTGATATTCCTAAGAGCACATTTTGGCGCACAATATCACATGTGTCGCCAAAACTCAACATTCTAGAAATACAGGTGAATATATAGACGCAGAAGAGTATCAGGTCAATACAGAACACTTGCAAGCGCCAATACACCAAACCTAAACGCTGAATTTTTTTATTAACGACAGTACTAGGATCTGACAAAGTGAAGACCAAACATATAACGAGGACAGATAACGAAGAACTTGAACTCAGTCTATAAGCGAAGATACTCAAGCCTCCTCGGAGGTAGCTTTCGTGGGTTCAGCGTCACCAGTTGGCTTGTCCGGCAATTCGTCCGTTTTGGCTTTTTCAGGCTTTTCGGTGTCCTCCGCATCATCAGTATCTTCTAAATATGAGATTCTTGATCAAAAAAATGTGACTAAAGGGAACCCACCGTCTTCATCGTTCTCCGGCTCGAAATCTTTCATGTCGTCAAAGTTAGGACCATCAGCGCCACCGCCACCAAACTGAGAGAAGTCCATGCCATTAAAGTTCATGCCAGCACCGCCTCCAAGGTTGCCGCCAAAACCTTCGCCAGCTTCTTCGTTCTCTTCATCTTCAGTGATCCACTTGTCGAAGTCAACTTTGATCCAGGATAGCTAAAATAACAGGCTGAGAGTGGTAAACCCAAACGAAGTCAAAGATGCCAACCTTGGTTTTTTCTTCAGAAGGTGAGGCCACCATTCAGCAGTTTTCTTCGGAATAACCAGCTCGATTCGACGATCTGTAGCAACTTGACGGCGGTCCTCACCCTTGAGCTTGCCATAGAGCTGGAGATCCGCTTCGTACTTCTCATCACCCTTCGAACCCCTGAAAATAAAAAAGAAAATTCAACAAGATAATTTGTCAAGAAGCATGCTTGATTTTGAAACTGTCTTCGTGAACCTTCAGCTCTTCGATCTTCATGTCTTGCAGCTCGACCGCCATATAGAGATTGGAAGAACGCTGAGCCCACAAAATTGGAGGATGCTTCACAGCCATGATTGCGCAACTTGCAGAAATTTCTAATCGGAAAGCAGCAAAACTAAAACACATAGCTGAGCGAAAGTGACACAATCAAAATTGGATAACTGCAATCATGGACACAATCCAATTCTGAGTTGCAAAATTTTTTCAGCTGACACTTGGTAGCGTGAAAAACAAACTCTGTTCGAGGCTATAAACATTTTGAGCTGTTTGTTTTCGGCTGAAAACACCCGTAAAATGGGCATGCCCGTGCGTTACACGGAGAAAAGACGAAGACCAGCAGTTCTTTCCTCTCTCGACACATTTCTACATGTGTTCTCACCTTGATTTTAAAAATGTTCTGCCTAGTTTTCAAAAAGTAAATGGCCGTCAGCATTAGATTTGATGCAAAAAGAGTGAAAAATGGAACGATTCAAAGAAATTTGCGTGCCGTAACTGTTTGAAACATACGGGCATGCCCTTTTAGAATGTGTAAATCACTCATCAAATTTTATTTTTACTCCGTCAAATTCAAATTTTTCGCAAAATATGTTAATCTGCCATCTGAAAGTAAAATATATCTTGGCTCAGTCTACTTTTTGAAAATAGGTTTTTTGTAAATCTCAGATTCTTTAGCTTTTTGCCAAAACTTCTTCGAGTGCTTTCCATCCTCATTCAGCATTTTTTTACTTCACATTTTTTGCTATGCATAGTTTTGGCTAACCTCCTTTTAAAGATATGCGGTCATGGGACAAAATGCCAACGCCAAAATGCCAACGACCAAAATGCCAACAGAATTTTTTGCGGGAATTCAAATTTATTTGCTTTTTTGCACTTTTGATAAATTTAGGCTTAGGCTTAGGCTCAGGGTAGGCCAGCGTATGTTAGGACGGGCTCAAACGTGTATCTCCAACTAAAAAAATAACAAAAATATAGAGAAACAGCAAAAAAATTTGAATTCCCGCAAAAAATTCTGTTGGCATTTTGGTCGTTGGCATTTTGGCGTTGGCATTTTGTCCTATGACCAGATATGCACCTTCAAACCAGATATACCCGTTCAAATTGCTGCCTTTGCGGCTCAATCGATAGCGCGCCTTTTTGTTTCAAAATGTTTCTAGAGACTGCTGTTTATGGTGTTATATGGCGTCCCTTGGATGGTAGATGGTCAGACAGACATCCATTTCTCTATCTTTCCCTTGAATTAATTTTAAATGAAGGAAGGGTGGATGTCTTCTTTCTTTTTTAGGCCGTTTTTGAGAGGTGCCAGTCTAAGCTGGGAGCTGCTGACTCATTTTCTCTTTGCCCTGTTTTCGCTGCTCCTAGTATTATAGTCATTTTGCGGCTGTTGATTTGGGATTGTGTAGTGTTCGCATTACTATTTTTGTGTTTATTATACTGTCAAATCTGAAATGTAGAAACATGAAAACTGTGATTTACAGTTGAATACTTATTCGCGAGAATTGTTGAATTTTCGTCGAAGTATAGTTAACTGTAATATACAGCTAACCTTGGAGGAGAGTTAACTGTGAATTTAGAAAAAATTTTGCTTGAAATTTCTCAAGTCTCGATTTAGTTTACGCCCTGGGACCGGTCTATCCGTTCTGACGAATTTTGTTTTTAAAAAGTCTTGCTCAGTCACAATTACGTTTTTGTGCTTTTTTACGACTGGTTTACGGAATCCTATGAGAAATTGAAGATTTCCAAGAAAATGGCCCAGAAAAATCGGAAATTGACCGGGGCGGATTAAATTTTAAATGGTCAACTTTTTGACAGACTCTGTACACGAAATTGGCCGTTTACTAAATCGAGACTTGACTGTACCTTTGTTATAACGTTAATTAAGTAGAATTGATTTTATTACCTAACTTCAACTTTATTCAGATACTCATTTATTCAAGCTTTTTTTCCGTCCTAACACTCCATCATGAGAGAAATCGTGCACGTCCAAGCCGGCCAGTGCGGAAACCAGATCGGATCCAAGGTACGGTCTGAAAGTTGACGCAAATCTTAAATTTATTCTAAGAATTAAAAAAGAGCTGAAAGCAACACTGAGACGAGAAAATGTGCAAAGAAAAACATTCAAAAAGTTTCTAATGAAATTCGTCAAAAAATCTCCGCTTTTTTTTGAAAAAAACTTTGTATGGCTCTGTAAAGGACTATAGCCGTTGATGAAAATGGCAATTTCGAGTTTTTGAATTCGCAGGGACCGCTCTTTTATTTCTAAAATGTTTGTCGAGTTATTTTCTGTTTGCAAAATATACATGGCGTTTCAAGAAATTCTGCCTTTTTGAAATGACTATAACTTTTTCATAGACCGTTTTTCGAATTTCTGTTTTCGCCAATTTTTTTCTTTTGACGAGCAATTCTGTTTGGTGTAAAATGTCAAAACACGATTATCGCTTGGTCCCCCTGTGGTTCTGGACCTGGTTTGTAAGTTGCCCATAGATGGCTAAAACCCTAACCACAGGGTGACCAAGCAAAAATAGTATTTTTGACATTATACACTAAAAAATTCTCTGTCAAGAGAAAAAGATTGGCGGAAATAGAAATTCCAAAAAACGGTCTATGAAAAAAGTTATAGCCATTTCAAAAAGTCTTGAAACACCCTGCAGAACCAGTCAGTACTCGAGGCCAATGTTGCTTGACCATGCCAGATCGGACGATTTGGCCATCTTCTATTAAGCTTCAGTTATAAGCTATTCTAGTTACAAGTCGATTAGCCTAGTCAAATACACGGAATGTAAATTTTAAATGCAAATTTAAAAATAATTATAAAAAAGAATTAATGTATTTTTGGCTGCCCCGCCAATTAAAAAAACTCGAAATTGCCATTGTCATTAACTAGCAAAAGTGGCACTTTTTGACCAAATATCGTTTATGGTACAAAATTGCCTTTATTAAAAAATTTAAATTCCGAGTTATTCCAAAAAAGCAAACCCACTAAAGTAAATCTTGAACCACACTAATTACTGTGATTTTAAACTATAAACTTTGCCTGAAATACACACCTCTGATTTTTCCAGTTCTGGGAGGTCATTTCCGACGAGCACGTATTCAACCTGACGGCTCCTACAAGGGTGATTCTGACTTGCAGTTAGAGCGAATTAATGTGTACTACAATGAGGCTAGCGGTAAACTAAAAATTACAATCGATCAAGTCTTACGCAACTTTTTTTCATACCCCCTTTTAGGTGGCAAGTATGTGCCCCGAGCTGTTTTGGTCGATTTGGAGCCCGGAACTATGGACTCTATCAGAGCTGGTCCTTATGGAGCCCTGTTCCGACCTGATAACTTTGTGTTCGGACAGAGTGGAGCCGGAAACAATTGGGCCAAGGGACATTACACAGAAGGAGCTGAATTGGTGGACAATGTGTTGGATGTGGTGCGCAAAGAGGCTGAGGGGTAAGGAAATTACTGTATCGTTATTGACTGTATCGTACAGTTATCTTATTCTGTTAAAATATAGAATTTTGTAGATAATATTCAAGACTATTGTCAAATCTCGATTTAATCAACCTCTGAAGACCTGAAAAAGTAAATTAACTTAATTGCCGGACAAATAGAGGTGGAAGATTTTTTAAATCGGAGATTTGGTTAAACCGAGAGTTGACTGTGCTATAATACAGTTAATTCTTCAAATACAGTATCTTAAAGGGACGTACCAGCTCGTTTTTTTTTTTATTTTATACCTTCTCCTAATTTTTACCTTTCCCTCTATTTCAAAAAAAAAATATTTCAAAAAATCACAACCACCAAATTTTAGGTGCGATTGCCTGCAAGGTTCCACTGACCCACTCTCTGGGAGGAGGTACTGGCTCAGGCATGGGTACATTGTTGGTATCCAAGATCCGTGAAGAGTACCCGACAGAATCATGAGCTTTTTTCCGTGGTGCCTTCGCCTAAGGTAGGCTTTTTCAAAAAAAATCAAAAAAATGACGTAACTATAAAATATTCAGGTGTCCGATACCGTGGTTGAGCCTTACAATGCCACTTTGTCCGTCCACCAACTGGTCGAAAATACTGATGAGACCTTCTGCATTGACAATGAGGCACTCTATGATATCTGTTCCGCACACTCAAACTTCAGAACCCCACCTATGGAGATCTGAACCATTTGGGTAAGTGTGGTGGAGAACATAATTTTTCAGGCTTGTTGCATAGTTTACTTGAACTTGAATTGAAAAAAGGTATAAAAGGTCAAAAAAGTTCTGAAAATTAGAGTTAACTGTATGAGGACTCTGAAATTTAACACAAAAAATGCTGTTTGTTGAAGGGCAGTGTTTTGTTCAGAATTTTACGATAAGTCATTCTGTGCCGGCCAGTGATGGTCTGACCCGCCCGGAGCGTCCCAAATGCGCCCCGACCACCCCGTCCCGGCACCACTCTATGTATTCTAAACTGTGCCATGAAATGAATTTTCTTGAATTTCAATCAAAATTGGCCCTGGGAATTGCGTCGAAGCATGATGGCAGCTTGAAAAAACCTCCGTCACTGATTTATCACCCGGGCGTAGGGCGGTGGTCTGAAATCACTGGTGCGTGGGGCGGTGCTAGGCGAAAATTGCCTGCTTACTCATTACTGGTACCGGCAGATTAAAAACAATATTTTCGCGAGAAAATTTGCCTTGAAACCCGATCTAGTTTATTTACGCATAACTTTGCTGCTTGAGGATAACTTTTATTATGTTACCAGATTTCTGCTTAGAATGGTCGATTTTCTTATAAACTGCTCCTTTAACTTTCAAACTCGATGTCAAATTTCAAATTCCACCCGAGACAATTAAATTTCAAGCATTTTTTTTTAAGTTTTTTCAATTGTCCCCAGGGAGCTTGAAATTTGACAGTGTTTCTGAAATTAAATATAAGTTTTATAAGCAAATCGACCATGCTGAACAGAAATTCGATGCTAGAAGATTGGTTTTCGCTAAAGTACACTATTTGGGGTAGCCCAAAAGTGCGTTTTTTCAAAGTCTAAGTATTTTTCAGGCCGTTAAAACAATAGAAACGGCCAAAAAGTGTGGGAAGGACATTTTTCGTAATTTTTTTTTGACTTTTTGCCTTGGTCCCCAAGGCGATCCAATCGGAAAGGGTACCTGCATGCCCCAAAAAGATGGAATTTGAACATAGTTTTGTTAACTGAGGCCTACCGCATAAAGAAACGGGTAAAACGGAATTTTGCAGCTAATTTTTTTTAATTTTTTTCTGAAAATTTCTTAACTTTTTTCAAAGGTAATAACGCCATCATGTAGCCCTACGATTCTAGTTTCTAGTGACGTGTCATTTATTGCACCATCTCTGAAAAAAGTAGAGCAAAAAATGAAAGTATGAACCAAAATATTTTTTTATTTGCTCCATACTTTTACTTTTTTGCTCTACTTTTTGTAAAGATAGTGCAATAAATGACACGTCACTAGAAACTAGAAAAGTAGGGCTACATGATGGTGTTATTACCTTTAAAAAAAGTTAAAAAATTTTGATAGAAAAAAGGAAAAACATAAATTTGCTGCAAAATTACGAGAATTAGCTGCAAAATTACGAGAATTTGCTGCAAAATTCCGTTTCACCCTAAAGAAACTCTGATATTCATACATTTTTATGCATCCAGAGTTACTTTAGAGTGATACTCTTCATCAAAATGCACAAAAAAGCTCTTTTCGCAAAGCTCCAGTAACCAAAACGGAGTGAAATACAAAAAATGACCAAAAACCATAGGGGGGGGGGGACCAAGGCAAAAAATAGACCAAAAGCACAGGGGACCAAGGCAGTCGAAATTTTTTTTTTTCGAAAAATGTCCTTCCCACACTCTTTTGGGCCGTTTCCATCGTTTAAACAGCCTAACAAATACTTAGACCTTGAAAAAACGCACTTTTAAGCTACCCCAAATAATGTACTCCTGCCTTGGTTTTGTCTAGCAGCAAAAGTTTTACTAACTAAGTTGCACAGGACTTAAAACAAAAAATTCGCGCAAAAAATATTTTTTTCATAAAATATATCATCACTGAATGACTCAACATGAAATTCCGACCAAATATTTGTCATGTTAATAAGGATTTTTTCTTCGGTTACACTTTAGTTTTACTTCTTCAGTTTCCATCACCATGTCTGGAGTGACCACCTGCCTGCGATCCCAGGACAGTTAAATGCTGTTAGTTTTTTGCCTTAACATCCGAATATTAAACTCAAACATTTATTTTAACCACGTGAAATCTTAGGATCTGCGAAAGTTGGCTGTGAACATGGTAATTTTCCAACCTAATCATCCCATTCTCACCTGATTCACCTAATATTCAGGTGCCATTCCCACGTCTCCACTTTTTCATGCCCGGATTCGCGCCTCTGTCCGCCAAAGGATCCGCTGCCTATTTTGCTTCTTCAGTGGCTGAGCTGACCAAGCAAATGTTCGACGCCAAGAACATGATGGCTGCCTGGTTAGTGGCTAACTACAATCCCCAAAATAGCTTAAAGTGTAGCGCTTAAAGAGGCATAGGAACCTCAAAATTACCTTGGTTTTCCAAGATGATTTTCAAAAGAAAATTTACAATTTTTTCTACAATTTTAATTACCAATTTTTTCCACAAATATTAGATCAGAAGCTTTTTTAGCAATTTGCAAGTATTTTTTCGTAGAAATTAATTAGATCCTGAATGCTTATGAAAATGACAAACCCCAAAAAGAGTTTCGGTTTAAATCTCATACTACATAATTTTTTCAGTGATCCTCGCCATGGTCGCTATCTCACCGTGGCCGCTATTTTCCGAGGACGCATGTCCATGCGCGAAGTGGACGACCAGATGATGAGTGTCCAGAACAAGAACAGCTCTTACTTTGTTGGTAAGTAGCTAGTAGTCGAGAACTACTTCAAAAATCTATTTGCTCAGTTTTGATCTTTTCCATGTCAATTTGTCAGCTAATCAATTAGCAATGAAACTTGAAAAAATTAGAATAGCTCAAAAACTGCGGCATCTTTTGAGTGCAAATTTGTTTCAAAATGTCGAAAATGAGCTAGAAGATCAAAAAATAGTTAGGCGACAAGTAAATATTAGTTTATGGTAAGAAGAAATCAACTTATGACACTTTATGACATAACCTCTGAAACTTACGATCAAAATACGGTGCCTCTTAGAGAAAAAAGTATTTAAAAAATAACTTCTAATACAGTCGAGTCCCGCTAACCCGGCACCCCCAAAAGTTCGTTCCCGCCTTGGGTCCGACACTTTTTTTAACACAATTTTCGAAGTATTTTTTCAATTGTGTTTTCACAGTCTGATCGCAAATATCGTGAGGATTCCGATTTTGCCGATCGTTTTTCAAAAACCTAATATTTTTGGCTCTAAAAGACCAAAACCCCGCTAACCCGGCACCCTTTTTAAAAATATGGTGCCGGCTTAGCGGGGTTTTGGTCTTTTAGAGCCAAAAATATTAGGTTTTTGAAAATCGGAATCCTCACGATATTTGCGATCAGACTGTAAAAACACAATTGAAAAAATACTTCGAAAATTGGGTTAAAAAAAGTGTCGGACCCAAGGCGGGAACGAACTTTTTGGGGTGCCGGGTTAGCGGGACTCGACTGTACCAAAATTTCTTCTTGAATCCAAATATGGTCAAATCTGGTCGATCTGGTCAAAATAATTTCAGGCAGCTCAGATATCCGATAAAGTAGGGCAGTAGTGTGAATTTTATAGGTGGTATACTCAAAATAGCTACATCTCAGCTGCCTGGATTTGTTTTGATCTGATCTCAACAGATTAAGATTGAGGAATAAATTTTATTTTTGGCCTGGCTTGGGTCGCAATTTTTAAAATTTCGCACGGGCCAGCCTGAAAAAGTCACGGCCGCACCCAGGAAAATTTTGTTGGCTATTAAAAATTTGTTGACTTTGCGATAGGGTCAGGCCAAAAAAATTAATTTTTATAAGCCAAACCGACATAAGTACGTCGCTTGCCTGGTAGAAGTTATTTTTTGAGGAAATTGTCTATTTTTGATCAAAAGGTAGGTGAGAAAGTGTAACAAGCTGGTGGTCAACCAACCAAATGGACATGCTTGTTTTGAAATGAACCAATTTTCTCCTAAATTATGCTTATGCATTGCAGAGTGGATCCCAAACAATGTGAAGACTGCAGTATGTGACATTCCCCCTCGAGGCCTCAAAATGTCTGCTACATTCATTGGAAACACCACAGCCATCCAAGAGCTGTTCAAGCGAATCTCCGAGCAATTCACTGGTACCTTTGAGCCTTTTGAGACTTTCAATATTGTAAATTATTTTTCAGCCATGTTCCGCCGCAAAGCCTTCTTGCATTGGTACACTGGTGAAGGTGAGGCGTTTTTATTTCACGCAGTATTGAAATAATAAAATCTTCTTGCTAATCAAATCCAATTCTTATGAGTTAAAAGTCATTGTTGTTTCCCCACAAATTTTGCCATTATGCTTTTGACTTATTTTTGCAGACCGCCCTTAGACAAGTCTCTACACGAGTTGTAACCAAGGACATGAGCTACAATTTGGGTTGTAACTTGCTTGATAGCGTTTTCTGAAAAATGGGTCGAAAACACAATGCCAAAAACGCGGGATTCCAAATCTGAAAGTTTTAATTTCCGGTCTAAAACTTACTTTTTAGTCCCAAAAACACAATGGCTCAAATTGAATATACCCCTTAAAAGTGTGAATTTCTCCCTCTAATTTTCTATTTCAATTTTTTTCGGCATTTTCATTGTAACTTTTTCTAAGTGTTTTACATTAGCTTGTAGCCCTGGATCTTGGCTTTCTAATAAGCTATAAAACTCTGCTGAATTATTCAAGGAACACAGGGAATCTAAGAATTTTGAAAAAAACGTCAATTTTTTCAAAACCGTTAGACCCCTACGTTCCTTAAATAATTCAGCGGAGTTTCATAGCTTATTAGAAAGCCAAGATCCAGGGCTACAAGCTAATGCAAAACACTTAGAAAAAGTTACAATGAAAATACCAACAAAAATTGAAATATAAAATTAGAGGGGGAAATTCAGACTTTTGAGGGTGCATTTCAGTTACAGCCAAAACACAATAAGTACCGTGTAAAATACAGGGTGGTCCAAGAAATTCCCTGGATTTGAAATGGTCATAACTTTTTTTCTAGGGCGTTTTTCGAATTTCTGTAAACGCCAAAATGTTTATCTTGACGGGGACTTTTGTTTTTCGGAAAAAAAAAATTTTTCGAAAATTTTGACTTTTTTGCCTTGGTCCCCGCTATGGTCCAAAAAGATGACAAGATTGATTATTTTGGGCCATAGGGGGGACCAAGGCAAAAAAAGTCAAAATTTTCGAAAAAATTTTTTCCGAAAAACAAAAATCCCCGTCAAGCTAAACATTTTGGCGTTTACAGAAATTCGAAAAACGCCCTATGACCATTTCAAATCCAGGGAATTTCTTGGACCACCCTGTAGTAAATTATTTGAAAAAATACCCTGAAATTTGCTTATCTTGAGCAAATGTTCTTATTTTCGAAATTTGAGTTTAGAAAACCCTGTGTTTGATCTATTTTTTTAATGTTTTCTTTCTAGGTATGGACGAGATGGAATTCACTGAAGCTGAGTCCAACATGAACGGTAAATACTTGTAGATAATGTTTAAAAAAATCGCATTAAAAGGACATGTCCGAAGTAGGGAGTAAATTTGGTGTTTTAGAATTTATAGGTAGAAATCAGTAACTTACTGGTGGAAAGTAGTAATTTATTCAGGAAATGTAATATTTTCACAAGGTCAAACCCAGCTATAGTCACTTCGCAAATACATACACGAGTGGGACACCGTTTTCACTTTAAAAATTATTATTGAATGTTTGGCACAATATATGATCAAAAATGAACGCAAGCACAAAAGGAAATCGAACTCACAACTAACTATCAGCGGCTCAGGCTGGGCCGCTTAAACCGAGAGCTGAAAAAAGGTAACAAAGGAACAAAAGAGAGAGATACCTAAGGCCAAAGCGAGGGATGGCAGCATAAACCAAGAAGAGAGCCAGAATTTTTAAAACCGAGAGCTGAAAATAAAGGAACAAAGAGAGAAGATACCTAAGGCCAAAGCGAGGCTAGGCCGCTCTTAAACGAGAGCTGAAAAAAAGGAACAAAAGAGAGAAGATACCTAAGGCCACTGAGCTACCTAGGCCATTGAACTAAGTCTTCTATTTTGCAACTTATTGAATTACCAATTTCGTTACACCACACGGAATAAAATACGACCAATAGAACATACAAGCTAAAACGAATTTTCGGTAGATATGGCTCATGGCCAATTTCGGGACGGACGGGACAAAATTCACTATAAAAAATTTCGGGACGGGACGCCGGGACGGGACAAGGTCAAAAAAATTTTCAAGACGGGGTTCGGGACGGAAAAATGGCCAAATTTGCGTCGGGCGAGATGGGACGTCCCGTCCTGGATTTTAGCTTAAATTTTCTATCGGGACGCGACAAAAAATGTATATTTTTTCGGGACGGGACATCAGGACGGAACAGACTGGAAATTTTTTCCGGGCGGTATATATGCTAAAAAAACCTTCGGGACGGGACGGGATTCCCGTCCTTAGGCCATCTCCACTTTTGGGGAAACAGTACTGTAGAATTGTATTTTTGCAGATCTGATCTCCGAGTACCAACAATACCAGGAAGCCACCGTCGACGATGAGGGCGAATACGAAGCTGAGGAGACCGTGCCAGAGGCCGAATAAGTGACCAACTAAATACATGCTTGCTACCATCAAACCAAATCTCTGCTTTTTCCTTGTTGCAACAATTTTGACTCAAAACTAATTTGCTGGTTATAATTTTCTCATATTTATTGATTTCTTGGCTTTTTTGTTATAATAAATTTTCTTGGCCTACAAATATCTTAAGTTTTTTACAGTACCGCGTTGAAAAAACACATTTTACAGTCAAAAAGAATAGATTACGAAAAATAGTGGGGTAGATGTCCAAGACAGTAAGACGTCTACAGGGCCGTAATGTTAACTTTGGAAGCATCTATTATGTGTGAAAATTTCGACCTTCTGTCTCATTACCCATCAATTTATAAATTATAAAAATGCGAAAAGGGTTCGGAGTGATTTCCTTATACCAGAAGAGTGAGGTTTACAGTGGACTGTGGCGAAATAATTGACTGAAATGACCTAATGGGTCCAAAAAACAACCCGAAAATACTAACCTAAAAAATTAAACATCATTCTGAGAGGATCTGAAGCAGATGTAAAATTGTGCAAAAAATACATTTGGCCGAAAAAGGGTCCCAAAAAGAATAAATCTTTCTGCATAGTACACCTACATACCCCGTGTTACATCAGGAGACTCAAATTTGACTCAAAACAACTTACCCAGTCAAAAACACAACCAACCCTTCTATTGCCAAATAATTACACAGCCCAACATGACACAAACCTTTAAACAACAATATACTGACATATTTTCTGATCCTTCTTCTCTGACATTCCTGGCCATGAAATTGCTGACCCTTGGATTCATGGCACGATCCCTCTAGAATTGGACACTACGCTTTGAAGAAGAGCTGAAGCTGCACTGGCAAGATGGACTTCTGCTTCATTGGAGATGCTTGCGGGTACTGCGTATGAACAGGAACCTTCCATGATTCTGCTTCTTTTGACTGACAGTAATGACACCGCACATTTCTACAGAAATTAGATAACTATAATATGACCCGGTTTACCCCGTTATAACTTTGGTAACTCTCATAGCAACTAAACTAACCTGCGCTGTCTTACGCTTTCTCCTGGTAGACTCCTTCAGCACAGGTGATAGATCTTGACTCTTAATGGGGCTGCAGGATACAGAGTGCACTTGAGACACGATTTGTTGTGCGGCAGACCTGGAAACAGATTAAAAGGGCACCACATAAGAATTCGTATAATTTAAATATAGACATACCACCCAGCCTTGAAGTGCCCACTCCTATAGTCTCGATTTTGTTAAACAGTCCCAGATAGAGGGGTAGCTGCAAAAAACATAAGCCAACTAAAACAAGTAAATCACAAGTCACGTCTTTGGAGTAGTAGATTTCCACACCGATTTTATGCTTAACGAAGTATTCGAATGGAACTTCTTGATTACCGAAAGACTCAATCCTGGAACAAAATATTCAAGAAGTTTTGTGAAAACTGAAAATCTACCGAAGAAAAGGATTGTCCTACACATCTAGCAGCCTGATTCGATCTCGGCAGAAGCTAAAAAAGGCATGACGCTGCAGTACTCAAATAGACAGCTTACCTGTCAGATAAAGGTTCCTTCTCACATACCACCAAAGTGACGTAATGATAATATTTCGTATCCCCCTTGATCAACTGTAGTTAGTGACACTGGGAAGAACCAGACTGGAGAATACTGAGGCTGCGACCAAACCATCGGCTTTGCAGAGGCGGCTGCTGACAGAAGACTGGACAGGGAACAGGACTCAGGCTCTGAACTGGTGAACAAACTGTAGATTCATTAGAGGCGACTGATAACTATCTTGGAAACTTGGCGATTGACATGACTGTAAGAGCATCTGACTGGGAGATAGCAGACTCATTTCCTGGAATAATGGCATCGGATAGAGCTGGATGGATCACACGGATACATAATCATTTTTGGCTGATGAGGATGATTTTGCCCTGGCTGGGACTGATAATGCTGAACTTGGTACGGATGGATAGCCGGATGCATTGGATAGCTACTGATTGTCCTCGGTGCAGGCCCGTAACATGTTTGAAGATTTTGCCACGGCTGCCATGGACCACGGTTGAAGTATTGATAGGAGCTTTGATCGACCATTTTAACTGAAAAATTGATGACGTTAGAGGGTGAATGGATGAGGTTATAGAGTTTTCTCGATTCCGTCGAATTATACTGAAGACATTCGATTGGACAATAGTTGAAAAAGTCAACATGCGGCCGCATTGACGCGCGGCAAGACACATCCAACATGTGGGAAAAAACGTTTTTTTGCTCCAATTCATCCAAAAGTTTTGGTCTAAAACCGGCTGTAGGAACTTTCGTAACAAGACAATTTCGTAAGAGCGAATTTTCGTAAGAAACTTTTTCGTAGGAGGAAATAATCGAAATTTTTTTCATTTTTAATGAATTTTTCTAATTCAGGATTTCATCTGATTCATTTGTTTTGGCCTTTCTGTCACTGTTTGACACTTCGAACAGTCAATTATATGACTATTAACTGTATGAGCACAAAAGTTGGTAAGCATAGGTCATATGACTGAAAATTTTGATAATTAGTTGACCGCCCGATTTTTCATCCGTTAGGAGACCAGCAGAACATGCTGAAAAACTCAGAGCTAGAATTCATATATTATATACCACACATAGCTATTTCCATTAGTGGCATGTATGGTGCAGTAGGTAAGTTGATGGGATGAATTTTTTCACCGGTGGTTCGATTTCACCCTTTGAGCGTTCCATTTTTTTCTTGACTATTTTTGGTCAAAACCATCCCAGAAGCTCTAAAAAAACATCAAAGAAGGATCAAAAAGCAAAAAAAGCAACTTAACATATCACTAATGTTACTGGAAACCGCGTTACGAAAAAGTTTCTTACGAAAATTCGCTATTACGAAAATTCGCTCTTACGAAATTGTCTTGTTACGAAAGTCCTACAGCCCTAAAACCACAGGAGACCATACCACCATACGGCTTTTTCAAAACTTAAAAAAGGTTCACTTTGTCTTTTTTATTTTTTTGTGGGAAACTGATACATTTCCGAAATTTGACTGTATTGAATTTTTTTTTACGAAAAAACCGTATTTGCTGTAATAATCGGCCATGGCCGTTTATTTTCAATCCCTAAAAAATCGAAAAAAAAAATATTTCGATTTTGAGTTTTTGGGTGCTCAACCACAATCTGAAAAGTGGAACCAGGAGGGCTCATGGTAACTAAGAAAATGCATAAAACAGATTCGAAAAATATTGACTCTGGACTGAGATATAGGTCTCTGGGGTGGCCGTTATTAGAGAGTGGCCGTTTAATAGAGAGTGGCCGATTATTAGAGCAAATACGGTAGATATGTTTAGAGATTGATTGTAATATAAGTGAAAATATTTTTTTTTTGATTGTTTGCTCAACTAAATCAGTGTGAACGTAAACAGTATTAAACCAACAAAAAAGATTCTTCACTTTTTGGTCATCAAAGCGTATTTTCTTGGAAGAGGCCTGGGCCTTGAGTTGAAATTATTTTTATAAGCGCTAAAAAAGACTTCCAACTGTGAGTCATGTTATGCACATTATAATAGCTTCTGGTTAAGTCCATTTAACTTCCAAATAATTTGTATTCAAAATTCAAGCGGCTTATGGCTGTGAAAAGTAATATTAGCACTGTTTTTGCAGTGGTAGTTGTATTTCTTACGTTTTGTATTGGTGTCGATGGCCAAGAGGTGGAGGATTCAGCTGACGTAGACGTGGAAATCATGATCCTCCAGCTTGGGAATGTTTTTATTGTCAGCACTCTCGGCGGTAATCATGCTTTTATTAGGGGATTTTCACCTAGACTCTAACTTGGCCTTTATTCGATAATTTTGAATTTTATTTTTTGATTTGGTACAGTTTAGCGAAAGAGATGTGGTGGATAATTTGGACCAGCACCCGGAATGCCTAAGCTGGGCTAAGATGGCCAATGACTCGAGTCTGAAAAGAACTTGCACTGCTAGGGAGCCTTATTGTCTGGTTAGTTACTGTTTGAATATCAGCTTGAGACACTGATACAGTTAACTCATATCAAAGAGGCGGGTAGCAGGTGTAACAATTGAAAACTATTTTCACTTAAATTCTGAATCTGAATTTCAATGCCAAATATCTGAATTCTACTGAATTATGATGCCGGATCTGAATTTGTCATGCAGTTGACACATAAGCAGTAGAAGTCTTGAATTAAATTTGATTCTAAAAAAACGGATTTTTCCTGCCAAATATCTGAATTCCGCTGCTAAATTCAAATTGCGCGGTAATTTATTTAGCAGCAAAATTGAGTATTTTGGCAGCGAAATTTAGACAATTGGAATTAGATTTGATTTGGTAGCAGAATTAAACATCAGCTTTTCTTTAATAAAAAGTAGCCAAATAAATTAATTTAAAAAATTTGTTTAATTCTGTCCCCTAATACCTCTTTTCTATAATTCACAGTTAAACAATTTGTCATACGGTTGAGACAAAAGCAATAGTACTAGTAGTTTTGAATTTAAATTTGGATGCTACAAAAACTGAATTCGCTGCCAAATATCTGAATTTCTCTACCAAAAATAAAATTGGCAGCAATTTATTCAGCAAAATTCAGTTTTTCGGCAGCAGATTCGATTTGGCAACAGAATTAAAGATTAGGATATCTTTCATCAAAACTAGGCCAAATATATAAATTCTAAAAAACTGTTTAATTCTGTCCCTGTGACTTCTTTTCAATAGTATAAGCCTGGTACCCAATGAGTGCGGATTTTTCATACCTCCTCACTCGGAAACGGCGTAACTTTTTATTAAATTTTCAAAAATTATTTTGTTGGTGCCATCTTGTAGCTAAATCCAGGGCTACCAGATAAGCTATTTACAAGCTACATGTGATTCGAAAAATTTTGGATAAAAATGATTGGATCCGCACTCTGGATTCGCACTCGCATCCGAGTGCGGCTCCAGAGTGCGGATCCACTCATTTTTAACAAACTTTTTAAACCGACATCTACTTTATCATATCTCATCTGGTAGCTCTGAATCTAAGCTACAAATGGGCAGCAACAGAATATTTTTTGAAAATTTAAAAAAAGTTACGACCGTTTACGAGTGAGGGGGTATGAAAAAAATCCGCACTCATTGGTACCAGGCCTTACAGTTGTCATTTAACTATTTGTCATATCAGTTGAAACTAGAGATGATACCGGACGGACGGGACAATTCCCGATCGACCGGAGCATTTTTGAACCTGTCCCGTCCCGAGCGTCCCGCCCGGAATTTTTTCTGACGGTCCCGTACCGGTGTCCCGTCCGGAAATCCGCTGTCCCGTCGTCCCGTCCCGGAATTTTTTTTTGTCAAAATTGTGTCCCGTCCCGAAATTTTCAATGCATCAACTATTGTTTTGAGGATGCAATTACATGTGAAAATCGAATTTAAGTAGGAGCGAAAAGCAAAAGTTGCTCTTTTCAGAACCAACTCGATAATGATACCAGTTGAATTTTAAAGTTACCAAGCTTGATCTTTTAGCAAATTTACCGGATGCCATTCCAATGCTTGCAAAGCTTGCGCAGAAGTACTTGTCGGCCCCCGCAACTAGTGTCGCCAGTAAGTCGGTCTTTCCCCTCGCGCGAGATGTCTACGATTATCGGCGGACGAACTTGACCCGAGAAGGCCGAGATGTTGATGTTCCTCAATCGCAATTTGTTCATAGGTAGAAGTAGATCAAGTTGAAGTTGTTGGTTTGTTGATGATGTTGTTTGAATAAATAATTTACGGATCATAAATTGCGATAACTTAGTCCCGAACGAAAATTTTCAGTCCCGTCCCGTAGATTTCTATGTCCGTGAGTCCCGCTCGAAATTTTTGTCTGCGTATCCCGTCCCGGTGTCCCGTCCCGGAATTCGCTGTCCCGACGTCCCGTCCCGGAATTTTTTTTTGTCAAATTTGTGTCCCGTCCTTAAAATGTCTTTTTCATCATCTCTAGTTGAAACTAAGCAGTGATAGTTTTGAATTTTATCGAATGTTAAACACGGATTTTTTTTTAATAAAAAAATTAAAAAAAAAATTGCCTTGGTCCCCAAGCTAATTTTTGACTGAGGGTGTGTGTTCCGAAATGCTCCTTCACAGTTAACTATCATAATTATATGTCATACAGTTGAAGACAAAAAGCAGTAGTAGAGTTTTGAGCCAAAGAAGGCATTTTAGGCTCGATTAGTGGCAGTTTGAGGGATAGTAGCAAAAAGAAGATGAACAAGCCCCTTGAGAATGCTATCCCCACAAGTTGAGGGCTAGTCAAGGATCTGTAACAGTTATTGTTATTCAATTTGTCAGTTACAAACTGCCCACCCTCTGGCTATTATCTGTTGGATGGTGTGTTGTGTGGAATCGGATTGGTTGTTATCCCCAAGGAGCAACCTGTCAAA
This sequence comes from Ditylenchus dipsaci, assembly GCA_004194705.1. NCBI lineage: Eukaryota > Metazoa > Nematoda > Chromadorea > Rhabditida > Anguinidae > Ditylenchus > Ditylenchus dipsaci. The sequence goes on from SADC01001338.1 coordinate 493,416, forward strand.
TTAGACACTGCCTAAAACATTGAGTAGATGTGGTGTGCATACAACAGATTAGTATTTTGCCTTGCTTTTTGAAAGGCCTTTG